>JAFELL010001091.1:315000-906319 GCA_019059645.1 Caranx melampygus
AAAAGTCAAGGTGAAGATGTTCTAGAAACTTTAAGATCTCTCTCTCTCTCTCTCTCTCTTATATATATATATATATATATATATAGACATACGTACATATGTGTATGTATATATATGTGTGTTGTGACGGTTTGCAACTGAGTGTCTGGGGGGGGTTAATTTTTGGGGTGCCAGCCAGGTCTCTCTCCTGACATGTGAGATGGTTGTTTAGTTTAGTTTTTATGCGTTGTCAGTCAAGCGGTGGTGGTTGGTTTGGAAGTGTAACTCAGGTGTTCAACACCACAGGCAACCTCACAAAGGAAATACACCTTGCCTCAATGTATCCCTTCCATACAATTTATGAATAACTCAGGGCACACCAAAACACACAAGCAAGCAAACAGTTCAAAAATAAATCAGCTGTATTCATGAGCAGTTCATTTCACACACAAGCAAGCAAACAGTTCAAAAATAAATCAGCTGTATTCACGAGCAGTTCATTTCAGTTCATTTTTGTAAATAAGGGAAACAAAAAACGCCTTCAAACAGAAGGGAAAAACCAGGGAATCAAAGAAAAACAACTCAGTCCGAGAGAGAAAAAAAACTCCTTGCAACAAAGAGAAAAAAAAAACGTCTCGATACCTGAGTGATGTGAGGCAGTAGGCCTACGTCATTTTGTTGCGTCGGGTCAGTCCGACAGTCAGTGTGAGGAGACGAGTGGGTAAATCCGGAGAGCTGAATCGGGGAATTGTGGAATGCCGCTAAATCCGGGCCGGAACGGTGAAGTTGGGCATCGTGGCCTGACGGAAGGTGGCGAAGACGGTGAGGGTTAACGACTCACTTTACTTACTAAGGGTAACGAGCATGAGAGCTCCGACGCCGCCGTGACACGCTCACACACTTTCCTCTCTCTCCAGCAGCCACCCGAATGTCCGGTGAGGCGGAGGATAAAAAAACGGCGCCATTACCGCTCTGGCGAATCGGGTGCGAACAGCACACCGGGGGTGGCGACGAGGGCGTAGACAGCTGGCTGTCACACTCCTCTCCCCCTGAGAAAAGCCCGAACGTAGGTGGGCCTACTTTTCTTCCTTCCACGTGGCTGTTTGTTTATGCATGGCCATTATCCGAGACGGAGAATCCCGGGAAATCCTCATCGTCACTGTCCTGCTTAAATATCTCCAGGACCCGTCGACGCTCTTCCCTGTCCACCTCTGCAGCCGTGGGGTAACATGGCTTAATCTGGGCCACATTAATGACACGCAGGTCCTCCCCAGTGTCCTCCAAGACCACTTCGTAGGTGAGAGGTCCTAGTCTCCGGATGACACGGTAGGGGCCTTTCCAACGAGGGGCAAGCTTCGCGGAGAAAGATTGTTCAGTTTGTTTGAATACGGGTGAGCCACACACGGTCGTTGCACTCAAACTCCCCATCCCTCCTCCTTTTGTCATAATTGAGTTTTTGCCTCCGTCTTGCTTTGTCCAGATTGGTTTTTACAATTTCTTTGATTTCTCCTATGCGGCTTGCGGTAGCATAGGCGGGCGTGTCCGGGTCACAGTGGGGAATGTAGCTCAGCATCCAAAGGCCCCTTTAACGGACGATGGAGGTTGAGCTCGGCAGGTGTAACTCCGGTAGATTCATGTACTGCTGAATTCAGTGCAAAACGGAACTCAGGTAAGTATTTGTCCCAATGTTTATGTTTATTTTCCACGTAGGAAGCGATCATGACCGTTATGTTGCGGTTGACCCGTTCTGTCATGTTTGTTTGTGGATGATATGGGGAGTTTTTCCTCTGTTTCAGATTCCACCGCTTGCAGGTTTCTTCAAAGACAGCTGACACAAACTGGGAGCCTTGGTCTGAAAGGATGTATGTTGGCACACCCCAGCGAGTCAGAATTTCCTTTGTCAGGGCATGAGAAACTGTCTCGGCGGTAGCTTTGCGGAGAGGGAACATCTCTACCCACCTCGTATAATAGTCAACGAAGACGAGAAGGTAAAGGTTCCCTTGTGAGCTCTGAGGGAAAGGTCCCATGAGGTCAACTCCCAGCATCTCCCATGGTTCAGTTACCACTGTTTGCTGCAGCTTCCCAGGAGGTTTACGAGTCTCAGGTTTGTACATCTGACAGACTTGACAGCATTTCACATGATTTCTCACATCCAGACTCATCTTAGGCCAGTACACAAGGACTTGCAATCGTTTATATGTTTTATATCTTCCCAGATGGCCAGAGAGAGGGTCATTGTGGTAATGATGGAGAAGCTGTGGTCGGAGTGAAGGAGGAATGTACACCTGGTACAAAGTTTTGTGAGGTAGTTGCACCACACGGTACACCTTATCCTCCAACACAGTAAACTTGGTCGTGGCATTTTCAGAGACTTCACCCTTTTCCGTGATCTGGTCATACAGGCTGCAGATGTCAGCATCCTCCTGCTGGGCCTTCCAGATGTCAGCATCTGTTACCTGGAGATTTTTGGTGGTGTCCCTTTTTGACTGTAGAACAGCAGCACAGGTGGCGAGGGGATGTTGTGGGTCAATCGCGGGAGCTCTTGACAAGGCATCAGGCACAGTATTGTACTTGCCTTTACGGTACTCTACCGTGAAGGAAAACTCTTGGAGGCGAAGCGCCCTCCGAATGAGCCGGGTGCTGGGTTTTTGGGTTTTAAAAACCCAAACAAGGGATGAATGATCTGTCACTACAGTAAAAGATCTTCCTTCCAGGTAATACCTCCATTTTTCCAGTGCCCATACTACAGCGAGACATTCCTGCTCGGTGGTAGAGTAATTCCGCTCTGCTTGGTTTAAGGTGCGGCTGGCAAAGGCGAGAACCTGCTCCGAGCCCAACCCAGTCTGTTGAGCCAGGACAGCCCCCAGACCAACATCACTGGCATCTGTGTACACAATGAATGGTAAGTTGAAATCAGGATGTCCCAGGATTGGTGGTGATATTAGATGTTGTTTCAGAGCTTCAAAAGCTGCTTGACATGAGGGTGTCCAGATGAACCTGGTCCTTTTCGTTTTAGGGCATTGAGCAGCTCCGCTAGCTGGGAAAACCGGGGCACAAAGCGATGGTACCACCCCACCATCCCAAGGAACCTTTGGAGCTCTTTCATGTTCCGAGGGGCAGGGAAGTCCTGTACGGCCTTGGTCTTCTCTGCGTCAACTTCCACCCCAGCAGCAGAAACAACATGACCCAGGAACTTGAGTGAGGTCCTAAAGAATTGACTTTTCTTCATGTTTACAGTGAGATTAGCTTCCCGCAATTTATCAAGGACAGCTTGAAGGTCGAAGTTATGTCGTTCAAAGTCAGGTGAATAAATGATGATGTCATCCAAATACACAAAACAGATGGGTCCCCGCAATTCCCCTAGTACAAGCTCCATCAACCGCTGAAAGGTGGCAGGGGCATTTTTGAGTCCAAACAGCATCATGTTGAACTGGTATAGGCCAAGGGGACAGATAAAGGCAGTTTTCTCCCGGCTGTCTGGATCCATTTTAACCTGCCAGCATCCACTGTTCAAGTCCAATGTGGTGAACACGGCAGCTCCCGCCAGTGATTCCAGGATTTCCTGTATATTAGGTAGGGGATAGGCATCAGTGTGCGTTGCAGCATTTAATTTTCTGTAGTCCACACAAAATCTTAATTTGGGATCATTCTTCTTGGGCACCAGAACCACAGGAGCAGCATATGGAGAAGAGGATGGCTCGATTATTTTTTTCCCTAGCATCTCTTCCACATGCTCTTTGATCACTTTCAGTTTACTGGGAGACACACGGTAAGGTTTTTGTTTTATTGGCACTTCATGAGTGAGGAAGATTTTGTGAGTGAGAACCCCAGTACAACCCAGCTCGCTGGTACAGACATCTGAGTTCCGCTGTAGTTGACACAACAACTGTCTTTTCCCAAAATCGTCTAGGTGGGCATTTTGTGCAGCAGCCTCCAGAAGATCATAGCATGTTGGCAGGGATAGCAGGCTGGTAGGGGCTACAGCAGAGAAGAAAGCAAGGAGGGAGGGATGCTCGGCATTTGACCTTACAGTAGATTCTTTCAGAAACTGGTACTGGCGCTTCTTATTAGCTTTCAACCAGTAACAGCTCTCAGAGACATCAAACTGCAGACCGGAGAAATAAATGAAGTTGAGACCTACTACTGCGGGAAAAGCGAGGCTGTGCACAGGCAGGATAACACAAGGTAAGGTCACTGTTTGAGACTGGATTGTGAGACTCATTTCACTCCATCCTACAGGCTGTCGTCCCTCTCCATCTGCCAGGTACAAGGGTCCCCTCATCCAGGGCTTCAGCACATCCTGTGGCCCTTTGACTCCTGACCACACCCTTTCATTGACCAGAGTGTATGATGATCCAGTATCCAGTATGGCAGTTCCTTTCCAAGGACCAATGCTCAATGGCACCATCAGCTGGCAGGGAAGGTTGCTTTCAGGAGGAAACGAAGAGGCAGCTGCTCCAGAGTGGCTTTGGTGAATAAGGGAGCCAAGTGTGGCATGACCTCCTTGATCGAAAGATGTTTTTCCTGGTTGCTGCTGTGGGGGTCTAGGGGAAGAAGCTCTGTTTGAGGTTAATTGGGGACAAGAGGCTGGTACGTGGTTCCCTTTACAGCGCCAACAGTACACTTGGGAGGGTCGATTTTGACTGGGTTGGTTTGGCCTCACAGGGTTCTCTTTGGTAGGGGGCAATACAGTGGGGTCAGATGCAGGTTTAGGGGTTTTCTTACAAATCCTTCTTTGTTCATATTGCAGCTGATTCTCCCGGTCCTTCTCCAGTTGCTGACCCAGGCGGACCAGTTCATCCACAGAGGTGACTCGGCTGCTCCTTAGCTGACTGGCTAATTGTGGGTTGATGTTTTTCAAAATTAGTTTAATAATCTCCTCCTCCCCAGTGGCCTAATGGATAAGGCACTGGCATCCTAAGCCAGGGCTTGTGGGTTCAAGTCCCATCTGGGGTGCCATTTTTTATGTGACGGTTTGCAACTGAGTGTCTGGGGGGGGGGGGGTAATTTTTGGGGTGCCAGCCAGGTCTCTCTCCTGACATGTGAGATGGTTGTTTAGTTTAGTTTTGTTTTTATGCGTTGTCAGTCAAGCGGTGGTGGTTGGTTTGGAAGTGTAACTCAGGTGTTCAACACCACAGGCAACCTCACAAAGGAAATACACCTTGCCTCAATGTATCCCTTCCATACAATGTATGAATAACTCAGGGCACACCAAAAGACACAAGCAAGCAAACAGTTCAAAAATAAATCAGCTGTATTCACGAGCAGTTCATTTCACGCACAAGCAAGCAAACAGTTCAAAAATAAATCAGCTGTATTCACGAGCAGTTCATTTCAGTTCATTTTTGTAAATAAGGGAAACAAAAAAACACCTTCAAACAGAAGGGAAAAACCAGGGAATCAAAGAAAAACAACTCAGTCCGAGAGAGAAAAAAAAAACTCCTTGCAACAGAGAGAAAAAAAAACGTCTCGATACCTGAGTGATGTGAGGCAGTAGGCCTACGTCATTTTGTTGCGTCGGGTCAGTCCGACAGTCAGTGTGAGGAGAGGAGTGGGTAAATCCGGAGAGCTGAATCGGGGAATTGTGGAATGCCGCTAAATCCGGGCCGGAACGGTGAAGTTGGGCGTCGTGGCCTGACGGAAGGTGGCGAAGACGGTGAGGGTTAACGACTCACTTTACTTACTAAGGGTAACGAGCATGAGAGCTCCGACGCCGCCGTGACACGCTCACACACTTTCCTCTCTCTCCAGCAGCCACCCGAATGTCCGGTGAGGCGGAGGATAAAAAAACGGCGCCATTACCGCTCTGGCGAATCGGGTGCGAACAGCACACCTGGGGTGGCGACGAGGGCGTGGACAGCTGGCTGTCACAGTGTGTGTGTGTGTGTGTGTATATATATATATATATATAAACCCTTAGAAGTCTGAAAAGGTTCTGGAAAAATAGAGAGATAGATAGATAGATAGATAGGTTTAATTTATTAATTCCAAAGGAAATTCAGATACGAATACCAATTACTTTATTTATCCCCAAAGGAAAATTCATTTGTCTGTCAGCTCATCAACCATTTGCAGAAGAATGAAGAAGCCTGATGGCTGAAGATACCAAGGATCTTTTATATTTGAGTCCATCAGGGAGACATGACTGAAGTCAAGTGCCTCAGGATGTTTAGTCTGTATCCTAGCAACGACTTCACCGAGAACTTCACATGGAACTTCAGCAGTAGCCGTTGGTGGGATGTACACAAGTATTGTTTTGTTTTGAAAAAATCTCTGCTTCTTGAGTCCACTTATGTCCCCAGCTCCTCATCACTCTTGTTGGGCAGAGATTTTTCATTTCCTGGACTTTCTTGTGGAATACCTGCTAAATGTTCATGGATATCTGGCATGTAAAAAAAACAACTGCTGATATTGTTAGCCAGCTCCTCTGAGATGTTATTTGTAAACCAAGCAGTGCCAGAGAAACTGCTTTATTGTGTTTTGTAATCACCTGGTACATATGTTATAGATAGGTAAAGAGCTGGAAATAAATCAGCTGCTGTTAAAAACAAGCAGAATATCTGGATCTACCCTGACCCATAGGTTGCAGTCCTGCTGACACCACTTTTTTGTCCTAGTGAAGAATACTCATAATTTGTTAGAAATTCATACACTAGTTTTCAGCATAACTTGGATGTATGTAAAAGAATCAATAGAAAATAGAATGGTTACTGGTTTAAAACATCAGTTCATGCTTTGAACAACTTGCAGGGAAGAAAAAACTAAAAGTAAAACTACTACTGCTACAAACTAAAAATTGCTGGTAGCTTCTGGTCATCTTTGAACAGCACAGTGATTTCAATATTTGTTTCTACTAAACATTATACAGAACATTCATTCCTGCAAGTTTCTTTGTTTATAATACATTTGCAAAGAAACATTACAAAACTGCTTATTAAATTTGCACAGCTGGTGCTGCCAGCCACACTGCCTACTGCTCAGCTATGTTTTCATAGCCTTTATGATGAGCTTGACTTCTGCCTGCACTCTTCAGAATAAATATTTCAAATGCAGATTCACTGGCTCAAAAAGTTAATGAAATCATTCAAAACGCAAACTGTTTGTGCCAATTCACCTATGTAGTATAATGCCATGGTAATTTTTGCATGACTGTCCCATACTTGCTAGGTGTTTGGCACATTCAAATGTATGGGAACATGTTGTCATTGTAGGAATAGTAGCACATAGTAGTAGTAGTAGTAGCATAACCTTCAAAACTTAACCATGCATGTGCACACATGCACATACCTTGTATTTGTACTTCACTACTTACACAAATAGCATTTCTGCCCTGAGCTATTCAACGTAAATACACCATTCATTTCCCCATTGCCTGACAATATTGGTACTTTGTGTTTACCCAGTGCTGTTAAGGAAAGTCATCCCAGTGCTGCAACTCCTGGACATTGATAATGGATGGAACCAAAAAGCAGATGTACACTTGCCATCAGTCCGTCTCTCGTAGCCATAATCACTATAATGGTTCAAGCAGACAAAAACAGAAAAGTTATTCAGGAACAACAGAGAAAACACTGAGAAAAAAAATGAGATACAGACTACAGACAATTATGTCATGTAATGTTCTGTACTGAGCTGATAAACATCACCTACTATATTTTGGACCTTCTATATTTTAGAAATACCTGATAAAATTTTCATACGTAATAGAGAAAAAAATGTGGGAAGAAATTCATTTTCCTATTGACTTCACAGCAATTGCTCTCTGCCTCTTTAGTCATTTCAGGCCCAAGCCCACAGCCCACAAGTTGTTTGTCCTACAAATTAAAAGGCAGAGAAGCATCTCCCCAAAATGATAAGGACAAATTGTTCCAATTAGTGTGACATGCACACAGATGCAAAAGTGTTGTGACTGTTAATCAAAGCTATTAGGCACAGTGATTTATGATTTTGATGGTGCTTTATTCCAAGAGCCTCACTCAAGAGACCTGTAGACATGGAAACAAAGCAAGAAAAACACATTAATACTGTTGATAAATCAAAGGAAGCAGGTTGTGATGATGTGAAAAATATATATTCTGTTGCTGGAGCTGTGATATAAAGAGTCAACAAAGGCTTTGAATTATTATTTTTCTTCTGATCACTATGTCCTTCAAGCAGTGAAGGGTGACACACATTCTCATGAAATCAATTGAGTAACTTGTGATAAATACACACACTTGCCCACACATTCACATGCGCAGTTACGGTACACATTTTAAACAGTTGAGTGGTTCCCATTTTGCAGCCTCTGCAAGAATGTGTTAGGGCCGCTCTGTAATTATAATGTGCAGGATATTATCCATGGCGCTGATCTCTAAACTTTTAATCCCTCACCTAAACCCAGTTTCCTTAAATCCTGGGGTATACGGTTAATGTATTTCTACAATTGATGAGGCTGAGGCATGGTGCCAAATAAATGGGGAATACTATTTTGTATTCCCCATTTAATTTTCACCAAAACTATTTAGAGTCACCCCAATTGTTTTTCTGACTAAAACACTTTATATTTGTCATGTACTAGTGGACATTGAATGTGTCTATAGGAAAATATGATGACACAATCTGTAAAGGCACATCTCAGAATATCATAGAAAAGTTCATTTATTTCACTAGTTCTATATCTATATCTATATCTATATTATATGGACTTATTACACACAGACTGAAATATTTCATGTCTTTATTTTAATTGTAAAGACTATGGCTTTCATTTAATGAAAACCCAAAATTTAGTATCTCAAACAATTAGAATATACTGAAAGAGTTCACTGTTGTAACCTAATGGTGTCACACTCTAATCAGCTAATGAACTCCAAACACCTGCAAAGGTTTCCTGAGCCTTTAAATGGTCTCTTAGTCTAGGTTCAGTAGCTCCACTATCACAAAGACGACTGCTGACCTCCATCATATTCTACTTTATTTAGATGTACCTGTGTATAAGAAGTGAATGTGTATTTGTATAATCTATGCACTTCTCAATTTTAGTCATTTGTAACACCAGTGGTAAACAATTTCTTTAACTCTCAGTATTTAACAGTAAACAGGGCCTTCTCTAATCTGTCCCTGTTTTCTGCATATAGATCATAAGATTATCATAATATATGCATTTCATTTCAACAATATTGAAATTCAGAATTTCATTTTTGTGAGAGGCTGTTGCACCTGTAGCATTCTGATGATTATGCGATTTCAATGTGATTTTTGTGCACACATTCATACTATCCATTTGCAGTTTACCCAGTAGAACAACAGCATTATTAGAGATTTTATACAAAATGAAGTTGCATTTACAGCATTCAGTCATCACTCATGACACTAAAACACACTTTTTGTGCTGCTCTTACTTGAAATCCTAATTTAATATGTTTTAAATATTTTGCTTCATTAGCTGATGAGGCAGCTCAACAAGTCAGCAGACCTACTGGTGAATGACTGTAAGACACTGCACAGAATATAGGAAAATGTTGTCTGATAATAATAAAATAGGGTTATAGTGGGTGATAGGGACCAGGACACATTCATGTAAAATAATAATAAGGGCTTAGATTTATATAGCGCTTTTCATGATACCCAAAGTGCTTTACAGAAACCATTGTTAACTCATACAACATTCACAGTGGTGGTGGAGGTGCTTCTTACTGTAGCCACAGCTGACAGAAGTGTGGCTGCCAGTTCCCGCCAAGCGGACCCTCTGACCACAACCAAACATTCACACACATTCATATGCATTCACATGTGGCAAGGTGGGTAAAGTGTCTTGCCCAAGGACACTATGACAGCAACTGAGATCTGAACCATGAACCCTCTACCTCCTGAGCCACTGCCGTTAGTGCCAAAGTGAAATCACTTATGCAGGGAGCCAGTGCCACAGTTTAGCCTACCCTGCCCTCGGCCTACATCAGCTGGGGTAGACTCCAGAGTTCTGTGGTTTCAATGAACATCTAAAATCCCTGGATCTGACATTTTCTCAAGTGCATCTAAAATGCATCTGTCCATCAGACCCTGTCAACACCCACATATATCAAACCCTATGCCCCAGTAAATTTATGTTTTAAATTTGCAGTCTCTAATCCAAAGTCAAGATAATTCTGACAACATCAATTTATTTTCACATTGTAGCTCTCATCATGACTCAAAACCACAACTTGCCATCATAAGATCTGGTGAAACAACCACAGCAAATGGAAACATGATATGGTTAAAAATAAATGTATACTTACCACTCAAAGTCAGCTTCTGTACATTCACAGGAGCTAGATGCCATCGTCACAGAGTATGTCTTCCCCATGACGCACCTGGATGTGAGCTTCAGTTTCCGGTAGATTCTTTTCACTCCCATGAGGCACGGCTCACCCTGTGGGGCCCATATTTAGAGAAAACCGAGAGGGAAGTCACAGAGAGAGAGTATTAAAAAATATCAGCTGCATTTGTAGCACTACCCGACATAAATAATTTATGTGATGCAACCAGCCTTTGGTGCATCACACTGTGTGAAAAGTACTGTTGCCTAGCTTTACTTCAGCTTGTTGTGCATCCCTGTTCAGCCACTATTTACAGGCTCATGCTGCGTGGTGTGCTAAACAACAATATTCCTCTGTCACCAGTGTCACACCAGAGAATGTGCTGCTTAAGGATATTTTTGGAGGGAGATTTTTCTGTAATATTCAGATGAATGATTAAGGAGTGTCAGTCTCGAAAGCTGTCAGCAGCCATTCCATTTTAGCCATGTATCTGTGCGTTGAGATGTGAATAGAAAATCGGTTGGAATGCAAAAAAAAGATGAACCCAAATCTGTTTCACTGTTTCCACCAGCCCACACTGCTGCTGTTTATTATCAGAACGTTCTGTCTTTGTGCATTAGGGGTCAGTGGTGAGATGCTTAAAAACTCTGTACTCAGTCACATAGACTTACAGCTTCTGATAATGTCCTTAACTTTTCCAGTGTTCTCAAAATGCAAGTATAGTCCTCTGTTGAGAGGTGGTGTCCAGTATATTTTTGCAGCAGATTAGGACCTTCACTCCATCTACATTTAGACAGGATGGCCCTGTAATTGATTTGGACTCTAGTCGTCTTCTGTGCTATATGTTTTGATCATTAGACTACTATGAGCATATGGGCATCTAAACCAATTACAGGACTGGGCCATGAACAGTGGCACACTTCAAGGCTCTGGCTCGTCTTCAAACCTGGCCAGGTAGAGGGTTTTTTTTCTGGCAGGTTTAATGTATGCAGGGTGGGGTGGGGTTCACCCACAGCATCAGCAGGAATATGTATAGAATGTGCATAAGTGCTCTGGGATCTGGGAGACATCCTGTTTCAGTCCACCTGGAACCAGGCTAAAAGCAGAGCTGGTCAGCCCCTGATGAGGAAGCCCAGTGTTTGATCAATCAGTCTGTATTAACAAAACTTAAAGATGCGGTGCTATAGAGGAGATGAGCTCCTATACTTTTGCTTATTAAATTTGCCACAGAGGAACTGATGTCTTATTTTTATAAATACAGCTCATTGAGTTGGAACTGTTTATGAAGCAGAATGGAGGTGCATCTGCTGGCTACAATGCTGACATCAAACATAGGGTGCTTCTAAAACTGCTCCCTAAATGCTTCCTACTATACTACACTCTGTTTTCTGTTCATGAAATAAACTACAATTTCCATATTTTCCTGTTTTTTTTTCTTTTTCTATTGTGTCCTATAGTAGTAGTTTGATTATTGTGTAGAGCTGTGTCAGCGTAGATCTGCAGTGCAAAGAGCAAGACAACCTCTCTTCATCTGCAGCACTAAACCTGCAAATGGCACTGAAACAGACATTTACATCTTGAGGTGATCTGCAGCTACCCGTTCACCAGTTTTGAATGATGTTTAACATCATGTCTGGTAACATACAGTGGATCTTTTTATGAAAACAGGCCTGTGTAAAAAGCCCTTTAAAAAATATCAGGACATTGAAAGAAACAACACCAGCAGTGTTCCCAAAAAAACAAATGAAATTGTTTTGCATTAAAGGGTGGTTTGATAAAGAATGTCATATAACATCAAAAGCACATCAATGTCACATCAAGACTCAACAAAAAGAGAGATTATTATTTTCTACTAACTGAAGAATAAATGAATGACTTTATCTGTGTGATTAACATGTCCCTCTGTATTGGCATAGAGTGTACCTGGTTGTGCAGGTGCCAAGTTTGATAGTCCGCCTCTTTACACCTCCTGTTGAAGATGGACCTGAAGTCTATTTTCACCAGCTGCCACTCTGAGCGATGACTGACATGGCCAAATATCCTGGAAAAAGTCACACATGCTGCTGCTTGTTACATACAAAACATGCTAGATATAACCATGTTAGGTGAAGTGCTGTTAAAGGACAAGGCTAATGATATGGATTATGCATAATGTGGGGTACAGAGAACACACAAACATACTGATTTTAGAGTCATGAACATTAAAATTCAGGTGTTCAGTTAAATTGAAACAGTTCACATTATGTATAAACCTAGGAATAATTTAGTTAAACTTCAAAAAAGAAAAAAAGAGTTTGTTTATGTCAGTAGGCAGGGTAGTATCAGGTCCGGGTCAGGTGGACACAATAACTGAATCAGAGGGTTCAGGCTTACGCGGAGTCGTTTATTGATGGCAGGGTCAAACCAGGAAGTCAATTCGATGAGGCTAATGCACAATTATCCGGCAGGCAAAACTCAGTAGTCAAGAGATACAAATCACGGTCACACACAGGGAATCTCACTAAGAATAAACAATGCTGCAACGCTGACTCAAGGGACAAGACGATCTGGCACAATAGGGAAGGAGGATACAATGAAAATACACAAGAGGGAGGGGAGATAACAAGACACTGGTGAAACACATTAGGGCGGAGCACACAATCACTCAGGCTGGAAACTTGACAGGAAGACAGGGGTAAGACTAGTACTTCAAAGTAAAACAGGAAGTGATGAGACAAGAACAGAAAACTCAACTAAAACCTAACCACAGACACTTGACACTAACTGACCCTGACAGTACCCCTGACCCTAGGTCTGACACCTGGCTGCCCAGGACCCTTGGAATCTTAAAAGTCTGAAACGAGTTGGGGATCCATGATATGGCGAGGAGGCACCCAGGACCTCTCCTCCAGCCCATATCCCTCCCAGTCAACAAGATACTGAAGACCTCGGTCTCACCGCCTAACCACCAACAACTTTTTCACTGTATACACAGGTCCCCCATCAATGATCCAGGAGGGTGGAGGAGGTCCAGTGACAGGGACGAGAGAGCACTCCTTGGCAGGCTTGATGCAACTGACATGGAAGGTAGGGTGGATTCTGGAGGATCTAAGAAGCTTCAGTCTGACAGCAGAACGGCTAATTATCTTTGCAATGGGGAATGGTCCGACAAATCTAGGAGCCAATTTATGGCACTGGACTCGGAGAGGGAGATCATGGGAGGAGAGCCACACCATCTGTCCTGAAGTGTAGTCCGGAGCAGGCTGGTGGTGGCAGTCGGCAGACTTCTTGTAGGACTGAGAGGATTTCAGGAGTGCCATCCTAGCATGGACCCACATGCCTCATCACCATCAGACCGGAGCAGCCTCCAACGGCACCAAGACATCTTTTTCCAAGGTCTGGAAGAGAGGGGGTTGATATCCAAAAACCACTTATGCCTATCGGATGATAAGGGCAGTAGAGACTTAGACCAATTGGAGGGATTTTGAGAGGTGATACAACGCAGACCTGCCTCCAATTCTTGGTTCACTCCCGGTTTGGCCATTGCTCTGGGGGTGATAATCAGAGGTCAGATTAGATTTAACACCAATTAGCTCACGGAAGGCTCTCCAAAATTGTGCTATGAATTCGGGCCTCCGGTCAGACAGGATGGTCTGTGGGAATCCGTAATCTTTGAATACCTTCATTAATAGAACCTCAGCAGTTTCTTTGGCAGTAGGGAGTTTGGGGAGAGGAATGAATTTGACCATTTTAGAGAATCTGTCTACTATGGTGAGGATAACAGTGTGGCCTTGAGAGTCTGGCAAACCTGTGACGAAGTCCGATCAGGGGCGATGAGGTATGGGCAGAGGATGAACTAGACCAGCAGTGGGAGTATTGGATGACTTCTGTTGGGAGCAGACAGAACATGCAGAGACATACTGACAAACATCCTTCTTCATCTCTGGCCATCCAAACCTTTCGGCCAGTCGAAACAATGTACCTTTTACCCCAGGATGGCATGACAGTTGGGATGCATGTCCCCATTGAATGACTTCACTCCTGAGGTTGGCGGGTACAAACAGCCGGTTTGGCAGAGGAGGAGCAGGAGCAGTGATGTTGCGGTTGGCTTCATGTTCATTCATGTCTCGAGAAAATATGAAAATATTCTCCAAGTACACAAAAACATCTTTGTTCAGGAATTCTGAGGACTTTATTGATGTGGGACTGGAAAACTGCAGGGGCATTAGTGAGACCAAATGGCATGACAAAATATTCATAATGGCCAATGGGTGTGTTAAAAGCCATTTTCCATTCCAGGTGATAAGCATTGCTAAGGTCTAATTTGGTGTAGACCTGGGATCCTTGAAGAAGATTGAAGGCGGAGGAGATGAGTGGAAGTGGGTTTCTGTTCATAATTGTGATGTTGTTAAGTTGGGTGTAGTCAATGCAAGGTCTGAGAATCTTATGTTTTTTCTCGACAAAGAAAAACCCTGCACCAGCTGGTGGTGATGAGGATGGGCGAATCAGGCCTGCTTGCAGGGAGCTGGTGATGTACTCCTCCATGGCCATACCTTCAGGGGCAGACAGAAAATACAGACGGCCCCTTGGGATGGGGGCACCAGGTAGAAGATCAATAGCGCAGTCATTTTCTCTGTGAGGAGGAAGAGATAGGGCTTTAGACTTGCTGAATACATCTCTTAAATCATGGTAGCACTCAGGCACTTGACTAACATCAGGGGCAGAGTCAGAGTCGGGTGAAGGGGAGCTTTTGACGAGACTGGGAAAGCAGTCCTTCTTACAGGTTGGTCCCAAGCCCAACACTGTCCTGGAGGCCCATGTCATGGGGGGATTGTGTTTAATCAGCCAGGGGAAACCAAGAATGAGGGGGTGAGTGACTGAGTGGAACAGGTGGAATGTGATTTGTTCGGAGTGACCATCAGAAAAGGTGAGTGAGACCGGTGGTGTTTCATGTGTGACCTGACTCATGAGCCTGCCATCCAGGGCCATAGCAGAAAGGGGTTTCTCAAGGAAAATAGTCTCTAGGCCTAGCTGGTTGGCTAGCTCTAAGTTCATCAGGTTGGTGTCAGCCCCAGAGTCTACTAATGCCTTTACAGAGATGGAGGTGATTTCTGAGGTGAGGATTCAATCAGTTAGCTGGCAGTGAGTATGGGAGAGTAACTGCATGGCATTCACCAGTGATGTGAAGGCATTAGTAGGCTTGGAGACATGGACTGGACAATGAGCTGTGACATGGCCCAATTGTGCGCAGTAGATGCAACGGCAGTTCCGCGGTCCAGAGGACAGGTGGTCTGTAGGCTGGAGGAGTTGGTCTGCCACACTGGCATTCCAGGAGCCTCTGGTCTATCTGTGAAGCTAGGGACACCAAGGCGTCAAGCCTCAAAGGGGAGATCCAAGGGAACAAGATGGTCCTTAAGATGCTCTGACAGACCCAGGTAAAAGGCGTCTACCAGGGCCAGGTGGTTCCAGCCACTATCAGCAGCCAGGGTGCAAAACTCAATGGTGTAGACCATGACTGATTGTCTACCCTGCTTGAGGCTGACCAGGGCCTTGGCTGCTTCTCGACCAGGGGTTGCGGAGTGGAAGATCTGTTGAAAAGTCTCAAGGAAGAGGGGTAGCGAATTGCACACTGCTGACAGGTATGACATGATGAATGCTATCTTAGCTCTGTCAGAAGGAAAAGCCTTAGCCTGAAATTCAAAATGGAGCTCACATTGGGTGAGAAATGGGAAGCAATCTGCGGAGTCTCCAGAGAAGCGCTCCGGGCTCGACAGTCGGAGGGAGCAGGGCTCAGGGAGGTCAGGCTATTCAGGCTGGTCAGGAGCAGTGGCTGGAGGAGCAGCGACTATTGGTAAAACAGTCTTACAGTTCAGCACAACACCATAGCTCACTTGCAAAAGCTCATATCTCTCCCAAAACACAAAACTAAATTTCATTCTCATATAAATAGTCAGTGCCCCCAAAATGCATTGTCCCTTTGGCATTGTGTAAGCACTGCAAGTCAAAATGTTTAGATGTTTTGTCACTATGGCAGAGGACCATTGAAATATTGCTCATGTCCACCTCTGTCTTCACCCAGTCCTTTGTTGACAGTGGTTACTGTAATAGTTTTTTGTCCAGGTAACAGAACACAAAGAACTGGAGAAAATAAATAAATAAAAGATTTTACAGTAAGAGTAGCCTCCGAGGTTTGACATCACACATCGCACTGATAATGGAAAGGAAATTGTAACCTTTTTTATTCACACACATAAAAATGTTCCAAGAGATTCATATATGGTATTCATGTTCTTGACTAATTTTGACAGTTGAACAGACAATTGTGCATGTGATGTGCATGTGATGACAACCATTAGACTGTTTAGATCAACAAGATCTAATTACTTGGAAATTGTGCTAAATGTAGGCTACCTGTACTTAATCATTTGCAAAGATGTACTGAGACATTTGCAATACGAATATGAATACAAATACGAAATACTTTCCAGAACATGCGCTTAATAAAGTAATTCCTATTCCTATTCCTATTCCTGTTCCTACTTTATGAATCCCCAAAGGGAAATTCATTTGTCTGTCAGCTCATCAACCATTTGCAGAAGAATTAAGAAGCCTGATGGCTGTGTCACAGTCTGACCGGTGTGGGTGTGTCTAGGTCTGGGTCCTCCCAGTGTGACAACCTGCATCCACTCACCCTGCAATCAGCCCACAGTATTTAGTCTCCAGCCAGCTCTTGCCAGATTGTTTTGCATTCTTAGCTCTCTAGTGCCTACAGTTTTTTCAAGCCAAGTTTTGCCTGGACTGACCTTTGTCTGTTTTTCCCCTAGACCATGATGTTTGCCCAGCCCCTACTGGTACCTCTGCCACGCTGACTGCCTTTTTGGATCTCGACCCTTTCTCTGTCCCCTGTTTATGATTTTTGCCTGCCCCTTGCCTGCCTTGCTTTTTTGGTTTAATAAAACCTGTTCAACTTGTGCTCTGTGTCTGAATCTGAGTCCTTCCATGCCTGACAGGCTGAAGGTACAAAGGATCTTCTATATTTCTCCGTCCTGCAGTGAAGAGAGAGGAGCCATGCACCACTGCTCTTTTCTTGGTCCATCAAGGTGTTATGAAGAGGATGATCTGAGTTGTTCAGAGTTGCCTCCAACAGCATGTATCTCTCCACCACATCCTCAGTGAGTCCATCAGGGAGACATGACTGAAGTCAAGTGCCTCAGGATGTTTAGTCTGTATCTTAGCACCGACTTCATGGAGAACTTCACATGGAACTTCAGCAGTAGCCATTGGTGGGATGTACACAAGTATTGTTTTGATTTGAAAAACTGTCTGCTTCCTGAGTCTTCACCCATATCTCCAGCTCCTCATCACTCTTGTTGGGCAGAGAGTTGATATTTTGCATGATGACTGACGGCAGAAAGGACTCACAGTACATCTCCACCTCCAAGCCTTTAATCTCTGCACCACCAGCACAGCAACCACGAAAGCACCTCCTCATCCCAGCTGGAACAGGGTGGCATCCTCCAGACTTAAGTCTGACAGAAGCTCCTCTCCTGAAGAATCTCCTCTCCCCACAGAAGTATTCATCAGTAGTTGACAAAATACGACAAAAACATACAAATACACAACAAAATAAAGCAAAGGTTGAGTAAAAACTCAGAGCTACCAGACGCTGCTCCCAGTTGAAGCGCATGTTCTGGAATGTCAATTTGATTAAATGAATGAGAAATTCAACTCAACATATATGGCATTCAAGGTATTATGTTCTTGACTCATTTTGACAGTTGACAGTTGTGCATGTGATGACTTATACAATGATGTGATGCTGACATGTTTTGGAGAGAACAACCATTAGACTGAGAATCAATCAATCATCAGTTTAGATCAACAAGATCTATTCACTTGGAATTTGTGCTCAATGTAGGCTACCTGTACTTAATCATTTGCGAAGATGTACTGTGACATTTGCAATTTGATGAAATGAATGAGAAATCCAATTATGTTGTGAACAATTGCCAAGTGGTTTGAGGTTTGCCCTTGTTATTTTGAGAATGTAATTTCTGTTTCAAGAAGTGAGCCAAACCAATGGAGAAAAACTGAAACATGTATTTAATATGAAAAACAAGTGGATTATTCTAACTAAACCATTATCTGGCAGAGGTAAAATACACCATTGCATTAAATAGTGATGGAATTGTTAGTAATGGAGAGAGTAATGATATATAAACAATGTTTATTAGGATTTTTTTCAGATTTTTTTTTGTATAAATGAACACACGCCGAGTCAAATTGACCCACGAACATCATTGCTGTTCCTGTGAAATGAACATAACAGGAGGGTTAAATGTTAAAGTGAGTGTTTATTGTTTCAATAGAGGACAAGAGATGAAGGGGTAGGAGTATACCTCCTCCTTCTCCAACATTGTTTTTGTTAATTGTTTTGTCATTGATGACAAACTGTTTTCGTCCGAAATAAATTCAGATCAAATTAAATATGCACTACTGTTGTTAATGTCACAAGACCACTAAAGTTCTAAAAAGAAAGTGAAGTGATTCTGCCTGACTATTATCTGTGCAGCTGCAGGTTGAAAAACATTTTTTTTCTGTGTCACAACTCAACAACAGAGCATCACACCGTGGCACTGGGAGACGAGTCCCGTCATTATAGTTTGTCACATTAGGTCACAGCCACTAGATCTCACACAAGATCACCAGCATGTCAGAGTAAAACAAACGCTTCAGCATTAGGCTGCAGCCCCCCACCCTCTTTCCTTCACGTCAGAAAGTCAGCAAGGTGTTACAGATCCCAGCAGCAGCGACAACTTATCAGCAAACAAAAAGCCCACTTGATTCTTCAAGTGAGCTTCTCATTTGCTGATAAGTGGATACAGAACAAAAATACAAGCTTGTTATGACCATGAGCCCATGCTGGCAATGTTGCTGTAGCTATGCTGGCAGTAAGACAGCCAGCAATAGCAAATTATAATTCTGGTAACAGCACACTGTTGTTTGTTACGGCTAACTGTCACTAATGAAAAAAGACATGGAGCATTATGTGCCCACCTACTTCACATTAAGAGGAAGAAAAGTCAGTTGGTCTGGGGAAGCAATTCAGCAAGTTTCAGAAAAAAAAAAGAAAAAGAAAAGAAGGGATTTCTGAGCACTGTGACATCTTGCATGTGGGTGGGCCTGTGTCTTTATAATGTGTAGAGGACCAGCAGTTTAACTGGAGGGACACACATGCACCAACGTGCACACATACACACATGCATGCACAGACATCTTTACACACCATATCTTTACACAGAAAACAGCTGCTTGCTACTTTATCATTATTCAAGATCTTGTTTACAAAAGCTTTCAAGAAAGAATTTACATTTTGGATTTTTCTTATTTATGTGTTGCAAACTTGAACTATTGGCAATTACTCACAAACATTAACTTCTTTGGAAGGCTTAATGGAATCACAATGAGCATCCGTATCTTTGCAATTGTCAAAAACAAAACAGGGTAAAAGGTTAGGAGATTAACCAAAATAAATATCCCATCTCCAGCTAAACTGAGTGGGTGTGTTTCTCTGCACTCACTCCCTTCACCATCCATACCACAACGTATTTATCACAATCAATCTGTCAATTAGCTCTCAAGGCACCCAACCATGACAGGCACTTATTGTAAAAATTAGTACAAAGTGATAAGAAAACAGTGCATGGTCTTATGAAAACTAATGGCGTGTCTGTCAGCTGAGAGGCTGTGTACTTGAGAACCTGTTCTCAGTGCAAACCTGCCAGTGCCGTCTTAGCGCTGGCCCATTCCCCTTCAGCTCTTTGTCTGCTTGTGGACTATTTCTGTGCACATTCCCATTCTCTGTGCCACTCTCTGCCTCTCCAGCTGTGCCCTATCACTTTCCTAAAGAGCTGACTACAGAGCAAACTGTCAGTCTGTCATTTCTGGCAAGTGTCATGAGATGCTGATGTAATGGCTGTGGAAACCCTTCGGTAAAACAGAGGGTTGTGCTGTGTCACAGTCCTATCTCCACTTTCAGAGATCTGGTTTCTGAATATACTCACACTTTTGCTGTATGTATATATATATGTGTGTATATACATATATATATATATATATATATATATATATATAATGAAATTTCATGCCTGTTTTTGATCATTTTGTTCATTTCCCTTCATGTTCTTCAAGTGGATAATTATGTGTTAGTGGCTGACAAAGCATGATATCCTGTGATGATAATCTGGAGACAGCTTGTTTTGATGTTGGGTAGACCTTGGAAAAAAAAAAAAAAAATTCTTAATGAGAACCAAAACAGACAACCAGGAATGCTGAATCGAGCAGGTTTAGATGTTGATGTATGCAGCACAGGCTCGTGTTCAGGCAGAGGAGACACATGGCTCCCTGTGTGAGGTAACATATTGACATTATGCATTAAAGGTGATAACTGTATGTTTGACTATTTCTAGGTAGCCATCACCAGCATTAACCACTGCTTACATCGCAGTCTAGAGTTTGTAAATCAGCATCAAATTACATTTATTTACACATTAACAGCTGTCTTCTGCTGTCTCCAGTGGAAGGAAGCATCTAAACCAGGGGTGGGCAATTCATTCCACAAAGGGCCGTGTGGCTGCCGATTTTTGTTCCAACCAAGCAAGAGCCCACAGTTTGACCAATCAACTGTCTGAAGATCAAGATCTGAGATCAGTTGATTAACTGAGTCAGGTCTGGTGTGCTGCTGCTTGGTTGGAACAAAAACCTGCAGCCACATGGCCCTTTGTGGAATGAATTGGCCACCCCGATCTAAACCATCTTGTCACTTTCCGAAATACCAAAGCACTATAACTCCCAGAGGATGTTTTCTAACTTTTGGAACTTATGGAAGACTGTTAGTAAAATGCTGTTATTATCTGTTAATGCAAATCTTGGCTGTGTAGCAATAAAGCAGAATTTACAAATAACTCAAACAACCCTAACAAATGAAATGGACTTTGCCTAAATATATCTGCTCATCAGAGCCCTCAGACTATCTGAACCAGTGTTCTCAGTATTACAACCAAACCAACCAACCAGGAGGTAGTTTGTAGTTTCTATGTTTGAAATTAAACATTACTTTTTACAGAAGTTTGCCAATTTATCACATAACATCTTTCGAAGTTGTGCATTTTCTTGTATTTTATCACTACAAAACCCCTTGTAAATGTTTCCTACTTGATCTAGTACATTTTATTTCTTTCCTCTTTCGTTTCTTTTCTTGTTTTTCTCCATTCTTTTTTGTTTGTGTGCTTGTTTGTTTGTTTTAGCCTCTGTGAGGCACTTTGTTTCACAAATGTATGAAAAGTGCCATATAAATAAAGATTAATTTGATTTGATTTGTTTTATACTATTCAAAATCTATTTTCATGTCAAGTCCCATTATTGATGTACTTCCATGTGCCTCTAAAATGCTTCGAATTGTCTTGAGTTTGGATGGTGATATAAATAAACTTATGCTGTCTGACCTCAGTACGTAGTCTGTCAGTAGGTAGTGCTGTCTGACCTACCTACTTTAAAATCAAATTGAAACCCTGAGGCAAGCCTTTGAAGACCTATCAAGTAGCAGTGGTGTGATTTTTTCACAGATGGGCAAGCAGAGCTGACCACCACCACAACCACCACCCTACAAATCATAAATTCACTGTGTGATTAAACTGTTTAATAAACCATCCACACTAAAAGACACAATTTAATTACTGTGTGCTGCCTGTCTTTCCTCTTGAGCTTTAGAGCCTCTCTCACTCTGCCTGGACATCATCAGCTTTACTGCACTGAAAACGTTAATAAAATCAGGCTAAAATCACAATCTGTAAGAGCAGTGAGACAGACCAGGGTTTATGAGAGCTAACTCAAACCCTGACCCTAAAGAAGCTGTTAAAAGCTACTCCACACCACAGTTCACCTTAACTCTGAGTGCTCACACATGTTGACTACTGTGGCCAGTCTACATGAGAAATGATTCATTTGTTCGTTTACTGGTTTTTGCTTTGTCTTAGTTCACCAAGCTAAAGTGTTGCTAACTGAGAAAAGACCATTGTTCAAGTAGTTAAACATTAAGTACAGTTTCCACACGTCTGTGCATCATGTGCAGTAATACACACGATGTCTTAACTGACCTGAGAACAGTGTGCTGCCTGCAGCTTGACCAAGCACGCTCATCTGTAGCTATGGTAACCAGCTATAGGCAGTCACCCCTCAGAAATCCCAGGACTGTCTGTAATAGGCATGCGCAAACTTCCAATACAAGCTGTCCGTATATCAGTGCCCGATCGGTACCTGGAACAAGATTGGTTCCAGAGATGGATGTATTATAGATCATGGTTCCAGATCACTTCTATGCATGCGCTAATATGTGCACATGTGTGGATATTTTACGACACACTATTTTACAATATTTTACGCAGATATTTTATGACACACTGAATGTGATTCACTCCAACCTACAGCAATAGCGGTAAAGCTGTTAATGTGTCACTTTATTAAGTTTTACTATTTTTTCATGTGAGAAAGTAACAGTTTAGATCCCCAATATGTGGTCAGTTTATCCAAATGATGCCTGTTTGAAAGTTTGCTCCGACATTTTCGGAGAATTGAAGAGCCACCTGTGGAACTGGCTGACCGGGAGCAGCGGGTCATCTCAGAGGCAGCAGGTAGTCTCCTGAGGTGATTGGCTGGTCAATCTACGTCAACATCCCGGGGGAGAAAACAAGCTGATTAATTTACCGGCAGGTCTTTAGAGGTTTACCACGAGCTGGTTTAACTCTATTTTGGAGATAAATCTTGGTCTCATTGATGAAGTCTAACAATGGTGGCAGCCACATTAGTTTTGTCTGATGGATGTAAAATGAAACTTCAGGTGTGTGCTGAGCAGAACATCAGCGTTACCTCAGGGTTCTGTATGTACAATAAATCACCACATTAACATCAATAAATATATGTTTTACAATGAACTGATCGATCTACATTAAATTTAATTTACATCAAAATACAACAGAGGGAAATTTGGTGCGACATGCTTGTTTTTTCGTGTATGTTGAGTTACAGTTACAGTTATAAAACATATTTCTTCATTAAAATTTCTTCGGTGGCATTTTATGTGGCTCCCGATTGGCTCCCGGTGACGTCAGACTTCACCAGCTGGTGCATTGTGGGATATATACTTGGCCAAATACCGCTCAGGTGCGGTCTTACCGTAAGTGTGGGTAAAGTGCAAATCAAGCGCGCTGCACTTTTTGCTTGGAGCCTGTGAACATGCACGCCAAGTGCCCAAGCGTCTAAGTGTGATCGAGTGTGCATATTGGGACAGGCCCTTAGTTTCCCAAGACAGTAGCACATTGCAGTCAACAGAGGGCAGTACTTACAAGAGGTAATATTGGATCCCTTATGAGACAGATGTTTATATGGATGTAAGGAGAGATATCGTTTCCATGTCGGTATTTTTTCTTTTTTCTTTCTTTTTTTTGTAACTGCCTGCCTTGTTTGCCCTGACAACATACCACTGACAAGTAGTGAGGACTGGCCAAAATGTCCAAATTATGAAACTTAAACTGCTTCTTACAATGTATAGCCATATGAATAGACACATACAGACATGACACACACAGACTATTTGTTGTTACTTTGCTTTCCAGTGTGACTGATAGATCTTCAAGTTGACAAATATTTGGTACTCACGTCATGATGAGAGTCTCTTCCCCAGGCTCTCCCAGCACCCCGTCCACAAACAGAGGCATGTTGGTGAAGCTGTACTTGTTCCACTGCCGTCCTTCATCAAAGCTCAACCTGGGAACACAAACAGCCATAGCACGGGGACCAGTGCTAAATCCCCTGACTGTGTGCACAAGCTAATGACCCTGAGTGCTGTCTAACAACTTTATGTCATATTTAGCACAAGGCTGAATGCTAAGTGAACACTAATCAGTGGAAGCTAAACTCATTATTGCTTCAAACACAGAAAAGTTAAACTGAATGACAGTTGGCAAAGCTAAATTTTCCACTGATGGCGTGTTTTCTAACCTGAATAATATTGTCTGCCAGTTTGAAAAAAACTCATCTTTCTTTGTTTGAATAACTTAAGACACTGGAATTATTCATGCAGTTACAAATGGAGTGTCTGTCATAATGACTCACCACAGGTGTCGGATAGGAAGTGGAGTGTGCCTTATTGCAACTAAGGCACCTCCTTGGTTCAGATAGAGCACTGCATACTCCTCATCAAAGATCTGCAGGGGCAAAAAACATGTACATGTCTAAACACATGTGCACACACTGTCCTGTTCAAGTAGGCAAAGTAACAAGTAATAATACCCCCCACAAAGTACATAGACAGTCACATTGCTAGTTCACTTTTCTGAAACAAACCCCATAACCTGAAAATGGCAGGATGAAGTCAGCACAAACCACCCACATGCACTGCATGCAGGTAAATTACTCTTTGATCATCAACTGGAAAGAATTACAAAGTTGTAATTTGATCATGGATAGTGATGAGGAGAAGATGGTAGCGAGGACAGCGGGAACAGCAGGTCAGCAGGCCAACAGTGTGGTTGATTTAGTTTGTTAAAGATTCAACTGGGAACAACACTGGAAAAATAAATCACCAGGTATGAATCTGTGAAATCAATAATAGAACATTTGCTGGAGCATTCATGTGAATATATTTGCAGGTAGCCAATCCCAGCCAACTACAGTGACTTCACAGACCATAATTTACTCTAGAGATTAAAGTAGAAATGCTGAAACACATCCAAGTGTAAACTACTGAGCTTAGTTAGCTTCCATAAGGGAGCATGAGCTTCAGAATGATGGCTCCTCCCAGACAAGTCAAATCACAAATGAAACTGTGTGGGTTAGTTGGAAAAGGGGATAATTGTTACAGTAGTTAACACTGTCTCCTCACTGCTTCTCTGTATGAGCATGCACAGACAAATTTGCATGCAAACTGCATCATGTGTGTCAGCAGGCACACTCTCTTACAGTCTGTGTCATAATAATAGTGAAAAACGTTCACTTGCCTGTCTCCATGTGTTTCCTGCATCCGAGGTGATGTACACAGTGACGTTGCTGGTGGTGAGCTCTGAGCCGACTGAGCCTGGAGGTTCAGCCAAGATTCAGAGAATAGACAGAAGACAAAGAGGTATAGAAACTGCATAATGTAGACACAGGAAATGAATTCTAGATGAAGGCAAATAAATCCAAAATTCTATAAAGAGCCTATAGCAGTGGTGCTACAGCAGCAGCTCTGGTCCTGCAGCTGCAGACTGGGGTTGGTAATTACAATGCTGCTCCTGGAGATTGTTGTGACATTTGCCCATACTTCTAAATTAACTAATACATTCAGATTACTGTAATCATCTTTCAGCAGTTGTGACCATATTAAGACAAGCTCTCCTAATGTAGCACAGACTGTTGTACTACTCTTAATTTAGCCTGTAATTGGTGCCAGGTCATTTAACACAAAGCTGTAATTTATTGTGAGTGTTTCAGAGCACGGCTGCCTCCTCGTCTTAACACTCCATGGGAAACCATTTGCTTTACAATACAACACAGAGACTGCTATTAAACAGTGACTGTAGGAGCCAATATGGGCTTTTTTGTTGATTCTAAGATTTTCTACTTTCTTTCTCATTAGTGTGTGGGTTTGAATGAGTGGAGTGACTGACTGTGTGGCCATGGATGAGTCTATCCCCACCTGGTGGGCACCTGGGAGGAGGGTGGAGTCAGAGGAGGCCATAAACCCCAGCAGCACAACATCCAGGTGTGGCTGAGGTAGGCAACAAGTTTTTTGACCATGCTCCCATCGGACCTGCAACCCTGTCATTACTTTAATTGTTTGTTATTTTTGGTGATTAACCCAAAAGTCATCTGTAACATATCTGTAATAAAAGGTAACACTAACAAAGCAGAAAGTGGAATTGCTAATACAGTGCCCTATGCAGCTTAACATCTTGATTATGTTCACCTTGTGTTTGATGTTCTCAACTCGCTGCACTGAAGCAAAATTGTGGTATGTTTATATCAGTCAGGGCTTAACAAACGTACAACTTTCAGCCCGCTGACAACGAGCAACTTCACATAATTTGCCTTAAAGGTAGCCCACTCATGTATTCAAATAATGCTTTCCTGTCCAGACACAGAGCTCTGTCAGATAGAGCAGCCCTCTAATTCTCTGAGATTTGTGTAGCAGATGAACACAGTGCACTTGGCTGTCATCCAAAACTTCATAGAAAGGTAGTTACTCTCATTTTAGTGTCTACACCTGCTGCGTATTGCCTGGTGCTTCATGACTATCTTATTCACATCATCATTGACTACAGTCCCATGGAGTCCCCCACTTTTACAGAGTTACGACTGAGCACTTATTCCCCCTTTTGTACTGAAATGAGCCAGTTATTAACCTCAGATATTTTGACCATTTTGTTACTGGGAAAAAATGTTCCTTGGATCCCATATCTATGTGATCTGCTTAATTCACAATGCTCCACAAAGGTCTAGATGCCCAAACTTGTAGCATGAGCTTTGCCTTCTCTAGACACCTAAGGTATCAGCCAATGTGTTATTGACAGTGCCAGTCCATGCAGGAGTAAATATCACTGAGGCGTGAATTCACCTGGGGGGGTTCTGATCTCATATTCCTTTCATTTCATTTCCTCCACAGTGAGTCAAAGTCAGTCTTCACTGTTCTGTGTTTCTCAGGAACAGTGATGCTCAAAGGATTAAATCACATGGATTATATAGTTTGTGGTGCTCTGTCTTTCTGTTTATGACATGATGTGTTATGTTATTTACCCCTGTTCAAAGGTCAGCTGTGTAAAGTTTCCTGTAGGAGTTCTCACTTCTCTAGAAGTGCATTTGCAGATATGTGATTGAGAGCTGCTGTGGAAAAATCAGTGCACAAAAAATGTCCAGTGCCAAGAGATTCAGCTAAATGAAAAGGACAGAGTCTTTTCTTTCTGTCTGAGTGATTTTCATCATCTTTGTCACTTTGAGTTAACACCACTTTATCTGAAACATCCATGTATAAACAAAAGAAACAACTGTGAACACCATTGCCTATAAAAAATAATGTTTGTCCTTGTGATGAAAGACACTCAGAATTTACTTACTGTTACGTCCCCCGAAAGGCTAGGGGATGTGGGGAGTAACATAGAATCAGGCCACCGATTAAGAGGAGCAACGCAACACAGGAATGGGCAGGAAACGGGGGGTTTATTTACAAAATTAAATCAAAACCAACAACAACACAACACCAAAAGACACATTTAAACTAAGGTCGAATTCTCCAAACGGGAGGACGGCTCTGCCCAGAACCAACACACAGCTCACATGCTGCCAGAAAATGGCCACTGGCCCAGCCTGGTCTGCCTTCCTCCTTAATATCACCTCGTGATCAGCAATAGGAGACACCTGTATGGACCCAGAGAGGAGGAGCAGCACCTGGAACACATGGGGGAACACATGGGGGAAGGGAGAACAACCAATCCCACACCCCTGCTGGGCCGAAATCCCCCCCCATAAAAGTGCAAACCCCAGTTTGTGAACATAGGCTATATAACACTCACACAACCCATCACCAGCACAAAGTGCCTCAATTACTGAGGCACTCAATTACTGTGAACCATTGGGGCATTTCACACATGGGACAGTGCATCAGCCACAAAATTATCAACTTCTTTCTTGTTTAAACTCAATATTGTACCCCTGTGCAGCCAGAGCCCAGCGCATCAGCCGCTGGCTGTGGTGGTACATTTGGGCCAAGAACACCAAGGGATTGTGGTCCGTGTACACAGTGACTGGGAGTGCACTGCAACCTACGTACACCTCGAAGTGCTGCAGAGCAAGCAGCATGGCCAGGGTCTCCTTCTCGATGGTGGAGTAGTTCAGCTGGTGGCGGTCAAACTTAGTGGAGAAGAAACACACTGGCTGAGGCACAGCATCTGCATCATCCTGGAGCAGCACTGCACCGGCTCCCAAGTCGCTGGCATCAACCTCCAACTTGAAAGGAATGGAAAAGTTAGGTGCAGCTAAGACAGGGGCACTACAAAGGAGAGACTTGGCGGCCTCAAAAGCATGCTGGCACTTACCACTAAGGTTCCTTTTGTGTGGACTGTTAAGGAGCGCAGTAAGGAGCAAAGTTTTTACAAAAACATCGATAGTATCCAGTCATGCCTGAAAACCGGCGGAGCTCATGCCTTGTGGAGGGGACAGGGTAAGTCAACACAGCCTTGATTTTAGCCTCCACAGGCCAGACCTGCCCATGGCCCACCTGCTTACCCAGATAGGTCACTGTTGCTTTACCAAATTCACACTTTGCCAGATTCAGAGTCAGATTTGCCCCTGCAAGCTGCTGCAACACTGTCCTCAGACTAGAAAGATGTTCACACCAGTCGCTGGAATACACTCCAACATCATCAAGATACACACTACAGTTAGGTACGTCACCCAACACCCTGTGCATCAAATGCTGGAAAGTGGCAGGAGCATTCTTCAACCCAAAAGCCACGACTGTATACTGCAAGAAATGGTCAGGGGTCACAAATCATGAGATGTCCGAAGCCCTGGACGCCAATACCCTTTCAGCAGGTCAAGCTTGGTAATGACAGTAGCAGGACCTATGCTATGCAGACAGTCTTCCACACGAGGCAAGGGATCAAAGAGTCTGTCACTGTAACTCTGTCCACTTTCCTGAAATCAGTGCAGAAGCGAAGGTTCCCATCAGCCTTAGGAGGCATTAGGCACGGAGAGCTCCAGGGGCTGTGACTAGGGATGGCTAACCCATTCTCCAACAGATAGTTAACCTCAGCTTTCATGGGTTGACGTTTATTGAAAGAGCAACGGTATGTGTGCTGCTTGATGGGAGCAGCACTGCCCACATCAATGTCATGATGCAACACATTTGTACAAGAAGGCAAACAAAGTGGGGATTGATTGGAGCAACTGGATCACATCAATCCGCTGGTCATCAGAAAGGTAGGACAGATGACAATCAACATCTGACAAAAACTCAGAGCTTGATAGTCTATCATTCTCTGCTTCACTACAGACGGGCCCAGGAACCAAGCTGTAAGGGCCGAACCCGGTACTGGCAACAACACAAGCACCTGATCACCAGGCTCAAACTGATGCACCACAGCTTTAAGATCAAGCCATGTCTTCATGCTCCTCTGGGAGGAGGAGAGAGCCTCCCTTGCCAGAGAAGTTGCCTTTCGAAACAAAATCCAACACATTGGTGTTAGAGGGAGCATCAGACACGAACTGTTCCTGTAACACCTTCAGGGGGCCGCAGACATTGTGACCAAACACAAGTTCGGCGGGACTGAAACCAACTGACTCTTGTTTTGCATTACGTATCGCAAAGAGCATGAAAGGCAGTCCTTCATCCCAGTCTAGTCCTGTCTCACAACAATACTTCTAAAGCATAGCCTTCAATGTCTGATGCCAGCGTTCAAGTGCACCTTGTGACTCTGGATGGTACGCACTGCTCACAGAGTGGGAAATGCCCACAGACTGTAGTGTTTGTTTAAAAAGTTCTAGACATAAAATTAGTACCCCAATCAGTCTGCACAACACGCGGCAACCCAAAAGTAGTAAAGAACTTTATCAGAGCTTTACTAACAGCTTAGGCGGTAATCCTCTTTAAGGGGATGGCTTCAGGAAAACGGGTTGTGACGCACATTGTAGTCAGGAGGAACTGGTTACCAGCCTTAGTTATTGGGAGGGGACTGACGCAGTCAACAATGACATGTTCAAAGGGGGCACCAACAGCTGGAACAGGATGCAGTGGGGCAGGGGGCACCTTCTGATTGGGCTTTCCAGCTAGTTGGCATGTATGGCATGTTCTGCAGTAACATGCAACATCATGCTTCATTCCCGGCCAAAAGAAATGTTTTAAGATACGGTTGTATGTTTTGGTGACACCCAGATGACCAGACCATAAGTGCTCATTTGCTAATGCTAGCACATGTTGCCGACAACCAGCTGGAATGACTATCTGGTGAACTGACTTCCAGTCCTCACCAGTGTCACAAACTGGAGCTCCCCCCTGTGGGACCCACTTGCGCACCAACAAACCACCGTCCAGTAAATATGACTTTTTTAACACCCCTGTCATGACAGTTGACAACAGCCGCAAAGCATGTGGCTAGGGAGGGATCATCCTTCTGAGCCCGGATTAGCGCATCATGCGTCAATGTCACCCTCATCAGGGCAGCTCCCACTTCCTTCTCATGACCACTAGCTAGACACTTCCCTGCGTCACCGCAGGCAGGCACTCCCCTGCGTCACCAATGGCATCTTGTCCCCAGCCAAAAATGAGGCGAACAAGGAATCTGACTGATCAACACCCTGATTTTGTTTCTGGGCTTGAGCCCTGGTCAGAACACTGACTCGAAACACGTCTGGATGTTCCTTCCCCAAGGCGTCAGACGTAGCCGTAGGAATTGGGACGTCAATGACCTCCAGGGTTTGATACATTTTTCCTCCAGCTATGTCATTACCCATGATGAAGCTCACACCTTCAACAGGGAAAGAGAGTAGAACAGCTACAGAATAAAAGCCCGTGACCAACCCTGACTGCACGTGGACTTGGTGCAGAGGGGCTGGTGCAAAACTCATTCCAATTCTCCTGACTACTGTGCTCACGTTACAAGCAGACTCCTTACACAGGGACAGGGCACTTGCCAGGATGAACAACTGGGAAACCCCAGTATCCCTTAACTCATTGAGTACCGTGCTGTTTTCCGAAGCTTTAGCCCTGAGTGCCAGCAATGTAGACCATTCTTGATGATTTTTGTAGAGCCACAGTGTATTCTATATTATACGAATACGAATTACTTTATTAATCCCCAAAGGGAAATTCATTTGTCTGTCAGCCCATCAACCATTTGCAGAAGAATGGAGAAGCCTGATAGCTGAAGGTACAAAGGATCTTCTATATTTCCCCATCCTGCAGTGAAGAGAGAGGAGCCATCCACCACCACTCTTTTCTTGGTCCATAAAGGTGTTATGAAGAGGATGATCTGAGTTGTTCAGAATGGACTCCACCAGTGTGTATCTCTCCACCACATCCTCAATGAGTCCATCAGGGATACATGACTGAAGTCAAGTGCCTCAGGATGTGTCTGCATCCTAGCAACGACTTCATGGAGACCTTCACATGGAATTTCAGCAGTAGCCATTGGTGGGATGTACACAAGTATTGTTTTGATTTGAAAAAATTGTCTACTTGCTGAGTCTTCATCTATATCTCCAGCTCCTCATCACTCTTGTTGAGCAGAGAGTTGATATTTTGCATGATGACTGACAGCAGAAAGGACCTACAGTACATCTCCACCTCCAAGCCTTTAACCTCTGCACCACCAGCACAGCAACCACGAAAGCACCTCCTCATCCCAGCTGGAACAGGGTGGCATTCTCCAGACTTGCTCCATTTTCAATGACAGAAGCCTCTCTCCTGAAGAATCTTCCCTCCCCACAGATGTATCCATCAGTAGTTGACAAAATACGACAAAAACATACAAAAACACAACAAAAATAAAGCAAAGGTTGAGTAAAAACTCAGAGCTACCAGACTTTGTTGCTCCCAGCTGAAGCGCATGTTCTGGAATAGCTATAACTTTGAACACATTCTATGGCTCATTTGAAAGGCAAAACTTTATGCTTTTAGTGGGGACAGTTCAGTTGTCCCGAAATATGCACGGCTAATGTCGCCATGTAATGCATGCGCCACTGATTCGACAACCATGCGGGAAACAATGCGGCAACCATCAAAACCGAGTTATGATAAAATGTTCAGATCGTGAGTTTTCTTGAGTTTTCCATCGTCATCTCTTTCAGTTCGATTCATCATAGAGTTCCCAAATTCACACATAAGGTGTGTTAAGAATGTCTATTTTCGTAATTAAAAAAAAAAAAAAGAAAAACGTAAAATTACGTTTTTGGCACTCAACGCATGGAAACAAAAAACGTAAAATTACGTTTTTGGCACTCAATGAGTTAACATAGTGACAGGAACCTGATCCTCAGCTCTCCCGGTCAGAGATACAAACCCTTGTGAGACAAATGCTTTGAAACAATCATCAGGCTCAGTAGCTATCAAAGGCTGGGGACACCGGGCCTGAGGCACCGTCTTAATCAACCCCACACCCTTTGGCTGTCTTGGGAATGCAGCCCTCTGCTTCTGCTTAAGTTTCACACAATCAGCTACCAGGTGACCCGGTGTGTGGCAGAAAAAACACTGCTTATCAGATTTCATGTTTGGCGTAGGAACATGGGCACATGCTACCAGTGAGTCTACAGGACTCTGTCCAGAGTCTACAACAGCAGATTCACGCTTGTTGAACACAGCTTTGTGCGTGAGGGTGAACTCATCAGCTAGGGAGGCTGCCTGCAAGAAGGTGGTCACGTTCTGCTCATTCAAGTACACCATTGTGTGCTCCAGTAGGCATGCCTTGAACTCCTCAAGCAGTATAACCTCATGCACTAAAAACTAAGGTCATCTGCCTTGCAAGCCATACACCAGCGATCAAACAATAGCTCCTTCTCATGGGCAAAATCAGAGAAGGTCTGGCCAGATGCCTTCCAAAGACTGCGAAAGCACTGTCGACAAGTTTCTGGCACCAACTCAGACACACGTAAGGTAGCACCTTTTACCTTGTCATAAAGGCTCTTGAGCCTTACCTGTCAATTTACACTCACAGCCCAGACGTCTCTTGGCCCGCGCAAAGCATTTACAATGTGCTCAAATGCTCCGAAGTAGAACTCAACTTCAGACTCCTGGAAAACAGGGACCAGGGAGATGTTTTTGCTAACATCAAAAGTTGCTGTAGGCCCTGTGGCTGGCGGCATGCTAACTGTAGAGCTAGCCAGAGACTTCTGTAGCTGTAACTGGCGTAGCTTGATGGATTCTGCCTCCAATTCTAGTTTCTTAAGCTCCAGCTCCCTCTGGAGATGAAACTCCCGCTCTTCCTTTTTTTCCCTCTCGCTCCATCTGGAGGCGAGCCAACCGCAGTTTAACCAAAGCGTCTAACCAGGAGCTGGCAGAGGACTCACTGGAGTCAGGGTCAAAACAAGGTAGCATGAATGGCTTGTCCTCCAGCCCACCCACCTGTGAGGGGGGGGTTCCACCAACGCGCACGCTCAGCCGCCTCTCCCTCTCGGGGAGCAGAGCGGCTGGCCTCCAAGGGCCCCCCAGAAACCAAGTGGCACCCACCAGTCGACGCCACACCCGTAGCTCCAACCCCTGTGCCAGCAATATTCACAGCTACTGACACATCCACCACCACTGTTGGGACAAACCCTCCACCACCGCTGCCCTCAAATCATTCTTACAGAGAGCGGTGGAGACAGGGATGCCATAGTGCTGAGCAACAGCAAACAAATCACTCTTTCTACACTTCTCCAGATGCTCAAGAGCAGGGTTGACCACAAACTCACTCAGCACAAATGCCATAATCAACCCAAAGGCATCCACCACGCCAAGTCAAGCTAGGATAAGCTAAGATAGGCTAAGCTTAGCTAGGCTAGGCTAAACTAGCCTAAGATAATCCAAAAAATACCACAACACCACCACAGTGTCCACAAAACTCGACAAAGCTAAGCTAAGCCGAGCTACAAGCTGGGGTGGCTAACACAATAGCCCTCCGCAACAAAGACCAATGTCATACACATTCACCGAGCGAAACCTAATGCCTGTTGTCACCCACAAACAGGTCCACCTTCCAAACAAACTTCCCCAGATCCTGCCTAATCCGAACCTAACCTGCCTATCTTCTGAGATTCGAGGCAACTTGAAAGGCACACATTAGCAGTGTCCACAAACCCCAGTTTGTGGACACAGGCTCTAACACAGTACCTCAAATAACACACTACCTTCAATTGCCCCATGGGAACAAATAAAGTATTTTGAATTGAACTGAATACACAACAACCCATCACCAGCACGAAGTGCCTCAATTACTGTGAACCCTTGAGGCATTTCACACATGGGACAGTGCATTATCAACTCCTTTCTTGTGTTTAATCTCAGCAATAGGAGACACCTGTGTGGACCCAGAGAGGAGGAGCAGCACCCAGAACACATGGGGAAAGGGAGAACAACCAATCCCACGCCCCTCCTGGGCCGTAAACACTTACTAACATTCTTTTGAAGTTTGACATAACTGTTTTTTAAATCATGAACTCTAACTGTTTCAATTGATTATCTTATTAAAAAATAACTTGGGGCACATGTCAAGGCATTCTTCTGTCAGTCAAGAATTGCAAATAATTAATCATTATTTAGTAGATGAAACAAAAAATGCAGCAGGGTTTTGTTTTCTGAGAAAATCCCAGAACTCCACAAGAGAGAAAAGAAAGTCTTGCCTCTCAGAGTGATTCTGTCTCACCCACCTGATGCGACAATGATCCCCGGCGCTGAGTCCCTGCTGGCGATGTTTCCAGATGTGTAGGGATTTGCAGACACATGGAGATGGAGATGTAATGAACAGTATGGCTGCAGAAAATAAATCACAAACTCAATTATCACAACCATCAAACCAAGCCGACAGAATCACTGAAAGCCTTCAAAAGACACTTGTGGATAAAACGATCGTGGCATCAATTTGGATCCACAAATCCTCCCAAGTCATAAATTTGATCTCAAACACCATTTCCCCACTGGCTCGTCCCACCATTAATTCTGATTTGGTTAACCTTTACCGACAATATTCTCATTACGACCCAGCAAAATGCCAGTGGTGCAGGCCATGTTGTGACGGGCTGTTTAGAGGTTTATTAAAACTCTGACATTTCCTGACAAATGACTGTGTAATATGGGCAGAAGGTGAGGCATGCTGCAGAATCACTAATTGGTTTATCAAAAAAGGGTTATCATTTTCATATATAAGTCATGTTCTTAGAAGATGCTTGAATGTGGCTTGCAAATGACGTGTAAAAATGCAGCAGTGACACAGACCATCATATTTAAATAAGGGGCGTTGGCCGTGTCAAGGCAATGTTGGCTCTAGTAATATCATTATCAGACTTATCTGTGCATTTGCCAATAATTAATATCAGCCAATATTGGGCCAGTAATTATCTGTACTGATATTTATCGTGCATCCCTAGCTATAGCTATTTTTTTTAGCGTTCATAGTTCCATGAAAATTTGTCAGTGGACATCAAAAAATGCCCTGCTTTCCTATTGGCCATTTTGAAGGTGTGGGGGTGCTCCAACTCCTCCTTTGCATTATCTCGCCAAACCACAACACTTCTTCACACATGAGTACAGACTAGCAGTGGCTCCACCAGGATTCAATTTCATAGTACACACAGAACAAGCCCTCCATTCCAACTCATGGAGCAATGCCCACTCAAAGATCCTCTGATTTACATTGTGATCTTAGTCTGACTGCTTCATCATTTTAGCACATTAGTAGAATGTGACTGAAGTATACAAACAACACAGTAGATAAAAAGATCTGCAATTAAAGTCATTGTTTTACATTTAAAACACCGAGTGAAGACTCAACTCAGCCGGACTCTGAGAAGTCTCCTTCAAGTTCCACAGGCTTTCAAAGACAGAAGGGAAAAAAAATAGCATGCTTCTCTAACTGACACCACTTTCTCTCTGTGTGTTTTAAATGGGAGGTCAGCTTATTGGACTGAATCAAAATGGCTGACCTTTCAGCTCAGCAGCCTCAGAGCAATCAGCTTTGACAAGCAGTGCTCTTTTTGAGCTTAGCCTCTCATTGCTGCTGGGAACAGTCAGCTCCTGTCAAGCCCGCTCTTTGATGGAAGTGCACACTTATTAAAACATGTATGAACGCAGCATGCTGGCAGACATGCAGACACTCACTAGTACGCAGTGAATGCTGTTGCCCCTTAGGTCTTTGCTTGGGGCCTGCAGCAGCCTCCAGTCTCTGCCTCTGTTGTAAGTGATGTGCGTCTTTACTTGGTTGTCTGTCCTTTTATTGGCCAGGAACATCCCCTTTATTCCTGCTACCTGGGAAATTAGAACAAAAAGCAGCTCACAGCTCCATGTTGAACAGATGAAGTCTAGTTTATGGTTCCGTCATTGAGCATTCGAAGTTCTGCATCAAGAGAATGCGTTGCTCTACAATTCACTGCCATGCCGCTAGGGGGGTGTGGCTGTGCGTTTGTGTGGTTTCAGAGGGGTCATATCCATATCCTTGTTTTTCTTCCGGTCACAATGCATACATTCAGCGACCTCCAGCCCCATGTTTTTGGAGATTTCTCGCTGGAGTTATTTGCCATTTGGCAGTCTTTATAGTGCTTCGAGGAGGAGTTGTAGAGATTGTCATACTTCCTGACCTCCTCGATAATTCTCTCTTCTGCTTGGTCCATTGTTACCATACTGCTCCACAAATACTTTAAAAATGGCGGTGTGGCAGGAAGAAAGACCGGAGAAAGCAACTGCCGGAAATGACGTTCTGAGTGGACGAATCACAGCCCTTGCTGTTCGCGTCACCGCGACGCGTAGTTAGGATTTTTTGGAGGTGCATGTCAGGCTAGATCATAGCGGTCAGCGTTTACGGCATAGGTAGGGTGTATGTACACCGTCAACATGACGTGGAACCATAAACTAAGTTTTAACATACACGGATCAGGCATAACATTCTGAGCTCTGACAGGTGAAGTAAAAAACACTGAATAAAACTTCATCATGGCACCTGTTATTGGGTGGGATATATTAGGCAGCAAGTGAACATTTTTTCCTCAAATTTGATGTGTTAGAATCAGGAAAAATGGACAGTGTAAGGATTTGATCCAGTTTGACAAGGACGACTGGGTCAGAGCATCTGAAAAGCTGCAGCTCTTCTGGGCTGTTCCTGGTCTGCAGTGGTCAGGATCTATCAAAAGTGGTCCAAGGAAGGAACAGTGGTGAACCAGCCACAGGCTCAATGATACACTTGTGGGGCAAAAGCTGGCCCATGCAGTCCAATCCAACAGACCAGCTACTGTTGCTCAAACTGCTGAAGAAGTTAATGCTGCTTCTGATAGAAAGCTGTCAGAATACACAATGCATCACAGTTTGTTGTGTATTTGGCAGCAAAAGAGACCAACACAATATTAGGCAGGTGGTCATGATGTTATGACTGATCAGTGCGTACCACGCACTTCTATATATTCAAGATATACAGTATATAATATTTTATATAACGCAATGCACTGCAAACAAATTATATGTCCACCCACACATGCTTACCTTACCTCTACCTTTATTGCCTACAAATTCAGGTACAGCCATAAACACTGAGTGGGGAAATGATCAGCTGTCTGTGTGTAACCAATATAGCAGTAATCAATGCGCATCTGTAATGAATTTGACTCCCCCTTGGAATAGCTTAGGGATACTGATACTGAATTGAGTCAGTGATGGTTGCATCAGGCAAAGAAACTTCAATTAAGTGATCGACACATACTTGAATCTCCCTTGGAGGAACATTTCAGCAAATGCTCTGCTTTGGGTTGTGACCCCAATCAAGATACTGGATTTCTTTCTATCACTGAGCCCACAGCAAGACACAAGCAACATCATCAACGGCTTTAATATTTCATTCATAGTTTAGTCGTGATGTTTTTTTTTTTTTTTTACAAAACAGAGCTTCAGCATCAGCCTTCAAATGCTTTTTTCCATTTTGCACAAGATGCATTTTGTGAAGTAATATCTGCAGTTATTCATCGAAGAAAGAAATAATCTCAACCTCACAAAAATCTACCCCTGGCACAATCCCCTTTTGTTTTTGTTGATGTCAGCATTTCGAAGCTTCTTCATATTCTCAAACTGTGCTTTGTAGACTATAGGCCTACAGCAGCAGTGTTCATTTCCAAAATGACAAAGAAGTACATTCCATTGTGTCTGCCTCCAAGCTTTAAGATATTGATCAGTGATTATTATAAAATTGTGGGGGGGGTGCTAATCAAGCAGGCCTTTATTTGATGCTTTGAAAATAGGCCTCCTGTGCAGCATAGTGATCCAAGTAAGTCTACTTAAAACCCAGCAACATAGTTTGGTACTTGAAGCGAAGATTTGATATCATCTCATTAGGCAGAAGATCGAAGATTGTTTACCTCATAGAGATCGACCATGACGTTGCCCTCGGGGCCCATGCTGCTGACCACATTCTCCAGGGCCAAGGTGTAGAAGACACCTGATGTGTCTGACACATACAGGTTGTAGGTTTCATTCTGGTTCCACTCCTGCACGGCTGCCACCACACGGTTTTCATCCGTACTGATCACATGCAGGTCCTGGCCAAGGTAGAGGAATATCAGGATGTCATGTTACTACAGTATTATTACAGCATTCCATTATATTCTCCTTTAGTTCTTGTATGGGTTTTTCTTTTTACATTTCCTTTGTGCTGTGGCATGAAAAGGTAAGTGTGCAAACAAATATCTGGGCTATTTTTCAGGAAAAAAATGAGGGTCCAATACTTTCCACTTTCCTGTGTTTTATTTGAAATGTTGATCTATAAGCAGATAAATGTGTGGTTTTAACAAACCCCAAATAATATTGGTGTAGTATACCATCTTCTTACTCAGGTTTCTCTCTTAAAGCTGGGGTTGGTAATCCTGGAGAGCTAGCAAGAGAGCTAGCAAGATTTGAAAAGTGCACCTCCTCTGAGTTCCACCGTCCTCATCCCCCTCCCGTCAGTGTGTACGACCAAGCCACGCCCCCACAAACTGGAACACGCACCGCATGAAAATGAGAAGCGGCAGGGGTACTACATATTTTTATATACTATAATTTATTCAATACTAGCGTCACCGACCCGTTTTAAACCCACAGAGAAGCTAATATTAGCATTAGGCTAACACAAGCTACAAAAGTAGCTACGTTAGCAAAAGTTACACATTTCATAAAAATAACAAATCCTCCCCGAAGCAAAACATGTAATTACCTGTCCAACAGAAAGAGAGCAACCTCAGCATCACTTTTCAGGCCCTTCAAATTCCTCAGTTGTCTCCACAAAAGCAACACCGATGTTTACTCTGGTTTGACGTCTGGCTTTATCCAGAGCCTTTTTGTTAGCAGCCTTTTCAGCCTCCGGCTTTCTCTTCCTTGCCTTTTTCTCGGGGCGAGCCGTTACAAGTAACGCTGGAAGTAGTAACTGGGGCTGCATTTTCTCAGCCATTGCTCATAAATGAGCAGGAAATCCGTTCTGCTGTAACTCTATACGCTGATTTCTTCCGGCAACAGAGACACTTGAAGATTGTGCACACGCGTCAGACAGGGATCGAGGGGGGCGGATACAGAACTAGACATGAAAGCATCTGATTGGTTTTTGCTCCTCGCACTGAAGAGCTTGGATTGGTCGGAGTTTTGTCAGTCCTGCAGCTGCCACAGAGGACTGATTATTTACGTTCCTTTTTCTGAATATATAATGTATTGATTACTCTGAAGGTAGAAGGACCATTTCACCCAGTATAACAAAACATGTTTCTGAACAGGATTACCAACCCCAGTTTTAAGGTCTAATAACAACAGGTCCTCTTTTCTGACTGTTATCTGAGAGATCAAATAAAAATACTACAGATTTACAGATACATTTAGAATATATATATATACATATATATATATACATATATATATACATATATATATATATATATATATATATATATATAAGACAGCAAATAGTGGGTGATGTGGAAAGAGCTGATGAACTCAATCGGTTCTTCAACAGATTCGACACTGAGGTCACATCTGATTCCACTCCTTATCCACCTCCTTCTCCTCCTCCTTCTCCCCCTCCTCAACACGTGGACATCTCCATGACGGCTCCTTCCTCTTCTCCACAAGTCTGTTTCTCCACCATGTCTCCTCCTCCTCCTCCTCCGCCTCCTCCTTCACCTGGGTACATCTCCACTGCTGCAGTTGCTCCCCTTCTCACACCTGTTCCTCCACCCTTGTTTGTCACAGAGACAGGGAACTCAGGAAACTTTGCTCTGGGAACGCAGCTGGCCCAGATGGTGTGTGTCCAAGGCTGCTTAAAGACTGTGCTGCCCAACTGTGTCAACCTCTCCACAAGATCTTCAACCAGTTGGGGTGGGTGCCAGCTCTGTGGAAAACATCCTGTATAGTGCCGGTACCAAAAAGAAAATGTCCGGCTGAACTAAATGACCACAGACCTGTGGCCCTGACTTCACACATCATGAAGACCTTGGAGCGGCTGATTCTATGCCTATTGAGGCTTGAGGTCAAAGACAAACTAAGTCCCCTGCAGTTTGCATACAAATAACACACTAGAGCGAATGATGCAGTCCTCTACATGCTCCACTGTGCCCTCTCTCATCTGGAGGAATCTGGCGCTTATGTAAGAATCATGTTTTTTGATTTTTCAAGCGCATTTAATACCATCCAACCCAACATACTCAAAAACAAGCTCAAAGAGATGGGAGTGGATTCTTCCTTTGTCTCCTGGACCACAGATTACCTGACAGTAGGGCCACAATTTGTCAGGTTGGGGAACTGTTTTTCTGGGACATTAATAAGCAGCACAGGGCTCCACAGGGGACTGTCCTGGCTCCATTCCTGTTCACATTGTATACAGCAGACTTTAAATACAACTCTGAGTCCTGCCACATCCAGAAATACTCAGATGACACTGCTATTGTGGTATGTATTAGGAATGGACAGGAATCTGAATATAGGGATTTGATAAAAGCCTTCAGTGACTGGAGTTACAAAAACTGCCTCATGCTGAACACCTCAAAGACAAAGGAAATGATCATCTCATCAATCATCTGTAGGTCCAAGCCCTCTCTTCAGCCAGTGAACACTTGTGGAGTGGACATCGAGGTGGTGACAACCTATAAATATCTGGGTGCTCACCTTGATAACAAGTTGGACTGGTCCCTTAACACTGATGCACTCTACAAAAAAGGGCAGAGCCACCTCTTTTTCCTTAGAAAGCTCAGATCTCTAAACATCTGTAATAAGATGCTGCAGATGTTTTATCAGTCTGTGGTGGCAAGTGCTTTATTTTGTGCTGCAGTCTGCTGGGGAGGAAGTTTAGGGAAAAAAAGCAGGCAAAGAGGCTGGATAAGCATGTAAGGAAGGCTGGCTCTGTCATTGGAGTAAAGATGGACTCTCTGAAGGAGGTGGTGGAGAGATACTCAATGAGAATGATGGAGGCCATACTGAACAACAAGAATCATCCACTTCATAACACCTTGATGGATCAACGAAGCAGCGGTAGTGGACGGCTCCTATCTCTTCGGTGCAGGACAGAAAGATACCGAAGATCTTTCATACCCACAGCCATTGGACTGTTTCATTCTTATGCAAATGCAAGATGAGCTATAAGACAAATGAATTTCCCTTTGGGATCAATAAAGTATTTTCTATTTCTATTTCTATTTCTATTTCTACTTCTGTCTTAACTGTGCCTGGTGCACTGGGCAGAGATGATGAAGCTGAGGCTGAGCTCTTTGTTTGTGTGTTTCATCTGCCTCTGACTGTGCCAATAACACCTTGCAGTGACAGCGATAGCACCTGGGGAGCCCAGGGTTTGATTGAATAAAACATGTATAATTGTCAATGGGGACGTGACAAGCGAGGCCATGCACACACCAAGAAGCAGGGAAAAACAATTCTGATCAGGGCCATGCAGAGCCAGCAATGAAGTGCAGCTCCACAAATTAAATTAGAAATTTGTCTCATATATTCTTGGTGACAGATGCTCACATATGGACTTCTGCCTATACCTAAAATCAATTTATTATCAAACTCTCATGAGAATGTGTATATGTTACCTTTGGCAGGGTGTACTTGGGTAGCTTCATGGGGGTAAAGACGTCTCTTTTGGCTGACACATAGTAGATTGGTCTTCCTGCTGTTGATACCTTAAAGTGATGAAGAGTAAAAACAGTTTGGAGACAAACAGTGAAAAACAGATAAAGCATTTTCACAGCAGACACATAAGGCTGCAATAGTGGCACATCTCTCACACTGATCTTGGTAAATTTCTGACAAATTCCTCACTCTTTCTGCGTTGTACAATTCTAATGTGTTTCACTGAGCAAATTGGCCTATTACCCACCTGGACAAACACATACTCATCTTGCACCACCAGAGAATTGGGGTCAATGTAGCCTGGGAATGGTTTGCCCTTGTTGGCATCTGTGCAGTTCTGCAGCTTGCAGGTGACATACAGTGCCTCTGTTCCCACACACACAGACACACACAAAACAAACACATGCACACATGTCAAGACATGGCTTCAGCAGTAGTATTAGACAATGAAGAAAGGCAGCCTTCACCCGAAGCCAAGTGGCCTCTTCGGCCTCCTGTATTACTCGTGTCAATAAAGTTGTCTCAGTAAGGGAGGAGAGGCTGAGCAGAAGACAGATGACCAGAGAGGCCAATTGCTTTCTTTGCCTTCAATTGCAGCTCTGGGATAGAGCTGTCCCCACATGTTAGTCTCAGCCAAATGTGTTGGCCGCCTACATGTACTCATGATCAATAGTGATGGTCTCTGGCTACATGACTATAACAACTTACACAACTGATGTTTGCTGTGGGCTTGTATGGTTGTATTTTCTCTCCTCTCTTATGTTGGCCTTAAAAAAAATAAGTGATCTGACAGAAAGAAGGCTCAGATACAGATAATATTTTGAAACACGAATTAAATAGAAATGGTGCAGTATTTATTTGGCATTTAATTGAATGAAATATCAAATTAAAGTTTTTGTTAGAAGACTTGTCAGAGACAGACAAAAAGAAAAAGAAACCAAGACATCTTCACAACTGGTTAAACTTTAAATATTCTGTACCATGTATTTCCAACAATGCACCAAAAAGAATCTGAATTTGCTTGGACACTTCCTGGTAAGCTAGTAGGCCTACCCATGTCTTTCAGACTCCCTGGCTTTAGGTTGTAACCCTGTCCTGCTGTAATTATTTTGTAACCTTAAAACCAAAATTTAAAATTTGTGACATCATAAGAGAGAACATTCTGTGTTTTTAACATAACATCATTATTATTACGAATTAACAATATATTCACATTTTATGGCTTGTTAATACAGGAATGGAGGAGACAAATAAGTATTGAATTACTTTGACAGAACAATAATAATAATGAAATGAAGAAATTATGTGTGGAAAGGATTGACATCAGTCAAGTCAATCCAATCAAATCATATCAACCCACAATATTCTGGTGTCCACTGTCATTCAGAAGTAATATTTCTCTGTCGATACACATGTGTCACTGAGCTAAATCACCTGCTTTTAAAAGCATTCTAATATATGCATTACTTTTCTCTGTTTAGCCATTGTGTGTCCTCAGACTGGGTCATTTCTTCTGTCCCCTTGCATTACCTGTCCACACAACTCCCAATCCCACTCTACCTTGGCAAAATGCTCACAATACAGTACAAAGACATCAGAAAATGGAGCGCTCAACTCAGAATTCAATACTCACGTCCTTCAGAGATGGTGGTTTCCAGGTGAATTAAGCCTGGCTCTTTGTCCAAACCCATTTTAGACCTGAAAGTCAGACAAATGTGTTTCAGGAACATCACAACTGGTCTTTAGCCTGTCAGCAGATGCTACCTGCTGCTGCTGCAGTCTGACCTATGAGACTGCATGCTGCAAAGTCAGACAAATTTATACCTACACACAGAGTAAGTCAAAATAAACCAGGACAGCTGTGGTAAATATCAGCAGGAATTAGCAGTCCATGTCTTCAATGTCTTCATTCAAAGTAGTTGGAAGAAAGACTTCAGACATCAGACACCCCCCCACCCCCCCACACACACACACACAAAAAAAAAAAAAGATGGAGGAGGACATTTCCTGACATCATTAGAAGAGGAAAAGCCATTGATTTTCTTGCTACAGTAGGGATGCCCACAGATGGAATAGCATATAATCATTGCTGCATTAAGTATGTATTAAAAAGACTGGGGGATCAGAAGAGAAGCAAAGGCAGCACATACATGAAGGGGGAGAGAAAGAGAGAATGTGTCGACAGGTAGCACACACAGAAATGGGAAGAGAAGTAATGTATGTGTGAGGGGAATGAGAAGCAGACACAGTGAGAGACACAGGCCACCACAGCTTCTAATCATTATACTTATCGGTAGTGATCGGTGATTTCCCAGATGAAACACAGCTGTGAATATGATGTCCTACTTATCCAAACCACATTTCCATATTTCTTTCTGATAAATCCATTCAGGTACGCGAGAGCAGTGTGAGGGAGACAAGGCTTTCAGTTAGTCTAGCAATACGAATTGTTTAAGCCCAGCTTTACAGCAGTATCTTTGTCTGTGTGCTCCTTGAGGACACTGAGGAGCAGTTGTTCCTTGCACAACCTGACCTCTACTTTGGCTAACTGTTACACAAATAAACTTCAATTCTTCATCTTTCTCACATGTTTGGTGGCTACATGAACAGCAGATATAAGAACCCTCCACAGCCTCATTAAGAGCTACCACCACACCTACTGCACAATGTGTGTCCTAAAATAGCATGTTGACAGCTTCTGCAGCATCAGCCCTCCAGGCTCCCTTCACTCAGGGCTGCCTGGCTCGTTACTACTCTCTCAGATACTGTATAGTTTGTTGAGGTGAAAGACTATGTTTGACATTATCTTCGGCTGCTGCTGCTGCTGGTGCTGGTACTTGCAATACAATTTAGCTGAGGAAAACATGGAGGACACATTTGCAGTGACATTTTGTTTTTTGTTTGTGTGTGTTTTTTGCTGGTGATTGGTGCACAGATATAATGAGCCAATATGATGCAGGTGAGCTGCAAGTGGAGAAAACTACATCTTCTTTCTGTACCAACCATCCACACTATTAAATCCAAGCAATCCATTATTTTCCTTTCACTTTTTTTTGTTGTTGTTGTTTCTGCAGGTTAATTGATGTATTTTTTGGTTTCAGTCACATTTTAAAAGTTAAAAGATGTCTTGTTGTATTATTATTAGCCTATTGTTGTTATTTTAGCCTTCATTCAAACTCCACTCTCCTCCTATTGAGAGGCACTGTTCTAATTAAATGCTACAATGCTACCTGCTACAGTCTAATATTCATTCCTGTGATTATTTGGGACTTGTAGATAATGGGGCATTAATGTTGTGGGCCACCTCTATAGAACAGGACATAACACAAAGGAAAACAAATGGTCAGATTGCACTGAGACCTTATTTTGAAGCATACTTCTACAGCTGAACACTATCAGTCACATAATGATGGCCAACTGTCTGCCACAGAGGAAGACCAGGCGTGTCAAACACATGAATAATTCAAGTCTGAAAAACCTTGCTGGCTCATCAGCTCCTCAATTTGTGCAGAGACAATGATGTAATCTGTCCAGGACATTTACAATGTCAGTACTGCTCTGCTTTTGGTTTGGAGTTCACCATTAGTTTGTCTGACAGTTATCATTTTTGTTTTGTTTCTTTGCTTTTTAGCAACAGACCCTCAATGTGCCATCAGCTGCGTGATATATAATGAAATGATCTTCATCTTCACAAAGCTATTCAGTTAGCAGCTAGCTCAGCTGTCGTTTTTTTTTTTTTTAAGTTTTTTTATGACACTCATAATGACACTCAGTGGCCAACTCCAAAGCTTAAATTGCAGATGTCTTTAAGCGGCTCTCAGAGTGCTTTGCAGTGCAGCATCATGCTAATGTGTTTCAGGGAAAACCATGCAGCTAGGGAGGGACACGTATGTCACAGATACTGGTTGCTGTATACAGTAGCCAATGTCGAATGTATGTTTGTTCCCTCACCTGTGGACACCTCGGTAATGAGATGGGCAGAAATGAAACACAGAGAACAAGTTCTGGATTGATGCTGCATTTGAGACAAATCAGAACTCGGAATTTCCCATTTGAAAACTAAAACTTTGCATTCAGAGTGCTTTACATAAGCATTAAAACATTACAAAGGGCACAAAAAATGCATTTTAAAATAATGAAACAGGTCATGTAAAATAACAACATGGATTTACTGTGTACCACAATATCAGTAGGTAATCTGTAAACGTAAATACATATTGTATATTTTATAACATTTTAGTGTTAAAATGCATTTTAAACGATGTTTTATGCTTGACAGTGTGGTTCTGCACAGGTGCAGATTGTTGTGTGACGTTAGACAACTGATTCTCGGAAAAGTCGGGGTGGATTTTTTTCTCTGACATGAGGTGGCAGTCAAAAGCACTTTTTCAAGTAGGAGGTCAGAAGAACCTGAGTTCTGAGCTAAGTAAATGTGTCGCAAGGTGTCACTGTTGCGTTATATATTCCCTTGACAATCCAGCAATCCCTACTTGTTTGTCCCTTACAGGACACCATAGTTTAGTTTTTGCTCCATGTGGGTGTGGCCTTGGGTGGCACGGGCCACCCCTGAAATCTGCTTTGCCACCCCAGGTGCCACCCTAAACTGATGGGCTATATCAGAGGCGGGCCATGACTTGAATGACTCTTGTTTAGAGTTGCAGTTCCACCTTAAACTTGAGAGGCAGTAATGCGGTAGTAGTATCTAGCCTGCAAAAAAGACAGGTGAGAAGAACTACTTGTGTCAACAGAAGAAGAACTTGTGATTGAGGATGAGGGCCAGATTGCCAAAGCTGTACAGCCAGAGCCTTCAGCTTCAGCTGTACACATGGTTTTTTCTTATGTTTGAACTTATTATTTAAATTTATGGATGAAATTATTTGCCCTAATATCAGAGATATTGTGGTCATTTAGAAACTTATTTATTTTGTGTGTTAAGGTGCAATAGTATTAAATTAATTTAGGTTATCTGGAATGGCAAACATATAATTTATTTTACTTAGGTCCACTGGATGACAAAACGATGTACAGCATTCAGACCAGAGGAGACGGCACATTTGACGAGGCTATAAATTAGCATTGACTTGTTGCTATGCTAGCGAGCAAAAACCAAACTTAATTTCATCGCTATATTTTCATCATGGCTGATATTGGGATGGGATCCACAAAAAGAAACCTACCACTTTTGTCCACAGGGGTCACCAAAATCAACACAAAATGAAAGTTCCTTGTAGCAGCTTTAATGCAAATGTGTAGTACTTTATTGTTTTCATTCAGAGCAATCAGAGTATCATTTTTTTGTAGGCTACAATTTGTGTTTTGCACTGGCATTTTCAATTTCAATGTTTACTTTCACTCTTCATAAGGGGCCAGCAGCAGATATGAAGCTGTTAACATTGTGTGCCCATAAAGCTCCTGGGCTCAGTCTTGTGGAAGAAAATATTCATTTGGTGTGGTGAAGAGAGGAAAACCCTACACCTATGAGTGTCTCTGACTCCACACCCCACTGGTTTGCCCTACTGATCTTGTGTCCCTTCAACAATGCCATTCACTTTTTATTATTTATTATTTATTATTATTTATTATTTTTATTACTGTGATACCTTCCCCAACACACCTTCTCGTCTCTGTCTTTGTTTCTTCCCCTTCCTCTTGATAATTCAGTTGTATGTTTCATGTTAATTCAATCCTGTCTGACGATCAGACTGATGCAAATACCTTTGTTCTTCATGCAACCCTATTTAACCCCCCCTCCTTCCACAACAACTGTATATCTGTCCCCCTGCCCTTCATTCTGGGTCAGTCTATTGCCATGGACATGCTCTGGTTTTCTGGACTACTAATAAACCCACCACACCACAGTAAATACTGGCACTATGGACTTGAGTGAATTTCTACAACAAATAGTGCCCTGACCTGGATGGCAACATACTTCCACGGAGAGTCTTCCAGACCAAAGACGCACCAGTAACTGACAACCCAAATTAATTCTAGAGGTAAGGGATCCTTTTGAAAACCCAGTTATGGTTGCTGTGTGTTGTTGGATGGTCTGTGATGTTGGAATCCCAAAGAAGTTGACGCCATCCTAAAGTTCAAGTAAGTTTGCTGTGTGGTTGTGAGCAGGGGTGTTATGTACGGGTTTTTGATAAAGGGTTGAGTAGAGGTTACTCCATATGTAAAGGCCCACTTCTACTGCAGGAATTTCCTGGGACTTGGACTTTCCTGGGGCTTGATGAGTCAATGCCTTCCCATGCTCGAACTTCACTACCTCCATTCTCGGTTTTTGAGGTTGCTTGCTTGTGCCTAGCCTTAGAATCTGACTCGCTCTCCTATACGTTAAAATATTCCAGGGACACGAATACTCGGAAATTGCATGCTAAAAATTTGGTCTAAGCATCTGTGAATGTTTAGGGAAGTTCGAATCTCATTTCCTACATGACACAGGTCTTGAGATTGCTTGCTTCAACCAAGCCTTAGAATCTGACTCGCTCTTCTGAAGGTCAAATCATTCCAGGTCAAAAAAGACCAGTTCTGGCCAAAAAATAAAAATAAAAAACTAAAGGTGGGCCGATGAGATGAGAAAATGAGAAATAGCCAGTAAGAGAATTGAGGATCGGTCTACAGTGTCTGGAACACTCCTATATGTATTCTTGTTGTTTGTCTACAGTCTTTTGCCTGTTTGTTTGTGCACTGGTTTGTCTTTTTCTGAACACTGATGTGTATTGATGTTTAGTCTTATGTGTTATGTCTGTGTTTGTCTTTTCATATCTTTTCTCTTTTAGACTAGTTAAGGCAATGTTGATTGAAGGTATTAGAAAGTGATTAGTGCGTGAAGTAAGTGTGGATGAAAGTTGGGTTTAAATTTACTTAAACCTTGGAGGGATCTTGTAGAAAGACCAGGGGAAGGTAAATTGATTGATAGATGATGAGTCCTGAACAGTCCTATAAAACACATGTGTAATCAAATTTGTTGTAACAGAAAAAAAAATAAATAAGTAAAATAAATAAAGAAATTTAGGTTTTGCAAAAGATTCAATGTGGAGAAATATTTTGTTGAGAAATAAAATGAAATTAAAGAAAGAGAACATAAGAACTTTTTACTTTTGGCAGCCATATAGTCTAGTTATTTGTACAAAATTAAAAAAACAAAAAACAAAAGAAAAAACACAACACTAATCAAATGTAAACTAACTAGGACTAACTAGCACAACACACATTAAGTGAACCTAACAAAATTATAATAATAAATCAAATAAAATAAAATAAAGGGGGTAAAATGAATACTGGGTAAGTCTTCCGGAAGCACCAAGTGTCTTTGTAATTGAAAATTTTGTCCTTATCTGAAGTTAAGTGAACTTCATAATTGTCAATGTATCTAAAAATGGAAATTGTTGTTTAAGTATCTCTCTACACAGGCAGAGTGAGGAAAATGGCAGAGGATTTCTGATTTTGGGATTCCTTAGATTGGTGATAAAATGGCTAATTTAGACCAACTAGAAATTTAAACCTGACCTTGACTATGGCACCTCCATTGAGCAACCAAATGTAAGTCTTATTCACCCCACAGCAAAAGTTTATGGAATGGTAGACAAATTTTATAGATAAATTAGTCTGATCCAAGCCAGCTGATTAAAGTGAAATAAATGGGAACCTTTGTGAAAGTTAGATCTTAAATTCGGTAAATGTTAAACCATTGTCTAATCTAGTTTAGATTGGAGATTCATTTATCAACCTTAAACTTACAAATTTCTTAAATTTAAAGTTTCCACTGAAATTGCAAGAGCTGTGGGGGTGTGTAGGAATTCTTTTGTGTATATTTGCATTTGAGCCTACCGCAATGTCTATAGGAGCTTTTCTGAAAGCACGTCAAATTTCACACCTTCTCACTCCTTGGTACTACCCATGATCTATCAGGGAAATATTCTTTATGTTAATTGAATTGCACCACCTTTGTATTCAGAGTATCTTGTTTAAGTCTAATAAAGAAAACACAATGATCACAATGCAATGACACCAATAAAAGGTAACCAATTAGAATAGACAAAATAAGAGTCCGTGACAAAACAAAGTGTCCCAATTCAGTAGGCTTCTTTTTCTTCTAATGATGTTTGAGTAAGACCAACAAGTAACGATATCGTGGTGCTTTCCCCTGTTTCGTTTAACTACCAATCATATTGGTGTGTTGTGATACTGGCCAACTCCAGTTACTATTGCCTATCATCTTTTCTTGTGCTCTAAAAAAAAATTTAACTGAAAGATCAGATACAACATGCAGAGTAATTACCTTCCCAAACCCATCACAATTGAGAAACTGCGCCCAACCTCAACCATGGCCAGACACTGTCTCATGTGTCCACCTAAAGATGTCTACCCGGTGGAGAGGACTGCAGTGACTCCCCTTGTTCTTTTCTTTTTTTTCTCTTCTCCACTTCTTGGAATTGTTGGAGCCTTTGTTTCAAGCTAGAGTCATGTTGGCATTGGAATAGACAGATGAAGATCTTACAAACTCTCCTGCAGAAAGCTCTCCCTACTTTCACAAGAAATAACTGTAATAAGATTAAAGATTTTACAGAATCGCGCTGCACACAACTACATTCTGGCCACATCAAGATCACTGTCATCACTGGAACTGAATATTGCATGTTTGTTCAAGTTAATGTTACCTGACATGAAATAACCAAGCATGTGACAATATTACTATTTACTATTACTATCTATTATATAACTCAGACACCACAAGTTTGTTTCGCTGGTTGACAGAAAATCTAAGGTGAAAAGGTTATCAACCTTTTGAATTTGTACTACTTGGTTTGGTAATCACTTGTTTTATCAGTCCCCTGATCTTGTGTCTGAAATCCATTCTAAAATCTTTACACTTTAGACCACCTTCAACTACAACTCACCCTACCCCTCCAAGCACAAGGATTTGTGTAGAACATGTTTAGATGTCTTCTTCCTGCTTTCCTTTAGACTTGACCTAAATGAACGTTCTCTACTGTTTGTTTACTGTTTGTTTGTGGAAGAAAATATTCATTTGGTGTAGTGAAGAGAGCAAAACCCTACACCTGTAAGTGTCTCTGACTCCACACCCCACTGGTTTGCCCTACTGATCTTGTGTTCCTTAAACAATGCCATTCATTTGTATTATGGTGGTACCTTCCCCAACACACCTTCTTGTCTCTGTCTTTGTTTCATCCCCTGCCTCTTGATAATTCAGTTGTATGTTTTATGTTAATTCAATCCTGTCAGAAGATCAGACCTTTTGATGCAAATACCTTTGTTCCCCATTTAACCCTATGTAACCCCGGCCCCCCTTCTTCCGGAACTGTATATCTGTCCCCCTGCCCTTCATTCTGCGTCAGTCTATTGCCATGGACATGCTGACACTGGGCTCACCGTTTTCCGGATTACTAATAAACTCACCACACCACAGTAAACTCTGGATCTATGGACTTGAGTGAATTTCTACAACAGCCTTAATCAGAACTCCTGTGCTTTTTTCCTTCACATGACACTCCATCACGTCGAACATAACGCTTAGTCCCAGGGTGTTTAAGGAGGCTCCAGTATGGGTTAGGTTACACTTACATAAATTTGGCAAATATCAACAGATAAATGAACAATGAAGATGAAAATACAGGAATAAAGCTGAGAACATACATTTTTCATTTCATGGGGTCTTCAACTTAAAGTTTTTTTCCTTTAACTTTCTTAACAATCAATAAAACAATGTATTTAATGATGCAAGGTAAACAAGAACACGTGGGCCTACACTGAGCAAGTCAATCAGAGGAAAGCAGGGGGAGGGTAGCAGCCAAAATGAAGCGTTTCACAAAGTGGCTGCATAGTGGTTGAAACCAGGATTTTTCTTGACATCTGTATGAGGCAACTAAACTGAATGAATCATACAGAACAACTCTGTAGGTGTTCAAAACTGATACAATATGCATGCAAGTTTTTCCTCAGTCCATGTGAGGGTCTAACGGCAGAGGATGTTGTTATGATGCTATGTAAAGCCCTTTGAGACAAACTGTGGGCTAAAAATGGGCTATACAAATAAAGTTGACTTGCCTTACTGTATTTCCATGATTACATTCTTGCTGACAGTTTGTTTAACCTTGTCCAAGAGTCTGTACTTACCAATAGAAACGATTAGGAGCCACTCTTTCTTGCACCAGCTGCCACCTCCTCCCAAACTCCACTGAGCTGTAGAGCTGTAAGACAGCCAGGCATGGGAATTCATTAACATCGCCATCTTTAACAGCTGATCAAATTTAGTCATCCAATGGGTACATGCATGCTATATGACATTTTTTTTTTTGTTTGTTTGTTTCCCACACAGTGATGATTGCTAATGAATTATTACTACCTCCCTTTCAATGTCTCATGCACACACACTCACACAGAATTTGAGACAACTGAATTAGATTATAATCTACCAAAGATTAGGCAATGCTGGGGATTTACACAATGGATGGAAATGTAGAGTGGAAGTTTCCCGAACTACAGAAATGTGCCTTGCTGTATCAACCCTGTGAATGGGAGGGGGATATGAAAAGAAGAGCCAAAGCATGGTGGGTGGTCTTAATACGGCCATTGTTCACTATTCATTAAGTCAGAAAGAAAGAAAAAGAAAAAGAAATGCTGAGATTGCTACAGTACACAAAATGGGCAGAAAAAAATGAGGAATTCCTGTGTAATGTTATTGAATTACCGTATTTTCCGCACTTAGTGCAAGGCGCACTTAAAAGCCTTTAATTTTCTCAAAAAACGACAGTGCGCCTTATAATCCGGAGCACCTTATATATGGATCAATTGATTAATTGGTTGATCCATACTGGTTGTACACGGCGCTCAAGGCGCTCTGTCAAAATGTTTCAGTATGAAAAACCAATAAAAACAATTTAATAATCCAAAACACCGATTCCTTTATTTTTCTAAGCCTTTTGCTAGACTATCCGCCGGATTAGCTATAAAAGGCTAACGATCCTCATATTCCCGTTTAGGACACGAAGTCTTATCATTCACACTAGGTGAATCTCTAATCTCACCAACAAGTACGACTAGTAAACTACAAGGCCACACCGTTTGCAGCATTATGGCTAGTGTAGTCATTAAACACCGGTACTGTGCTTACTCACAGTCCTAGTGGATGCATAGCGCAACCCCAGTCAAACGATTGACTGCAGTATCTTCTATTCTATGCGCCTTATAATCCAGTGCGCCCTATATATGAAAAAAGTTCTAAAATAGGCCATTCATTGAAGGTGCACCTTATAATCCGGTGCGCCTTATAGTGTGGAAAATACGGTAAGTCATAAGATTTCCACATCCAATTGTTTATAACTAAAATTAGTTTCATTTGCAGTAAAATTGGATTCAAATCATTCAACAGTTTAACAATTTTCATGGGACTAAATTGACAATTTCTGTGAAATCTTTTTAAAGCCTTCTTTGAACAAATGATCACATGATGGATGTTAAACCCTCCAGTTCCTCTGGGGTCACAATGGAGGCTTTGAGTTTCTGTCATTGTTTGACTTTCTTCCATAAACCCTGTGTCCAGATGCAGCAGGTAGCTCCAAATGGACAGTGTTCCTCACTGAAAATATATCTTTCCAATGCTATGAAAATGACAAACAAACTGACATTAGTCATTAAAGCAGAGACAAAATCTTTGATCCTCATATCTTTACAATTTAGGGAATGAAACTAAAACTATTTATGTGCTGAAATAATGTAATAGAGATGCTATTTTGTTTTCAAATGATGGTCCAACCCTTCAAGTGCTTCAATTCAGTAACAAAAGTGCTATTTTTATATCCTGTTGCTCAACAACTCAAAAAAACAACTTCAACAGAGTGATATATAGTCACTGGAGCCCTCCTGTCGCCAAACACACCTGCATTCTCCAACAAAGCACAAAGACAAATCTGTTTACTCTGTTTCAGCTGGAATTTAATGAAGCATAAAACTTATTTCAGTGTTTTGCCCTGCCCTGCCCTTTTTTCCATTTTAAGCATGAGTAGCCATGCATATTATGTAGACAATCATTTATTTGCGGATAACAAAAATGTGAATGTTTGTTTCTGTTAATATAGTTTCTAATTGTATTTTTTTTTTTTTATTCTATCCTGAATGGTTAAATCACAGCTGTCAAATCAACAGTTCTCTTTTATTGTGTCAGACTTTCATTTCCAATGCTATTTGTTTATATTGTTATTAACATAACAAAGGACTCATCAACCATCAGTCAAAGGCCTATATAAACAAGAGTTACTGCTACCTTTAATAGTCCGTAAATTAGCAGTCTGTACATCAACTGATGAAAATTTATGGAGTGGCAGCAAAAAATGTCAGTTGTTGCTTAAATGCAGTTATGACATTAGGGGAAGTATATGGTATACATTTTCCACCAAGATGTCCACTTCATGTTGTTGCTCCATGAAGGGTAAATGCATATTATATACAGTCTTCACTGTGACTACTGCATGTACAGTGGGTTGCAAAAGTATTCATACCCATGACCAAAACTCAATTGCTCAGAACAGAACAAAGCAAAAGTGAGTTTCACCTTTTTATATGAAAGGAAATAGCACAAACACAACAATCCATCACTGTTTTTGTTCGTAAGCACTCTTTATTATGAATAGATTGCATAAGTCTGTATTTCATTGTTGCAAAAGTATTCACACTAAGTCATTAAGTCACAATCAGTATTTGGTTGCAGCTCCTTTGGCAGCAATAACAGCTTCCAATCGCTTTGGATAGCCAGCAATGAGTTTTGCGCAATGGTCCTTGGACAGTTTCGCCCACTCCTCTTTGCAATACAGCTCCAGCTGAGTCAGGTTACTTGGTGACCTTTGGTGGACAGCAATCTTCAGATCCCTCCACAGGTTTTCTATTGGGTTGAGATCTGGGCTTTGACTGGGCCAGTCTAGAGCCTTCACTTTATTCTTCCTGAACCATTCTTGTGTCACTCGAGCCGTATGTTTTGGATCATTATCCTGTTGAAAGGTGAACTTCCTCCCAAGGTTCAGGCTTTTTGTAGACTTGAAGAGGTTTTCCTCCAGGATGTTGATGTATTTTGCACTATTCATAATCTCTTGTACACGGACAAGCTCACCAGGACCGGAGGAAGGGAAACAGCCCCATAGCATTATATTCCCACCTCCATGTTTCACGGTAGGGATGGTGTGAGCTGGATCATCAGCTGTGTTGGCTTTGCGCCAAACATACTTCTTGTTGTTCAGGCCAAAAAGTTCTATTTTCGTTTCATCTGACCAGATCACACGTTCCCACATTGCAGGAGTGTCTTTCAGATGTGTGGTGGCATACTGCAAACGAGCCTTGAGATGTTGTTTCTTCAGATATGGCTTCTTCTTTGCAACACGCCCATGGAGACCTTCCTTGTGTAAAGTGCAGGATATTGTGGACTTGTGTACGTTAGTCCCAGCACCCTGGAGAGACTTCTTCAGGTCTTCAAGAGTGACGGAGGGGTTTGCTCTGGCTTCCCTGAGCAATTTCCTTTTGCCGTGATCTTGGAGGGGCGCCCTGTTCTTTGGAGGTTCACAGTGGTACCGTGGTGCTTCCACTTCTGGACCAGTGATGCAACAGTACTTTTTGGCACATTGAGTGAACTTGCGATGACTACATAGCTTTGCCCATCTCTATGCTTCTCTACAACTTTCTTTCTGAGGTCTTCTGAGAGCTCCTTGGACTTCATGACTGTTGTCTGCTGACAAGCGTGGGATGACTGTGGACAGGTGACTATTGGGCACTATTTATAGGGAGCAATCAAGGATATACAAATCACCTGGGACTGAATACCGTCCTGTGACACTGTGAGGCAATAGTTTATAGTGTGCAATCATTTTCGACTCAAAATAACCTCTTTGGTGCAAGGGTGTGAATACTTTTGCAACAATGAAATACAGACTTATGCAATCTATTCATAATAAAGAGTGCTTACGAACAAAAACAGTGATGGATTGTTGTGTTTGTGCTATTTCCTTTCATATAAAAAGGTGAAACTCACTTTTGCTTTGTTCTGTTCTGAGCAATTGAGTTTTGGTCATGGGTATGAATACTTTTGCAACCCACTGTATAGTATAGTTTCTAATGTCAAAAAAGAGTTGATAATATTTCCATGATCGGCAGTTGGGAGGTACATGGGTGATGTGGGTGGGGTTAGGGTTAGGGGAGGCAGGGTTGAAATCACTCTGACTAATTATCTTCCCACAACAAGTGAAGTGGCGGGGGGGGGGGGCTTTCCAACCCCCAGAGGCCCCTCAATCAACAAATGCAGCAGCTCTGCCAAAGGGAAACGAGGAAACTGAAAGAGAAGCAGTTTTGAAGTAGAGAAGGCATGAGTGACTGAGTGACTGAGTGGGATGGAAAAAGGCCAGGGGGCATGTTTTTGGGTGAGCAAGTCAGCACCTGACATCCAGGACGTCAACAAACATAAATGTTACTGTGAGTGAAACATTTCACAAAACACCTGTTGACATTTTCAATAAGATGACAAGATAACAATCTACCCCTAATTTGTGATTGTTACCCATGAACAAATTTACTCCCTCAGATCTCTCTAGTCATACTCTATTTCATAGAAGAAAATGATCGTGATAGGAATATTTTAGGACATCTATGGGTATAAAAATAAATCTATATAATTTCTGGGAAATGAAGTCATGATAATAAACTAAGATGAGGATGTGAGATATCATTATGGGCTTTAAAATTTATCCATAATCCAGTGACACCTCACCCTCATCCCTCTCACCCCTTCAGGGTGCTCACCCAAAAACATGCCCCCTGGCCCCTAATCACACCCTTACACATCCGTCCAGCTGATAGCACTGCATAATGTTAAAAACAGTAAAATGAATACAACTTTTAAAATATATATGCTATCAACACCAAACGTGGTATGTGGCCTCGGGGGACAGAGCCAGTCATTTCCATTATAAATGAGCAAGATCGGTCAAAAAACATGGACACTGTCAAGCAAAATATCCTTGCAAAGGGCGGGGCTTAGCAAATATTGGCCCCAAATCATTACCCGTTTTTTTGATCATCATGAAACTTATTGAAAACTCTTCGGAAGGGAACTAAGAATATGCCCACCAAAACACTTTGAGCTCAGCCCATAGGGGGCACTGCAAACATCATAAATGTGTAGCCGAAAACCCGATTTGGAGAAATCTGGGGCTTCTAATGGGCTTGTATTGTGTGGAACTTTCAGGGACAGAGTGGGTGATGTCATCGGCTGCGGTGGGTGAGGGTGAGGGTGAGGGTGGCTGGTTTGACCAAAAAATGTTAGAACCCGCTAATTGCCGCTTGCGGCTATATTTATTATATTTTGTAGTCTGCCACTTGAGCTCAAATTCCAGTGAGCTGGAATGGGCCAGAATTATGAAACTTGGTCCAATGATTGGAAATGATGTGCATCAACTTTCCATAAAATATGAGCCCAGTCAAACAGATGGTGGAGCTGTAATTAAGTTTTCAAAAAATGTTTTTCGGACGGCCACACCCCTTGCACTGTGAGTCCGATTGAGTTGAAATTTGACCCACAAGTCCAGCTCAGTGTGCTCTACAAAAAAGCCAATGGGACCATAAAAGTTATTAGATATATTAGATTTTTTACTAATTTGCATAATCTGAAAAAACACACTATCTTCACAATGGGCAGGGCTCAGAAATGATTGGCCATAACTCCTACACCCGTTGTCTTATCATCACAAAACTTGGTGATTATGTTAAGAACAAGGCTGGGAATCGACCCACCAAAGCATTTTGAGCTCAACCAATAGGGGGTGCTGTAAATGCCACATATGCGTTTCTGAAAGACCATTGGACGGAATTTCACCAAATTTGGTGTGCATGCTTTAGGGGTGAGTATAATCTAAAATCTTGAGTTCCATGTTGATAGGTGAAAGTGGGTGTGGCCTATTCGACTATAAATGAAAACCCGGTTTGGTGAAATCTGGGGCTTCTAATGGGTGTGTATTGGGTTATTGTGTATTGGAGCTGTCAGGGATGGAGCGGGTGATGTCGTCTGCTGCAGTGGGTGAGGGTCAGGGTGGCTACTTTGAGTGAAAAAGGTTTGAACCCGCTTGCAGCTATATTTTTGTTTTGATTGTGTAAGTCAAAGTGCTGTCTTATGATTTCATATTTCTATTTTAAAATTTGTAATCAAAATGATTATTGAATAAGTTCACATTTTAATTTTTTCTTTCTTTTTTTTCAACACACTTTTTGATTTAGCTGCTAAAAAGTAGACTAGGTGTATTGTAAAAAACTACCTACAAACAGAGGTGGGTAGAGTAGCCTAAAATTGTACTCAAGTAAGAGTATTGTTACTTTAGAATAATGTTACTCAAGTAAAAAGTAAGCCCCTCCTTGAACCGCCACCTTATCGTGGTGGAGGGGTTTGAGCGCCTGAGTGATCCTAGGAGCTATGTTGTCCGGGGCTTAATGCCCCTGGTAGGGTCTCCCAAGGCAAACAGGTCCTAGGTGACAGGTCAGACCAAGAGCGGTTCCAAAGCCCCTGATGAAGACTATTACAACGAGGAAGTGTACGTCGCCCGGAATGGCGTTACCGGGGCCCCGCCCTGGAGCCAGGCCTGGGGTTGGGGCTCGCAGGCGAGCGCCTGGTGGCCGGGTCTCAGCCCACGGGACCCGGCCAGGCACAGCCCGAAGGAGCGACGTGGGCCCGCCCTCCCGTAGGCCCACCACCCGCGGGAGGGTTCAGAAGGGGCCGGTGCTTTGTGGTTTGGGTGGCAGTTGTGGGCGGGGGCCCCGGCGACCCAATCCCTGGACAACGACTCTGGCTCTAGGGACATGGAATGTCACCTCACTGGGGGGGAAAGAGCCCGAGCTCGTGCGGGAGGCTGAGCGGTACCGGCTAGAGATAGTCGGGCTCGCCTCTACGCACAGTCTGGGCTCTGGAACCCAACTCCTTGAGAGAGGCTGGACTCTCTTCTACTCTGGAGTTGCCCATGGTGAGAGGCGGCGGGCTGGAGTGGGCTTGCTCATAGCCCCCCATCTCAGCCGCCATGTGTTGGAGTTTTCCCCACTGAACGAGAGGGTCGTTTCCCTGCGCCTTCGGGTCGGGGATAGGTCTCTCACAGTCGTTTCGGCTTATGGGCCAAACGGCAGTGCTGAGTACCCGGCCTTCTTGGGGTCCCTGGAAGGGGTACTGGAAAGTGCCCCAACTGGGGACTCCATCGTTCTGCTGGGGGACTTCAACGCTCACGTGGGCAGCGACAGTGACACCTGGAGGGGCGTGATTGGGAGGAACGGACTCCCCGATCTGAACCCGAGTGGTGTTCTGTTGTTGGACTTCTGTGCTAGTCACAGTTTGTCCATAACGAACACCATGTTCGAGCATAAGGGTGTCCATAAGTGCACGTGGCACCAGGACACCCTAGGCCGGAGATCAATGATCGACTTTGTAGTCGTGTCATCTGATCTCCGGCCGTATGTCTTGGACACTCGGGTGAAGAGAGGGGCTGAGCTGTCAACTGATCACTACCTGGTGGTGAGTTGGATCCGGTGGTGGGGGAGGAAGCTAGACAGACTCGGCAGACCCAAACGTACTGTGAGGGTCTGTTGGGAACGTCTGGCAGAATCCTCTGTCGCTGAGGTCTTCAATTCCCACCTCCGGGAGAGCTTTGACCAGATCCCGAGGGAGGCTGGAGACATTGAGTCCGAGTGGACCATGTTCTCCGCCTCCATTGTTGATGCGGCTGTTCGGAGCTGTGGCCGCAAGGTCTCCGGTGCCTGTCGTGGCGGCAATCCCCGAACCCGGTGGTGGACACCGGAAGTAAGGGATGCCGTCAAGCTGAAGAAGGAGTCCTACCGAGCCTGGTTGGCTCGGGGGACCCCCGAGGCAGCTGATGGGTACCGGCAGGCCAAGCGTGCGGCAGCCCGGTCAGTCGCGGAAGCAAAAACTCGGGTATGGGAAAAGTTCGGGGAGGCCATGGAGGAGGACTACCGATCGGCCTCGAAGAAATTCTGGCAAACCATCCGGCGCCTCAGGAGGGGGAAGCAGTGCTCTGCCAACACTGTTTACAGTGGAGGTGGGGAGCTGTTGACCTCGACTGGGGATATTGTCGGGCGGTGGAAGGAGTACTTCGAGGATCTCCTCAATCCCACTGCCACGTCTTCCATGGAGGAAGCAGAGGCAGAGGACTCAGAGGTTGATTCATTCATTACCCAAGCTGAAGTCACCGAGGTAGTTCGGAAGCTCCCCGGTGGCAAGGCAGCGGGAGTGGATGAGATCCGCCCTGAGTATCTCAAGTCTCTGGATGTTGTGGGGCTGTCTTGGCTGACACGCCTCTGCAACATCGCGTGGCAGTCGGGGACAGTGCCTTTGGACTGGCAGACCGGAGTGGTGGTACCTCTTTTTAAAAAGGGGGACCGGAGGATGTGTTCCAACTACAGGGGGATCACACTCCTCAGCCTCCCGGGAAAGTCTATTCCAGGGTGCTGGAGAGGAGAATTCAACCGATAGTCGAACCCCAGATTCAGGAGGAACAATGCGGTTTTCGTCCCGGTCGTGGAACACTGGACCAGCTCTATACCCTCCACAGGGTGCTCAAGGGTTCATGGGAGTTTGCCCAACCAGTCCACATGTGTTTTGTGGACTTGGAGAAGGCATTCGACCGTGTCCCTCGTGGCATTCTGTGGGAGGTGCTCCGAGAATATGGGGTCGGAGGCCCTCTGCTGAGGGCTGTAAGGTCTCTGTATGACCGGAGCAGGAGCTTGGTTCGCATTGCCGGCAGTAAGTCGGACTTGTTCCCGGTGCATGTTGGCCTCCGACAGGGCTGCCCTTTGTCACCGGTTCTGTTCATTATTTTTATGGACAGAATTTCTAGGCGCAGCCAGGGTCCGGAGGGGGTCCGGTTCGGGAGTCACCGGATTTCATCTCTGCTTTTTGCAGATGATGTTGTCTTGTTGGCTCCCTCGAGCCAGGACCTACAGCATGCGCTGGGGCGGTTCGCAGCTGAGTGTGAAGCAGCTGGGATGAGAATCAGCACCTCCAAGTCTGAGGCCATGGTTCTCGACCGGAAAAAGGTGGTTTGCCCTCTCCGGGTCGGGGGAGAGTTCCTGCCTCAAGTGGAGGAGTTTAAGTATCTCGGGGTCCGGTTCACGAGTGAGGGAAGGATGGAGTGTGAGATCGACAGGCGGATCGGTGCGGCGGCCGCAGTAATGCGGTCGCTGTATCGGTCCGTTGTGGTGAAGAGAGAGCTGAGCCGAAAGGCAAAGCTCTCGATTTACCGGTCGATCTACGTTCCTACCCTCACCTATGGTCATGAACTCTGGGTCATGACCGAAAGAACAAGATCCCGGATACAAGCGGCCGAAATGAGTTTCCTCCGCAGGGTGGCGGGGCGCTCCCTTAGAGATAGGGTGAGAAGCTCTGTCACCCGGGAGGAGCTCGGAGTAGAGTCGCTGCTCCTCCACATCGAGAGGAGTCAGTTGAGGTGGCTCGGGCATCTGTACCGGATGCCCCCTGGGCGCCTCCCTCGGGAGGTGTTCCGGGCATGTCCCACCGGAAAGAGGCCCCGGGGAAGACCCAGGACACGCTGGTGTGACTATGTCACCCGCTGGCCTGGGAACGCCTTGGGGTCCCTCCGGAAGAGCTGGAGGAAGTGTCTGGGGAGAGGGAGGTCTGGGGATCCCTGCTCAGGCTGCTGCCCCCGCGACCCGGCCCCGGATAAGCGGAGGAAGATGGATGGATGGAAGTAAAAGTAAGAAGCACTTGGCAAAAAACATTACTCAAGTACTGAGTAACTGCTGAGTAACCGCTGATTTATTTGTTTAATAACGAGGACATGAATGTAATCAAATACACAAAAAAATTACTCACAACAACTAAGACATTAAATGAAATACATAAATTAATTCAGCCACAATAACTTACATGTACTTGCATGCTGAGATCTATGAACTTTCCATAAACTCTGTGTGTGTGGGTTGTGTGTGTGTGTCTGTGTGTGTGTGTCATGCTTCATGTCGGACAGTTCACGCCTCCACATCGACCATTCATTCCTGATCAGTTGACACCTCGTCGGCCATCATCCCTCACACACCAGGGCTGATGTCAGCAGCCACAGCACATCTACTACTCACTGCAATGTGTTTCCTCAAATTTGAGAGGGATTGGCCACCTCTGTTTACCGCGGTGTGTGCGGTCATGTGACTGCCTGGCTCTGTCTGATTGGTGAATGGGGTTAAACGTTGCTAGTAGCTACAGTTGATTGGTGAAACGCAGTCATGTGACATAGCCTCTGTTGGAAGAATCTTCGTCAGATCGTGCATTTAATAGATGAAAATACGTAGCGAGTAGCAAGCCGAATGTACTGGAAGTACCGCTTATTCTTCTCAAATATAAGTAAAAGTAAAATGTATGCTGCATTAAAACTACTCTTACAGATACAATTAATCGAAAAAGTTACTCAAGTAAATGTAACAGAGTAAATGTAGTGCGTTACTACCCACCTCTGCATACAATACATGTTTATTCTGCTCCCTCCCAGATGAACTTCATGAACTCTGACTTTGTGCTTCCAGTCAAACTGCTGTGAACAGGATCTCACATTTATTCGCAGCTTGCTCAAAGGCACTGCATCTCCAGATTGTGGTTGTTTATCCGACTTAACACTCAGCTCCTTTTGATATCTTGAACAACTGGCAGCTTACAGTAAGTCGCCTTTCCTGGTCTCTAACCTTTTGGTCATGGCTGTAGGCCAGAATCCAGTCCTCCTGCTCAGGGTGGAAGAGCAGGCTGAGGATGTAGAAGTTCAGCCGGTACTTCTGGTAGGTCGCTCCTTCATCAGAGCTGATCAGTAAACTGCTCTCCACTTCTGGATCAGTTAATAGCATGATCTGGAGGAGGTCAATGGATGAGACAATAGACAGCATTAGTGGATTGGGGCATCTCGAACAGGATGTTTTCAACACTTTACAGAAAAACAATATTTAAAGAATGCTCCATTTAATTTGCTGGACTGCAGATGGTAAATATATGAGATTGGGATTGTAGTAGAAAACCTAACATATACAGTACACTGCTGAGATATACAGTATTTCAACAAATCTGAATGCACAATAAAACATTTTTATCTTTTTTTGTATATGCTTTTTCCATTTAGGTAAGAACTCTGTTTTGATTTGGACCCATCTGATTTGTTCAAGTTACTTATTGCCCATTACTCGTTTATATTAGCATTTTTCTACAGATCATGTCATACTTTTAAATTGTTTGTATGTTTTAGGCTTGATGACATAATCAGTATACATGTAACAGCAAATGTGTGTGCTTCATCACTCAGATTGTTTACTTCTGTCTTATGCTGAATGATCAGTCAGTGCTCGGCAGCATGATTTCCCAAGAGCTCCTTTCATTTTCTTTGTTATTTTTCTGGGGATTATGCCAGAATTGCCAAAGACACCTCCAGATAATATCACATACAAATACAACTGAATGGGTGAATCTCAAGACACTAGCAGGGAGTTTAGAGAGATACACTTTCTGGTGCTTCCCTCGTATTAAGGACATGTGTTTGTGAGTGTGTGTATATGTGTGTCTAATGTAACCTTTCGTAACATTGACTTGGCTTCTTACAATTCAGGGGTGTAATTTTCACTTGAGACATGTTCACCTTACTTTTCATTATCCTGTAGTTTGTGCTCCTGACATTTATTGTTTCATGTTGTTCATTCTTGTACTAAATTCTCTGTCAGCGTTGCACTGTCCAGACACCATAGCCAAAATTATATATAATAGGAGATGACAGAAAGAAAATAGCATTTAAGCCTTATATTGCAGATAAAAAGATCCATCCTTTGCTTTTTCACACCCAGACAGAGAACTGCCGCTCCCCGGGGTGATCTTAGTGCTGACGTTCTGGAATCAATGTAATGTATTACAAAAGTGTGTCCCACCATACATGGGTGGATTGAATACAGACATGCCCCCCCCAAACACACACACACACACCCTGATCCCCCTCTCCTCCCTCCTGATTTCTGTGTCTGTGCCTGCTACACTGAATGGCAATGCAAAAAAAAGGTGCAGCATTCCAACCTTGAATAGATGGTGTGAAAGGGGCCAATGTCATTACATCCATCTGAGCTGCTTTCAATAAGCACAGTGTGCTCAGAGCAGTGAGCTTATCAAGCAGCTGTAAGTGATGAGGTGAGTGTGTTGCTGACTTTTTTCTACCATGGGTTTCTCCTTTCAGACTATGTACAGACCGTCCTTAATAGTGAAGGTTGCTATGTGCTGTCTGAAAGACACATTATCTTCACAATTTATCAGATATATCTATATGGGAAAATAAAAGCAAGTCTAAGTAGGGTTAAGGCAATTCTGATCATAATATAATGCATTATTATTGCACAGGTAAATCCAGGTTGCCAGCTGTATAACACAACTGGGACAAGTGGCAGTGACATATTCAGATATAGCCGTGATGATGAGACTAGTTAGAAGTGTCAGTTATGCAACATAACATCAATATCAGACGGTCTATTCTGGTGGAGATTTGCATTACAAGTGAAAAATAGGCTCCACAGCAAAACGCTAGATGATGTGAAACTGTGAACATTATTTCAGATCTAAACAAAAAGCATGTCAAAATTTTGTTCATTTTTATGTTAATAGTTGTGAAAGAGCAGCTGTGTGTTTCTGTCAGTTAAAGGCAATTTGAATCTGTGCTGGACATTTTCTGATGCTTCCATCACCAACAGGTCAACAAGTTGTTGTGTAAGTGCAGAGGCAGTCCACAGTGCTGCACATAGGGGCTTCTCTATGGTTTAGAACTGGTCTTTGTTCAGGACGATCTCAGCGTGCCCATTATGTTGTCAGACAGCAGCATGAATGAGAATACACATTGCTCTCAGATTCAATATCCTTGTCACCATATGGCAAAGTCGTTCTGGTCTCTCACACTGGAGAATCAATTGTCAGCAGCCGCTCAGTAACAGCAGCCATTGTGGGCAGACGCACAAACAGTTACAGAGAGTGAATAATACTCAAACACTGTTTTAACAACAACCTATGAATACCAATTGTGATTTTTCTCAGTTCCTGGAACTGGTACAACTGGTATAGTAAACAATGAGCTGCTGTGCCTCTGGTGAACAGGGCAATTGCAGTACCTGCAGCTCCCTGTCCAGCATCAAATGGCAGACATACAATATGAGGACTGGGAAGAACAAGGAAAGCATAAATAAATAGCAGTATATACAAATAAACTTATCAATTAAAAAGTAAATGCCCTTCTTTAAAACACTTGAACAGTCTGGTAACTATGCTTTATAACTTATGCTGCCATAAATCCCCACCAGACAAGTGGCTAGGTTAGGAATCCACATTATTCCACACACTCAGTGGAGCAGTAGACTGTGTATGTGGGTGCTTGCATGTACGTGTATGAGAGATTGCCAATTATCAGGTCAAAGAGGTTGAAAATCACAAAGGTTAATGAAGCATATATATGCTGGCTGGAGGACATTTAAGATATGTGTAAGGAATTCTTGAGTTAATTTGGCTGCTGCAGCACCGTAAATACTCAGAGATAGAATATTAATGAAATTAGCTTCATACTTTCCATTTCACCCAGTCACCCAGTAATTGGACTGTGATTCCTTTCTCTAAATCTCTGCCTAATTTTCTGCAATACACTGCAATGAATAGCTTTTTTCTTTTATTACTGCCAGACGTTAAGTGTGTTCATATTGGAGGGGGTGATTTATTGTCTCTGAGAAACGTCAGTTTTCTGGCTTTTCAGTAACAGCAACTTGGTTGAGAATGATTACTGTAAATACATTGTTACACAAATTCTGTTTCTTTTTGTTTCTGTGTGGGGAAAAAACACCAGACTAAAACAAAATCTACATGATGTCACAGTTTTGAAATGAGAGAGAGTGACTGAGTCACCAGGAACTCAGGAGCCAGCCACTATTTTGTAACTGAAATCAATCCTACATGACAGAGTGCAGCTAAGCAGGGACAATGACAGGTCAAGTCTGGCTCGCATTTTCTAGGAGATTTGAGAACCACTTTGTGTTGTTGTTGTTTTTGTTATAGCTTTTGAGCTACTGTACACTTGAGCGCTGTAGTGGAGGCACATTGTGCAGAACAATGTATTTCACTTCTTCACCAAGCCACAGTCCTTTGACCAGTCTTTTTCTTTGTAGCTAGTGTGATCTTAAATGTTAAATATCTTCACTGACTCAAGTGTCAAAGTACCATCAAAAGAAAGACAAAAATAAAGTTGATTTATTCACTCTCTATTCCCTCTCTGTGAATAAATCATAAATAATAATAATAATAATAATAAGACTTATTATTATTCTTCCACAAGTACCTTCAGTGCAGGTTCTGCTTTACTACTGGCCCACAATGACATTTGAGTTTTCCTCTGATTAGCTGCATTTATATTGTACGAGGGTGTGCCCATACAATGCTGTTGTGGCTGGTTTTTTTTGTTTTTTTTGCAGGATTTAAATCCTACCGAAATGTCCTGCCACAAAATATAATCACAGAGATCTGGTGTGCTTCTTTATAAAGTGGTAAATGTCCGATCAATTCAAAATGCCACAAGTCAAATCAAATAAAGTCTCAGAATCCTCCAAAGAGAAATTAGAAGAAAAGAGGATGCATGTGGGGAAAGGAATAACTGGTAAACAGATTTAAAGGTTTTCATTCTAAAACCAGTGCCCACCTGAAACCACAGTAAATCATTTTACTTTAATCTTTTAATTGGCTCTTGACCCTCTGACTTGCATCTTGTCCCTGTGCTTGCATGACTTGTCTGTTTGCTACTGAGGACAACAAAAACAACATTAGCCATGTTGCTGTCATTTACTGTCAGCTGCCGTGAAATAAAACAGCTTGAACAATTACACAGCTAATGCTAGGAGACATAAAGAGAGACTGGCATGCCTACTAATGAGTTAACTGTACCCATCAAGTACATGATCGGCCTCTGTGTATTCATGTGGAACCATGTTAGCTTAACAAACTGGCTGCATTGACAGTACCTAGAAAATCAAATCACTCCTGATCCTTCTCTCCATGAATATTCATGATGAACACTAGCAAAACTCCATTGAGGCATGTGGCTCACATATTCTTATATATTACTTCTCTTCTACTTCTTACTTCACTCACAGCCTCATCCCCTGCATTGACCAGGTGCTTTCAACTGTTTGATCTATCTAATCGAACAAAACTCCTGCCTCTTGATGTGAGACATTTAAGGTTGGACTAATTGAATGCTGCCTGGCATTTGAGCTCAGACAGACCTGACAAACGGCAACATGTCAGTTTTTGCCTTTCAGTATAATTGTGTTTCCATCTCAGCAAAGCGAGTTAGCAGCACCTTATGGTGGTACAAAAGTTGGAAGGCATACAAGCTGTGTGTGGAGTCTACAGAGCTACAGAGTCACTACATATGCATGAACAGAGAAAAGACAATCAAGATAAGGTTAGATAATTAACTTGGAGAGCATTCACAGTGCAGACATCTTGTTCTGTTTTCAGCAACTGAAATGATGAATTCTTCATAGTGATGATTAATAAATAACACAACAACATATGCCAATTAGTGGGTGATTTTATTTAGAAGACTTAATGTTAGCTTGACTTGCTGTTCCTGGAGAATTCATGTCCTGTGTGCAGTGTGAGGCACATTGAATTGTAGGGTTTCACTTCTACACTGAGACAGTGGGCAGTGTCCTATCAAGGCACATAAAAGAAAACTGATCCCCCAGCTCACCTAAATTACCATCGTCTTACGACTCCCTCTTCTGTCCCTGTGTCTCACACTCCATCAACCTATCTCCATCTCCCTCTGTTTCTCTGTCTCCCTGCGTTTGTGTCTCTCAGCCCATCTCTCCTCCTCTGTCCTTGTGCCTTCTCTTGGGCTCTGGCATGCTTGCCTCTCCGGCCTTCACAGCCATTTGGAGATTGTGCCTTAGGGCTGACAGATGTTGCATGCGCTCCCAGCATCACCTCCACCCCCACCCTACCATCTTGAGTCAAACCATCATCTGTTAGATTGTGTTACCACCACTATATGCAGAACATTCCAGCCAGCTAAGCATGGCTGATTCGCAGAGATTCATTTGTCTCACATTGTGTCTTTTAAAAGCCACTGGACAAAGGCACATTTCACCTCCCTTTTCCCTCCTTTATCCCTGAGCAAGTCATGTTGATAAGTAAGCTGTTCTTCCACCAGGTGTTATGTCGCTCCAGGTAAATTCTGCTGAAATCAGTACAAATCTATCATGTATTATGAGTTCCTTTCCTTGTTGATTCTTTTGTCTTCATTGATACTACCTTGATATGATGATGATGATGATGCCTTCAGTCTCAGAGGGAATATCTCCTCTTTTCTGAAACTGCAGCGCATGCGTTCATTTTATAGCTGTCTCAAAATAATTGATTAGAATTATTAAAGACCAAGCTGGGAAATGTCAGTGTGAAGCCTGAGATTTCTCCTTATTACTATATAACAGCTCGTCACAAAACAGAACCTAGGGCTTAATAAATTGATTATGAACTCTATAACTTTTAAAATTCTCCCTCTCAGCAAAGCAGCAGTGCTGCATTAAAAGACAATCTTTATATCCTCATTTGCAACTTCTACACTTTAAAGTCATAAATTGTTGTGCACTGTACAGCAGCCTACAATTTTCTGTATCGTAGATTTGAGTTTAAGTTGCAGACCTGGCCATTTGTCTGCTGGATTCAAACATACAAGAAACACACAAAAAAGAGATACACGATATCAGACTTGTATTTAAGTTACTGCAAAAGCTTAATTTCCTGCAGCCACAGCATCACATTAAAAGCATTAAACCAGAAAAGGCATCTGTTGTCCCTTGATGTTTGAACTAATGTAAACAGTTTACAGTATGTCTGGATCCTGGTCTTAGCTCATCAACTAAACATATCCTCCTTGTCCATGACTTTTGTCACCTTTAAGACTTCTAAAAACCAGAGAAGCAGCTTTTGCTAATTTGAAATGTATTCACTAAGCCTAAACGCAATAGGGTGTAGTGTAATTGTGGTGAATATTTTAAACCAGAAAAGTGCAATTTTAAAAGCATGAAGTGAGACAAATGATCCTTTGTTGTTCATGCTATTATCAGTGCGTTCTTCACTGCTTCCTGTATGGTGACACTCGCTTCTGCACCCAGCTTCTGCAGAGGCATCACTATTACAAAATGTTGAGTATTTATGTATGAAATTCCTTTAGGGGTTTTGCATCATGCTGTAAGTCTATGGACAATCCTTTTTTTTCTGATAGTTTATGAATTCCGTTTGTCTTTATGCTTGACATTTTTTGTCATTGCCATTTTGAGAAGAGCTTGAAGATATGAAATATTAAAGTTCACTTTTATGTCTGAACTTGTATCTAAAAAGTGAGACAATGAACAAAAGTCTCTGAAACTCAACAGAGGTTTCATCTGAGGTAATTCATATTCCACCCACCTGCCTGTTGATGCCATCTGAGCCACACAAGGCCATCATTACTTTTGAACGCTATGCATGCATACACAAACTATAAAACACACACGCATAGAGACAAAACACAACTCCTGTTTGTTGTTTTAGTCAAGATATTCTTGAGGAAAATGTTATGTATTCTTTAAATACAAGCTCTGTATTTAAGACTGAGTAAGACAGCATAGACTACATCCAAACAAGCATTTTTTTGATAGCACTCACCATCCCAAGTCAATTACTGTAATGATGTGCCCTTGCACAAAATCTGAGGCTAAAACCTAACATCATTTCCCCTAATGTGCACTTCAGATGTGTTTGCTCATGTACAGGCTCAGTGCGGAGCCACAATATGAAAATGGATGTAATTGCTGTGTTTATTTTCTACATTGGTGATTTTTTTTTTTTTTTTTTTTTTTTGCCCTTGCATTTTTTTTCTCCCCCTCCATTCTTCCACACTCACTTGCCCTCTGTCAGTTTATTTGCTGTATCTTGCCCCTCCTCATAGCAACTACCCACTTACTCTCTTCTGCTCTGTGCTGTTTTTCTCTCCCTCCCTGTCTTCTGTCCTCCAGTACTTGTCTCCCTCTAACCCTGCAGCCACAGAGGGCTGATTTACTGGCGCTACAGTGTGAAGAGAGGGGCTTTTGTCTGCCACCAGTGGCGGTCACATGGCACCATGCCAGGGGAGACAGCAAGAATGATGAGCCTGCATCTCTGCTGCCCTCCCTTACAAGAATGCATGTGTGGAATTAACTGTGTGTGGGAGGGAAGGAGAAGAATAGAGTTGGTGTGTGTTTCAGTGTGAAAAAGTTAGTGTGTTTGCTTCCTAAATTTTTTTCTCTGCATATAGTTGGATTTAATTATAGCAACAGCAGTCACACTGGACACCTTGGTTAAATATGTCTCCACAACAAGCTGATGAGAGATGAGGTTGAGCTTTATTGTTTGAGGTATGGTTTTTGTTTGTCTGAGCTAGGACTGCAGGTTTTTATTTCTTTTTCTTAAGGCTGGAAGTGCACACATGGATGAAGCACAGTTTCAGTGTTCTTTAACATTTGATGTTACAAGTGTTAATCCATAAAAAGATTAATTTTAGATTTCAAAACTACCAGCAACCATCTCAATGTTACAGAAGAGGATTAGGGCCACTGTAAAAATAAAAAGTGAGTTCTGAGTTTAAGAGTTTAAAATTCCTCAGAATTCTCAAAGGCAACACTGGTACAGAATTCCCACGGTTGTGATTTACAGGTGTTCAGGCTTTTGGTGTGTGACATTTAGGAGGTTAAGTTTAATTACCTTGAGGAACGGACTTCCAACATCTTAACTTTATGCTGATGTAAATTTTATTTCAAAATATGGTGAAATTCAATCTGCATTCAATAATCTATAAGGTCAGAATGCAAATGTATGTTTTTTGGTTGTTGTTTTTTTTTTCCGACAAATCCTTACAAAGTGCTTCATGGAGGCCCCTTTGGCAGCAATTACATCTTCACATTTTCTTGGCTAAGTCTCCATGGGCTTTGCTCAACTGGACTAGGTAGTTCATCACTACATTTTTCCTCGGCAGATTCAGATTGGAAGAGGAGCATCCGTGAGCTTCCATCTTTAGGTCTCTCCACAGATGTTTTATAGGGTTTAAGTCTGAGCTTTGGCTGCACCAGTCAGGGCAACAGTAAAAGACTTGTCCAGAAGCCAATCTAGTGTTGTCTTGGCTTATTCCTTCAGGTCATTGTTGTGCTGTCTAAAATCATCACCCTTGTAATGTTAGATTAGCTATGTTTTGAGACGTTATGTGCTCAGTTTTCTGTATTTGAACTCATGACCTGATGTGTGTCCACTCGAAACAAGATAGTGTGACTCTAGCCTAATAAACAGGAACAAGATGTAACTGCAGGATTATCTCTGTCTGTCAGATTAGGTCTGTTGCAATAGATACACACCTGACTAACAACACACACACACACACACCTACACACACACAGTGGTAACTGACCAACTATATTCTGCCGTCAAGTCCAACCTCTGTACTGGGCAGGCCCAGCCCAAGAAGATAAATGTGAACTATTTCCTCAAATTCCTCAAATTTCCTCATATGTAAATTCTACATCTGTGAACTGAAGGTTTCTCCAGTTTGTTCTTGGGCTTCCAATGAAAGAATCGGGCTAACAGTCTCAGGTCATGTACATGAGTACTTTCTTCAAACACTTCTCTCCATATGACTGCATTCATCCTTCCATTAGCTCTCATCAGTCCCTCCAGTTTAACTACAGACTTTGATTTGCCTGTACTATTATGTAAATGCCATACTTAGACAACATGAGTACAAAATGAGTCTGAGAGAGGAATAAAACCCAAAGAGAAGGTGAAGATATGTGAGAGACAAAGAAAATTAGCATTCTCTAAAGGCATTACTGAACGGGATATTGCATTCGTGAGAGTGGGATGGGTAGAAGACCTGAAAAACCTAATACCTGCAGCCTGGGCTGCCATCGGCTTAGAGCCATTAAAAAATGTCAGGACTGCCAACTTGGTGCAAGTATTGATTCTGATAAGCACATCTATTCCTAAAACTGGATTTAGTGGATTGTATTGTCTCACTCCTACCTGTAATTAAAAATAAAAAACTTGCCTTTATCATTGAAGATTACAATTCAATGAGTGGGCAAAATGTAACATTCTAAATGTAAATGATGGACATTAAAGTCATACACTCTGATTGGCTGGTTAAAATTGCAGGAGACTTAATTCTTGTCAGCCCATGTCAGATCCTTAGAATTTAGCAACCTCTTGGAAAACTGCTGGAACTGCCCACCAAAGCAGACAACAGTGAGTAGATAGTGAGAGGACTCAATGAGAGAGAAAAAAAGAAAAAAAGTATGATATTATCGGAAAATATTTGAACAAAACTGCAGCAGATGCAACCAAACTACAGCCAACATTTGATGATAATTAGAGAAACCCTGCAATACAGTATCAACAGAATCTTAATCATCCAATAATGGTAACATAAAAATATTCCAGCGCTCTGTGTTTAGACTCCATTTACCTGTCTCATCAGCTGGTTTGATACCTCTTAGTGACCTCAGGGATGTCCCAGTCACTGACAAAAAATTTAACTCAATCATTGGGCAGCTGGGATGCTTAAATAAGGCAAGACATTTCTTCTTGATTATTGGACAATAATAAGTCTGGGAAAATTACCCTTTCTGATAAGAGCCATGTAAAGGGAGAGAGGTGAGTCTGTGCAGTGAACACAGACAGATGGTTACAAACATTAAGAATAAAATGCAGGGACCTCAGGGGGTGTGCAGCCATTCCCGTCTTTACTCCTTTTCAAGACAGAAAGAAAAAGAGAATCTTTACTGCGGCTATTCATTTCACAGAGTGGAGAGTATTTTCTGTGCTGCCAGCTAAATGTCCAAGTGGATTCCAAATATTATTTTATAAATGAACTAGTACTGATATTGTAGTCACAGAGGTAGAGACAGTAACCAAACTGCAACTCAAGAGTCAGACAACATCAATATGTCTGCCTGTGTTGGACTGTGAACATTGTGTATCATACAAATAATGATGAGAAAACAAAAGCAAATCCCATGATTAAGACAATTATCAAAGTCAAGGGAAAGAAAGAGGAACATTACCTTTCTCTTGTTGTTAGGACTCACATACAAATAACTGAGTATTGTCTTAACTCCAACTTTGTCATTCAGCTTCTGGTATGTGGCTCCGTAGTCGGTGGACCTGAAATTTAATCAGAAAGGTCTGATGAACACTTGATGAATTACTGATTACTTGGATAGAGCACTGATGCACATATGCTTGATTCAGCAGCATGAACCCCAAGGTACAGACACCACATCATCACCGCCGCTGGTGACTTCAGCTGCTGCATTTGCAATGCACATAAACACATCCTCATATCTGAGCTATCACTATCAGCAGATATCACAGTGAAGTTAATTTCCGTCTTTTAAACTGATATGGCAAATCTGTTAGCTGATGTCACTTAAAAGATTTTATGAGAGTAGAAAAAGTTAAGCTGTAAGTTTAAGCAAAACTGTAAGTTTACTAGCCAGAAAACAATGTCTTGACACCAAGCTGGAAATTTCAAGGCTAAAAAATAAAACCAAAACAGGAATGATAAAACTGCACTTTATTGACCACCAGAGCCTCTCTCCAACTAACTTTACAATAGAAACAAACATTTGCAGCCCAGAAGGTAAACCAGTTTTGGTCTCCAAGGCTAATTTACTCCCTGATACTGACTGTTCAGGAGGTGAACTTTCATACTTACATTTTTCTTGCATACCTGAGTGTTTGGCAGCTTTGAGTGACATTTGGCTCAACATATATAATCAATAGACAGATTTTTCTCTCTGTCTAGTTATACTGGGAGCAATAAGCATCATGCATGAAAAAAAGAGATGCTAAATATCTAAATACTTAGATCACCTGATGTGATGCACAACACAGTGTCTCAACACTAAGCTTCTAACATCTGCAGCCACCACTGTAATGGCAATTTCAATGTTTCTGTGATTCAGTCACTTGAGATGTCCCCACACCCTGCTTTTCCACCAAGATAGCAGGTCTCCTTTTGTGTTTTAACCATTTGTGAACTGCGATGTCTAGACATCTTGAATTCCCACCTAGATGCAAAACCCTGCAGGATACCCCAAGTGTGAAACACACCCTGGGTGTTGGGGGGGCTGCCACTCCCTGCAGCAGACCAAAAGGTGTGAACCACACCCTTGGGTAGTTCCTCAGGTATAAATGTCTCCCCATGCCCAGGGTCTTTCCTTTACCATCACCGCTCGGATGAGGACTGACCTTTCTTTGCAAGGAAATAAAAAGTTGTCAGCCGGCAGAAGTCTCTATTTCATTATTCACCAACAGCTAGCAAAAAAAAAATTCCACAACACCACACACACACACGACATGCACCCTGCATGTTCCTGGACTTCCCTATGGTTTCAGGTAATGAGGTTTATGAATCCAGTTTATGAATCACTGTATGACATTTGTGGGTACGGATACAACACACTGTCGTCTCTAGTTTTCCCTAATAAGCAGAAGGTGGGGTCATTCATGATGACTAAAACTGTTGTGGATACTAGACACTGGTTACAATTACTCTCACATCTGCCCTTTTTAGCACCAGACCTTTGTCTCAGCTCATCTCTGCAGTCCCCCTGTGCTGCCTCAAGCCTTCACTTTGCCTGTCCTCCCACGTTTCCCAGTGTTCGGGGAGTTAGAATTTTCTATTTTTGCCTCTGTATTTATTCCTTCTTCATTCCAGTTCATGTTTGAGGGGGGTACAAAGAGGCAGCTCAGAGGATGGTTTTCAAAGAAGAGTTGTTAGAAATAAATTCATGACATGTGACTGTCGGCCATGATTAAAAGGTTCTTGATGACACCACCACTTCCTTAACATCCTATACTATCCTATCCTAACAGCGACCAGGCACTCTTCAGCCAGCTCCAGAGTCAACCAGTGTCTCAGCTTGCATCTAAGTCTTGGCCACAAGCTCTTCCGAACAACTTGGACCCAAATCCTGAGTAGGCTGTCCTCACCAATGTCCTATCTGCTCTTCGATCAGGGGTCCTGACCGGTGAGTCTGTTCATGAGTTGACTGCCCTGGCTAAATTGTCACCTTGTGTTTATGTGTGTGAAACTGAATGCTATAGTTTCAGAAGAGTCAGCTCAAGGATATAATTATGGAGCTGGGCTTTGTCTCTAATTTCCTCAACTTCATTTCCACTGTTAAGAGTGAAATACCAGTGTTAAACACTTAAATCAAGTTTATGTTCAACTGTTGGTAAAGGGCTTAAAGCCCCTACAAAGAACTTTTAACTGGTAGCTATTTCACATGAAGATGGTCATCTGTGATGCCTTCAGGAACACTAACCAACTAATTCAAATACCAGACTGAAAACCTCACACAAATGTGAAAGTGAAAGTGAAAAGCAGAAGCTGAAATAGGCCCTTATAAGACTGTCATTTATGTCTGTCTTCCTCATGTGTATGTGAGTGTGTCAGCTTTGTACTTGCATATGGGAGTGAGGTTTTCAGTAGTGCACTTGAATTTGTCTGATTTCATATGTATATGTTTGGTAATTCTAGATGATGATGATTTTCCAGCTTTAAATATGTTTAAAATGTTGTATACCATAATTTCTGGACTATAAGGCACACCTGAATATAAGCCGCACCAGCTAAATAAACAATAAACAAAGCTTACAGCCCTTGACGAGGCAATAACAATAACGTTAAATGGCTAAATTTAATTCTAACCCTCTCCTTCTGTCTCTCGTACTGCATTTGCGCTCACTTGGTTTGTTTTGCTCTCTTTACCTGGCGCAAACTGTCTGTCTCGCTCTTGCGCTTCCTTGATAGTGCGCCCCTGGTGGTCGTTAGCTGTAAAAATCCATAGATTAAGCCGTACCGTTGTATAAGCCGCAGGGTCCAAAGCAAGTGAAAAAAGTAGCGGCTTATAGTCCGGAAATTACGATACTTGCTGTACAGGATGTGAAAGGGCCATGTCACGAAGTGGATGTGTTGAAGTAATCCCCAGGGGCAGTTTCAGGCAGCTCTGAGCCGCTGCAAACGCTCAAGTTTGGAGAGTTTTTTCTTAAGTGTGATGTTGTGATGTCACAACTTCGGTGGAAGTCCCTATATGGCAACTCACCTGGCTCTGGCCTCAGTGCCCAGTGGTATGCCCACTCACCCCGCTCTGCTTCAGAACAAATGGACAAACGGTGCTGCTATCGGTATTTACATAGGCTAATGTTAATTATTGCAGACTAGGGATGCACATTTTGAATATTTTTCTGACCATTAACTGGAGCTCATTCACCAATTATTAACCATTAGCTAATAAGATTAAAATACTCTATTAAACGTCTGTGACTAGTACCAATCAGCAGCCTGATCCTCTATTGGCAATTGATCTGCAATGTTTTATTTTTCTGTAACACACACATGTTGCTACAGCTGTGCATCCACATCCAATGTGCTCTGGCTCAGATGGAGGTTAGATCTTCACATTTTGAATTCTTTCATATTAAGTGCAGCCAAACACCAGGTTAAAGAGAGAGGAACAGCAGACCACTCTTCTGACATGCTGCAGGTGAGTCAGCGCAGCGTCATCCTTACAGGTGATACATGTCCCTGTACACTATCGTCTGACCTTCCTTGCCTGTGTTGCATTACTGGAACATGTAAGTCCTCCCGTGCACTATCTATCTATCTATCTATCTGTCTATCTGTCTATCTATCTATCTATCTATCTATCTATCTATCTATCTATCTATCTATTTATCTGGTGATAGATAAACTACACCACAGAATGGCAGAGCACATACTATTTTTGAGTAAAATAAATGTCATTTTATTTTATTAGGGTCTCAAAATATCAACACAAAGATTTAGTGAAATGCTGAATGAAAGCTGGAAAGTCATCCCTGGAGATACACACGAATATGATTTTGAGTCAGACAACTCTGAAATTAGAACAAATAATTTATTTGAGCAGAAGCATGGCAAGCTGAAGCACAGCATAGGTATTCTTGAGCATGGCTGCAGCAGCTTTGGCGTCAGGCTCTGTCTCAGTTATTCATTCCCTGAATAATGATCTGCTTTCTGCCCGTCCTGGGTGAGGGATCCCTCCTCTGTTGCTCACCCTGAGGTTTCTCCATTTTTCCCTGTTAAAAGGGTTTCCTTAGGAGTTTTTCCTCAGTCGATGTGAGGGTCTAAGGGCAGAGGATGTTGTCATAATGCTGTGTAAAGTCCTTTGAGACAAACTGTTTGTAAAAACGGGCTATACAAATAAAATTGCCTTGCCTTGCCTTGCCTTGCCTTGACAGACCTAACAGGGAATGAAAGCAGAGCCCCAGATCATAGAGACAGAGTCCACAGGTGGATGCTGGGGAGTTGGTGGGTTTGCAAAAACTCATAGGCAGCAGGAGCAGCAGCCGCAATGTGATGATAAGCAGTAGCAGCCGCAACGGCAGCAGCAGGGCAGCAACTACAGCAGCAGAAGATAGCAGCTGCAGCATTGCCAGGATGAGCAGGTAAGCTACGGGGTTTAAATAACCTGCCCTATTTGGAGAGGCGAGCATGTGACTGATCAGGTGATCAGGTTGTCTGCCTGAACTAGCTTCGCATCATTAAAAGGTGTTTGTGTAACGCACACAGGACCAACGGACTACATAGGCCAAATATGGTTTGGCTTGGTTATCAAACTATGCCTGACCTGCTGTACACCTCCCTCTTGCTCCTGTGGTTACCTCTCACTTGTGTATGCAAAGAATGTGAGTTTATGTACCTTTCTGGACGTGTATGTAGCTACCTGAGAGTGGGAGTCGCATCACTTACCTAATGGCCAAGCAGCTCCACAGCTGGCCAGCTCGCTTGACACGGCAACTTGACTCTCAGTTCATTTGGTGGAACCTTGGTGTGATGTGTGCGTCACCAGTGTGTGCTCTCCCTCTCACCTCATGATGTCCCGCTTTTCTTCTCGAAACCCCAGAAGCCGCAGGCCCCACACTCGCCGCCCAGACCAGGTGACATGAATCCTTCAACTCCACCCACCTCCCCTCTCGTGACATGTTTTGTGTTGTGTGTTTGTGAATCAGTCTACCCTGACCTCACCTGTCCCTTCTCACTCCACCTATGTTTACACCTCCCAGGGGCATCCATAACAGTTTGTTTAAACAAAGCTAGGAGAAAGCTATAGAAAATCTGACTCTCTCTATCTCGTTCCAGTTGAAACTTCTGACTCGGAACTCAGAAATTCCGATTTTGAGTCGGACTACACAGTCAGCTTGTATGCAATAAGTATAGAGATTTTTATTGATCAAAACTTTCAATAGTGCCCCACAGGGGTCCTGTGTCACATCAAAAGCCCCTGAAACAAGCGTAAATGGTCCCCTTTAATGTAATTGTTTGAAGGGTTGTCTGAGAGCTTCTCAAATAAAGTTTCACCAACAACCATGACAATGCAGAAATAGTCATGCTGCACTGGCGATTTTCAATAATGCATAGGCGCTTTCAGATTTATCACTGGTTGTTCAACAAAAATACTGCTACCAGGCAAACCTTTCCTGGATGAGTACAGAATCATTTATCAGAAACTATCAACACCTAAGACCATGGGACAATGACATAAAGCCAATGACTGGTGCCTAATTGGCCCCTGTCACACTATCACTTGATTCAGCCGATGACTTACTTTTTAGTGTCATCGCAACTTTCAAACTAATAAAATGGCATAGCCCCACCAGATCCCAGAAAGGTGTAATGGAATGGTTTGAGCAATACTGAATTGGACTTGACCAACTTGCAAGTATATTTTGAAGCTTTGACTGTACTGCTGTGACTATATCTGTTTGTGAATGCTGGTGCTACAGAGGCTCAGGGAAAGCAATACATACTGAGATTAGCACACAACTGTACTTGTGTGCAATTGTGATATCATTACGATATCACATAATTATGATATAATTCAGATTATACTGATATGACTGATGGGAATGAATCATAGATATGTTTGTATGTTAAAACATTTAAACATATTTTTACTCAAATTCTCTCAACAAAAAAACCTTCATCATACTTTATTCAACCTCTGTTTCACTGATTAGAACCATGTCTATGAAATATCAAACATCTGCTGAGAGGCAGCTGCCAGCAACACAGCATTTGCCTTCTCTGTGTTTGATAAATGATGGTTTACAGGATGCATCTTGGATGGTTTACATGAGGTCATTCACTAAATGAATGCACAGAAAGCAACAGCAACACTGCTTGAGATACTGAACAAATGGCAGCTAAGGTGAGCAGTCCACAATGAATTTTATGAAACCCTGTGTGGTGTGGTGTACAGCAGAAGGCTAAATCATGCCCTTCCCTCCCACACCCACAAACCCTTTCCATCATGTTCCTGCCTGTCAGATTTGTTGGCAACCTTCCATTCTAAAACATCACCAGAGAAGACTAAATTTAAAAAAAATAAGGTAAAAAAAGATATTATTGATTAATTTTGCATCAAAAAGAGCATCCCTCTATCTCACATTCATAATGCAGTCAAATCAAAACACATCAATGTCAAACATGTGCCCCTGGAATCAGCATTAAGTTCCAGTGCATCAACAAGCAGGAGCAATGGGGATAAACATTCATCCATCCATTGGCTACACCACTTATCTTACTTTTAATTTTTTTGTTGCCAATATGTGAACAAACCACTGCATTGATTGACTAAAATATGGATTGATTTCCACAATGTCTTGCTTCAGTACAATTCCTACACTCAATGGCAGTGTGCTAGCCAACGTAATCCTGAAACACCAGCACCACCACCAAAACCAGCTGATTGCTATCCCCAATGACCAGCTGCCAGCACATAAAAACATCTCTTCTTTAATGAATTTAGGATTATTGTCTCAACTCAATGACAGACCCATTCAGGACAGTAACTTTACTTGATTAAAAAAACAAACAAACAAATATAGCTGCAAGCGGCAATTTGTGGGTTCTAACCTTTTACACTCAAACTAGCCACCCTGACCCTCACCCACTGCAGCTGATGACATCACCTGCTCTGTCCCCAAAAGCTCCATGGTGCTCCATGTTGCTCTTAGAAACAATAAGTGCAGCAAAACCTTTCCAAATCATGTCCAAACTATGTAATTCAACACATCTGGACTCAAATAAAGGTGTAGAACCATCTCAAATGGGAATAATAGAAATTGACAGCAAAGGATCTGAAAATTTATGTTCAGGTGATACTTCACTTTTTCTTTTTTAATTAATTTGCAAAAATGTAAATGTTTTTTTTTTTTTTGCTTTTTTTGATTATTTTAACAAACTGCAAAATAACAAATGGTGAAAAATTGTAGAGGGTCTAAATACTTACCATACTCACTGTATTTCCATCACTGGTCGGTCAAGTGCCAAGCCTCAGTTTACTGAACTACTCTGGTATGTTGGCTGCTACAGCGAAGTAGAGGAGCATGTCCGACACAATGAGCCCTGTCTCCATTACAGCAAATAAACCACTTTCATTACATGTCTATTACTGAAGAAGGCAGAGAAATGACTAAATGCAAGGTACAGTTCGCGGGGAGGATGGGGGAGTGATCCTAGATGCAGGCTATGAGCTTAAGTGAGTAAATAAGGAATACAGACTGTCCCTGGGGGGGCAAACGGGTGGCTTACTGAATAGCTTAATGCTTGCTGAGATGGCCTGTGGCCCTTTGCGTCATGTCATCCTCTCTCTCCCCTGTTGTTCTCTCACTACAACTGCAGCCAGGGAAAAACAGTAAATAAATAAGTAAATAAAATTACTTTTACAAAAGAAAGTCTCTCTCCTCCTAACATTCTCACAGTATTCATCATTTTCAGCACAGAAAGGCCCTGGGCCCGGGAATCAAATCCAGGAACCTTCTTGAGTGCTTACCCTGTCTACAATGTCTGTTGGCTTATTCCTTCATGGTTTTGTCATATAATCATCATTATTGACATTTACCGTTTTATCTGTCTCACTTTTCATTTCTGCACAAGTAATTTTCTCTTTCTTTTTGAGAAAAGTTCATTTCAGTGCTTTTGAGAAATATATTCCAGTCCTCTTTGAACTCCCTGCATATTTCCCCCATTGGCTGAAAGTAATTTTGGCCACATGACTTGACTTGACAAGCCTTGACTTGACGACATTTGCAAGCCAGTCTACACTTCCAAAGTGAGGTTTTTATAATGTATTAGTTTCTAGGGGTGTAACGATATTTGTATTCGTCCTGTGTTGTCACGGTACGTGCGTCATGGTTCAGTGCCACAGTCATACGAATATGAATTACTTTATTAATCCCCAAAGGGAAATTCATTTGTCTGTCAGCTCATCAACCATTTGCAGAAGAATGAAGAAGCCTGATGGCTGAAGGTACAAAGGATCTTCTATATTTCTCCGTCCTGCAGTGAAGAGAGAGGAGCCGTCCACCACCGCTCTTTTCTTGGTCCATCAAGGTTTTATGCAGAGGATGATTTGAAAAAAAAGTCTACTTCCTGAGTCTTCACCTATATCTCCAGCTCCTCCAAAATACAACAAAAACATACAGAAACACAACAAAAATAAAGCAAAGGTTGGGTAAAAACTCAGAGCTACCAGACGTTGCTGCTCCCAGTTGAAGCGCATGTTCTGGAGTTCGTCATATGACGAATACGTCTTAAAAATTAAAAGTTGTGTCCTCGCTCCAATCCAAGTGGTGGTAATGAGCCTAAAAGCTTCCAGCAACTTCATTACAGACAAGGAAAAAAGCCATGAGTGTGGAGTTAAGAGCACCTGCTTCATATAAATGTTCCCTGTGTGGGAAAACTTTGGCTTTCCAGTGAAACACAACGGCGACGGCACGCAAGTGGTTGAGTTGGCAATGTTTCAGGTTTCAGGTGCGGTGCGTTGCTGGAAACACATCGATCGACCATGTTTTGTTTTGATTTGTTTTTCCATTATAAAACATACACATGCTGCTACAGCTGTGCCGCGCCACTCAGATGGCAGTTAGATTTTCACATCTTCAACTCTTTTTACATAAAGTGCAGTCAAACACCAGGCTTAAGAGAGAGGAACAGCAGAGCGCTGCTCTGGTCGCTGGGCTCAGCTGCAGGAGAGCTCAGCACTGTCCTTTTCCTTTTCTTTTTTTTTGTTTGTTTTTTAATGCCTTAATGAAAGGCGCTTGGTGACACACGTGAAGTTACACATTTTTGTCGTGCATGCGTACCAGTTATGTGTACCCCCGCCTATTATAACTCCTAATGCAATTGTTTTGTTTTATTTTATTTTATTTTATTTTACATTTATATATAGTTTTTAGTTTTCCCTTCAATTGGTGTCTGTTCAAAAATAAACTTAAAAAAAAGTTAGTCTTATACATGTGTGACTTTTTGTTGCTGTTTTCCCATTGTATCGAACTCATACTGAACCGTGACCCCCACACCGAGGTACGTACCGAACGTGACTTATGTCTACCGTGACTTATGTCTACCGTTACACCCCTCTGTTAGTTTCCCATTAGCACTCAATCGCTCTGTGAGCCAATGAGTGGGGTTCAATTAAAAAGAGTAATGCAATTAATTTAACACTTGTGACATCTAATTAATATTTTAATGGAATACACAACTGCTGATTCTTCACATAGTCACTGCCAAATGTTTTGTCTATTCAAGAGCTTGATTTGAGGATTCTCTCCAGTTTCTAGCCTTAAAGGTGAAGTCTGTAGGTTTGTTCATTGCCATTTGTGAACACAACATTTAAACTGGGCCTCTCCTCTTGGGCCCAACTGTGCACGCCCCTACCCCAGACAGCAGTAGTAGCAGCAGCAGTTGTCAGAACAGCAAAGAAAAGATACAGTCTGAGTGACGCGCTGGAGGTGACCGGCAACAGGAGCCTCAAGGGCTATGCTGCAACAAGGGAGAATACACCAACTCCTGCCCAGAAACATCTCGTCCACACCAGAATATCAAAATACAGGCAGACTCTACCTTTAAGAGAATCTGATGCATGTTTTCAAATACAAACACAAGTTGGGCACAAATTGAGCTGCTTCTGGACTGATGCTATTTTTGGCAGAGCCTCAGGTAACCTTCTGACTCTATTGCACAGTTTAGCTTCCTGCATCACTTGATGTATGATGTAATTACAAAAGGACATTGACCACTGACCCTCATTCTTATCCACTCATCTGAATGTGGAGTGAAAAGTGAAATCCACTCTACTACTACTGACACACCAAATGATGACTGGTCCTGAAAATGTAAATAAAATTTAGATGCACGGACATGAAGTTAATATTAATATGAAAATTGAACCAAATAATGTGTACGTTACTTTTTAAAAGATAACCAAATAACATATGATAAAGGTCCTATGTTTTACAATTTTCTGATGCTAGATTTCATGTAAACATTTAAGGAAACTAAATCCAGGCAAGATTGGATAATAGGTCCAGCTGGAAAGTGTTTGGGGTTTAAAGTTGTGGGTACTTTGTTGTGACATCACACTTATAGGAGTCCTTACAGCTGGTTTTACCGATTGAATATAACTTAATTTTGACTTTTGGACAGTGTGGCCACTACTTATGTTAACAATGCTGAAATATTTCCATCTCACAAAACTTTCCATAACCTTTAATGTGAGCACACTCAACCTAATGCTTTGCTGGAGCTTGCTGGGTCTGAGTCATTTTGTTGCAGGCTTCTGCACGAGTTTGGGTCAGGTTATTTCCAAATCAGTTGCAATGGCCTGATAAGCCAATGGTCTGCAATGGATGTAGTGGTCTTAAAGCTGGGGTTGGTAATCCTGGAGAGCTAGCAAGAGAGCTAGCAAGATTTGAAAATTGCACCTCCTCTGAGTTCCACCCCCCTCCTCCCCCTCCCGTCAGTGTGTACGTCCAAGCCACGCCCCCACAAACTGGAACGCGCACTGAACGAAAATGAGAAGCGGCAGGAGGAGTACTATATATATATATATATATATATATATATATATATATATATATATATATATATATATATAAACACTATAATTTATTCAATACTAGCGTCACCAACCCGTTTTAAACCCACAGAGAAGCTAATATTAGCATTAGGCTAATACAAGCTACAAAAGTAGCTACGTTAGCAAAAGTTACACATTTCATAAAAATAACAAATCCTCCCTGAAGCAAAACATGCTTCGGGGAGGATTTGCTCTCTTTCTGTTGGACAGAAAGAGAGCAACCTCAGCATCACTTTTCAGGCCCTTCAAATCCCTCAGTTGTCCCACCGCTCAAAAGCAACACCGATGTTTACTCTGGTTTGACTTCTTTGCCTTTTTGTTAGCAGCCTTTTCACCCTCCGGCTTTCTTTTTTTTTTTTTTTTATTTAAAGTGATATGAACAAGAGGACAGAAAACAACAGCAGCAAACAAAGACAAAACAAAACATAAAAAAAAAAAAAAAAAGAAAAGGAAAAACAGCAAGGAGACCAACAGACAACAACGACATCTCTGGTTTTGTGTGTGTGTGTGTGTGTGTGTGTGCGTGTGCGTGTGGATGTATGGCACATGTGTATTGGTAGTTACAGTATTACAGAGAGCAGTAGTGATAGTCATGTTAATAGTGATGATGATATTTGTAAAGTTTGACAATAATAGCAAAAATTGAGTGAAGTAACTGAGTAGATAGGTAATAGACATAAGAGGAAGAAAAGGGGGAGAAAAAAAAAAAAAAAAAAACAAACAAAAAAAAAAAAAGAAGGAAAAAAGAAAGGGGGGGGGGGCTATCATACTGTCACATTGTCAATATTAGTTATAATAATACTGATAATTTCCATAATATACAATAGTGTACTATCGACTATTCTACACTGTAAACCCTAACAAGTTCACAGAACTCAAAAATTATTTTGTAACAGATTACACAAAAATATTTTAGTGATGTTTTTAAATGTTTTAAGTTTACATAAAATAAAAATTACATTTGCAGTTGCCTTAAATTATCTCAATGTTATCTTATAAATATTGATATTCCACAACCTATAATTAGAGAGTAATTCACTCAAATTTTTCAGTACATTTCAACTCATACAATGTGGGAAATAGACTCAAAATTTTCAATATTCTTCAACTCATAATCTGGGGGAAATGCACTCAAAATTCATTCTAACCTGAAATACTGATGCTGGCCCACTAGACAATTATAATCAGCTAATAATTTTAGAAAACATGAAGGCAACACCACAGTGACAATTTAACAACTTTTTTTTATTCAACACAATGTGCTTTTTAAAAGGGACGAGTCAAAAGAGCTCAGTCAAAACAAAGTGCTTGTCATAAATTAAAACAAAAGGAAAAGGAAATGACTCCAGCAAAACAAGATGTGTTTTAAAGTACAGTAAGTGTTAATAGTGCCATATTCTGATAGTGATCATTGCTACAGACGGTAGATTCAGTATTTTGGGTCGCCATCTCAAATTATTCAGTAAACATTATGATAAAACCTCACAAAGCATTCAGGATAAAATCAATCCATCCTCAACAGCAATGACAACTATTAGAATGTGGAGCCATTTAACACTGTTTAAAAACATTTTGGCACTTACTGTACCTTGAAGGCTGCAACTCACTACTTTATAATAAAACATTCAAATAAAGCACTGGCTTTGGGCCGTACATCAACTGGCAACATCAAGGTAGGCATTAGACAACAGAACATTACACATGTATAGTGCATGAATTGAACAGTTATTTTCCACAAGTTATTCAGTGCATAAACTTGGGCTGGGCAATATGCCAATGTTGTGATATTTGTGTATTAACAATCAATGTATTAAATCTGAGGTAGAAGAGGCAAACAGTGCTACATTCAGTATCGTTATTTAGGCTTTGTACTGAGTAGAAATCTGAGGTAAAATGGAAACAGTGTCACATCTTAAAACTGAGGCAGAAGAGGAAAATGATTACATTTGTAAAGACGGGAAAAATAAACAAAAGACTTCCTCAATACTCAGCTCAACCAACAGTCCATTCTGAGTGATTCACTCATTGAACAAATCATTCTTCAGCGTCAGTAGACGCCCTTTCAGTGGTTTGTTGTCCTCAAGACACATGACAACTTTTTGGATAAATGTGAATGTAAGCTCGAGATTCTTTGGGTACTGTAGGTCTAGTGCATAGATGTACCCAAAGAGCAGGAGAAAAGAGTCAGCCAGATTTGTGGGACCACTCACAAGTATTTCATCCTCCACGACAATACAGATGCTCTCAGGGCTGAAGAGGGCCGCGTCAGTAGTGTCATCCGAGATGACTGTCAGGAGAGCCACCGGAGTGTCTGTGAGGTCTGGACCAACTGCTGACTACAAAACACAAATAATACAAGAATGAGTTCAGCCCCTCAAGGATACAAATCATGCTAATGATGTCTAGAAGTGACATTACTGTCATTTAGCACTTTGCACCAAGACTGCAACTAAGCTACATGTAAACTATTTTCTTTACATATGCTAATATATTAGTTTCACACCTACCTGTTAACATACTTTTGTTTAGTGGAATGCTTTATACTTACCTTTTTATTTATATAATTTTTACATTTTGATACAGTTTGCAGAATAACAACTCAAGTAAACTTCATAAACAGGCCCTGGTTCTCCTAGAGTTATTTGAGTGATGCCATATGTTTAAGCTGACTGAATAGCTAGGCAAAGGGATTGATAGTGAGGCCAGTACACTTACATTACAGGTCCTGAAGAACTTGGAGGCATCTTCACGCAGGTACACAGGGAGCGCACGAAGGACAAGGGCCCGTCTCATATTTACATCACGTTGTTCCTAGATGGACAAAAAATATCCATTACAGTAATTTTATACCATGGCTTCTTACAGTTGTCCGCAAATAACCTGTTAATAATCTGTTTCTGAATGATGCAAAGTTAAAAATTCACCTGAAGGTCATAAATCCTCATGAGCTTGCCTAGCTCCTCCGCTATCTTGCCAGTCTTGGTGGCCTTCTCTCGGAACAAGATGATGAGTTTAGGTGTGTGTCTATCCAGCTCCTTGTAGAATTGATTGCGCAGGTTAACGTTGTTGATTCGGTGGAACTCTGCAAACACCTGTATATGGACAGAATTACACAGAAATGTACAAAAATTAATTAGGAACAGAATTGTGAATGTATTTTAATAAGTTTTCAGTTGGCAAGTAGCAGAACCAAGGGAAATTCTATTAGGGATGGGTCAGAACCAAGGTCAAAATAGAAAGATAATTGTCATTGTCAACAGTCTTGTTTAAATATTGGAAAAAATCAAAAGAGACATGTTCAAAGTGGGCATGCTAAAGAGTCGTGATGATTAATTGCTCTCAACAGGAACAGTAAACCGTAAAATAATTTAAATAATCAAACAGTAAAATAGTTAAGTGAATTCGATTCACATCACTAAATTCTATATACATGACCATTTATGGACATGTATAGTTCTTTCCCTATCAGTGGTTATACATGTATAAATCAACTGGTGTTATCAACCCAACAGGAAGGTAGGGGAGAGGAGACTTGTGGAGAAAAGCATGTATATTGATGACTACATGCCATGCCATGCCATGAAAAGAACAGCATCTTGTTTTATTTTTTTTACCTGTGACTCCATAAGTAGGGCTGGCCATCTGTCCACGACATCTCTCACCCGTGGAGCTTCAAGAGCTCCAACGATTTCTTGCCGACGAAGGGCATAGGTCGTGTTCATGAGCTTGCCTATGACTAATTGGTTTCTCTCAGTCTTTTCAACTTCATGCATGATTTCTTCTCTCATTTCTTCCAGAGTGGCTGGGGTTTGATCCTTTGGTAGGTTGATGATGTAGTTGACCTCAGCTTTTCGAGCTTTCTTTATGTTTTGATGGGGGTGGTCACTGTCGGGGTTGTTTCGGCTCCGTCTCCCTGTGTTGATGGCTACTTCTGCAACCCCAGCTTTGGCCAGACTGTTACGGTAAGATGCAACCTTGTACCCTATGTGACGTTTCCATCCCAACTCCCCGTCTTCACCAGCCGTCATTCTGAGACATGGATGTGCTGTAATTAAAGCTTGAGCAGCCTTTGCCAATTCCTTTTCATGTGGGTATGGTTTAAAACTGTAGATAGTTTCTGCCATTTTTCTAAGGATTTCACCCTTCTGCGACCTCTTTAACTTCAGCAATTTTCCTGATTGTACATAAACACGATTTCCTTCTTCTAGTATATGTTCCATTTCATAACCAAAACCAGGAACAACAAAGTGATCAGGCCAACTCTTCTGGCGCTGTGCTGCAGGAACATGTGGAAGTATGTCTGTGTCAGAAGATGCAGTGGATGAGGTGTCACCTTCAGGTCTGACGACTCTCAATGTGCCCTTTTCTGGTAACTCCTGGATGTCCACAAGAAGACAAAGATCACCATCAAAGTCTGGATCCTCATAATGCAGGCTAAAGTCCCCATCCAGTCTCGGCTTGAACCTGTCTTGCATTATTTCTTTCAGCTCCTCCACTGACTTTGGTCGCTGAAGTAGAGTAAGTTTCAGGGCGGTGTCTCGTGCAACATATACACGCAGCACATGCTTCTGGGCAGCAGCCATCTTTTGGTTCTTAAAAGACAAAAATATGTTACTTCTCATGGAGAGTGAAGGTGACACACACAACATATACATGTCCATAGACCCACTGGTCCACACAAACACTGGGACACCACATGAACAATGGGACGTATGGAGGGCCAGCTGCTAGAGTGGGGCAGTTTATTCATGGACCCACTGGTCCGCACAGCTCTGAGAGAAAGTTGCAGTCAGCTGTTTTTGTGCTTCAACAAATCTTCAGTGTAACAATATGAAACATTTGGGTGTCAAGAGCAATCTTCCATTTATGTTGTAAGCGCAGAGAGGTGTTTTGTCATTTAGCTCTGATGGGGTGTGAACAGCCAAATTCTTTGGGAAAAGTTCGTAGGATCTCAGGTGTTCAATGTAGTGTGATGTGTGCTCTTGGCAAAGAAAGACAGCCCTACTGTTAACCAGGAGAACCTGTTCAATTCTACAGTAATTAGGCAGTCCTCCCTCTATTACTAATTAATACTTAATTACTCTATTACTATTTCATAATACATCCTACCTGAACCGTTAAAAGGATCTCGAGATGATCTCACAACCACACACTTGAGCCTACGAAGAAATACAAACGCAGGCCTAGTTAGCATCATGATAACACTCGCACATTATGCTGTTTAGCATTGTTTGTTTCACACTAGGACACACATACACACAACACGTTGGCTATGTTGGTTACTCGAGTCGACAACGTAAAATATTTACTATGTAACGCGAACTAAGTATACTCACAGTACGCACGTGGATAACCGGCGCCCAGCGAAAACAACACCCGGCAGAAACCGGAAGCAGGGATAATGTTATGCTTTCGGCCTCCGCCAGAGAGATTTTACTCGTGAATCTAACCGTCCATGTCCCGGGCAAACATGCATTATGGGAAATGTAGTTCATCTAGGAAACCCGCCACGTTACCAACCCGCAACGTTACAACCCACGTTACACCGTTGTAAGAAGAAGTAACGTAAATTTGTCACATTCTACAACTTCTAAAGTTACCATTACTTGGATCTGTAAACTATTTACAACAAATATTCACTGTACACATTGTACAAATGCATTCCAAATGTAGACTATTTGTCGAAATTCAATTCAAAACAAAACCGTTAACGTTACTTACCAAATCAGGAATGATGATAAGACGGCGCTTAAGAAAACGAGGGCGAGAAGACTAATGAAATGAAGCTGAGGTGGTGGTGGTTTGAAGCGGTGGAATAAAAGTACGCATTGCAAACAAATTAAAAGAAATTAAAATGTGTTCCACATCCACAGCGGCTGGCATAAACTTCAAATTCGCAACTCCGCATCAAGGCAAATTCAAGATGGCTGACTCAGCTTTCCTGAGGGAGAGATAAGACCCGCCCACCAGAACATCGTAACGTCGTTAACGTCATGACGCTGCTTTATGGTTCCTAAACTTTTTGAGCGTTCCACACAATTTAGCTATAAAATATTGAGCCCTATTCAATTAAAGTGGCATAAATCTTAATAGAGCTCAACACTTTATAGTTTGGTGAACTTCATAACGACATTTGACTGTCACGACCTTATTAGTTATGAGTTGGTATAACTGTTTGGGATTACAGTGTAATAATGATATTAATAGTAACAATAATGATATAAATACTAATACAATGATATAAAAAGTGGTATTGACAATAATAATTATTATGGATAATGAGGAGGAGGGATCTAAAAGACAAATCTTGTGATAATCTTCTCTTTCTATTCCTTCCTTCTGTTCCTTGCCCCGGCCCCTACCAGCCTGCAGCCCCCAACGCCCCCCGACCCAACCCAACCCAACCTCCCCACCCCCACTCCGACTGCCCACAAGTGCTTGTGGCACAGCACCTTTCCCTATATCTATATGTATCTAATCTTTTTCGATATTTTTATTGTTGATATTAGTGTTATTATTATTATCACCATCACCATTTTTTTTTTTTTTCCCTTTTTCCTTCCTCCCCTATATAATTCTGCCTGAGGTGCATTAAAATCATAGTGTGTGTGATGCATTAAAAGCAAGGTGGGGGGGGGGGGGGGTGTTATGACCAATGGTTTCCCCCCTCCTTTTCCTAAGCTGATGTGTTGTGCATTTAAAAAAGGGTGTGCCACATGGAGAGTTGTACAAGACAGAGATTTAAAGTGGGGGGAGAGGAGAGCGGGGAGAGGGGAGAGGGGCGAGGGGGGACCGGGGGGGGGGGCAGGGGACCACAGGCTATGGCCACGCAAGCTTGGCCTAGTGAGGACCGAAAGCAGTACCCAAATAATGATCATCATAGTAGTGGTTCTACTGGTGATCCCTCCTCCTCCTATGTATATAGTTAAAAAAATGAATAAATAAATAAAAAAATAAAAAAAAGGGGGGGGGGATTTTAATTAATATAAATAAATAATAATAATTATTACAGATAGATAAGAATAGTAAAAACAATAGGTGTAGTGAGAGCAAACCAAAACATAAGTGGTCAGCGAAAATAAATTAAATTAAAATTAAATTATAATATGACTGGTCAGGAAGGGACAATGCAAGTGAAGACGATAATGACAATAACCACAACAATATAATAATAGTGGAGGTATGTGAGTAATAGCAATAATAATAGTAACAATACTAATGACTTTGATAATAACAATAATAATAATAATAACAACAATAACAATAATAACAAGTATAATACTAATGACAATAAAAATAACAACATACAATAATAATATATAAATATAATGATAATAATGGTAGTCTTGTTTTCATTATCATTATCTTTACCATCATCAGTGCTAGGATATTATGTGTTAGTTAGAAGTGAGGTATATGGTCATGTACGTGGCTTTCAGCTACGGCTTTCTGGTGTCCTGGCAGTGGAGTGGTTGGGAATTGCAGTGGGATTGAGGTGAATTGTGAATGAGTTCCATATTTCATTAAAGGCCGACATATTGTTTTTGGCGTTGGCTGTTATTCGTTCTATTGAGATGTATTCTAAAAGTAAGTTGATCCAGTGGTTGATATGACAGGTTGATTTAGATTTCCAGTTTTGAAATATTACTTTCTTGGCGATAGTTAGAGAAATGAGTAGCGGGTTTCTGTGTTTAGTAGGAATGGTAACCTGTGTCAAGTCTCCCAGCAAGCATAGCACTGGAGATGTTGGGATTCTGCAGCCCAGGATAGTGGAGAGTTTGTCGGTGACTGACACCCAGAGTGACTGAACTGGTTGACAAGACCAGGTAGAATGAAGATAATCGTCTGTGCTACCCATAGTGCATTGTGAACATGTGTCTGTGTTAGCTAGTCCCATTTTAAACATTTTCCTCTGAGTGATGTGTGTTCTGTGAATGGTTTTGTATTGTATGAGTTGTAAGTTTCTGTTGGTGGTCATAGTGAAAATGTTTTTATTAATTTGAATCCAGAAGTCTGGGTTGGGGTTGTGGGGAGAGACAGATCACTTGCCCATTTTTCTATTGGGAGTGTTATAGAAATTTCAAATTGTGAAATAAGTTTATAAAGTTTTGAGATAATTTTTGTGAATTAGTTATTTTCATAATTTCTTCAGTTAATAGAGATGGCTGTAATGTGTTGTTAGTTAAAGTAATTTTAGATTTAATTATTGATTTTAGCTGATGGTAATGGAGGAACTGGTCTCTCCCAACCCCGTACTTCTAGATTAATGCATTGAGTGATGTGAACTGGTTGTTGTCGAAAAGGTGGTGGAGGTGAGTGATTCCCTTTAGTTCCCATGTTGAATAGTGAATAGTATTGTTGTGTAACTGAAAGTCTGGATTGTGCCAAATCGGGGTGTATCTACATGGTGCTAACGGTGACTTAGTGATTTTGTGAGTCTTCCACCAGGCTGTCAGAGTTGATGAAATTGTGATGTTATTCTTGTAGTAGTCCAATTTCTTGATTGATGCGGGTAGGAATGGGAGATCTGAAAGTGAGGTGGTTTTGCACTGGTTTTGTTCTATGTCTAGCCATGAGTTATTGTAGTTGTCAGCTTTAATCCATTTGTACAGATATTGCAGTTGGTTTGACAGAAAGTATATGAAAAAGTTAGGTGCGTCAAGGCCACCGTGTGATTTTGTATTCTGTAGTGTAGACATTGAAATTCTTGCTTTTTTGTTTTTCCAGTAGAATTGAGTTGTTAGTGTGTTAAGGGTCTGGAACCATTTATTGGTGGGTGTGATAGGAAGTAATGAGAATAGGTAAGTAATCTGAGGTAGGATTTTCATTTTGACTGTTGCGATGCGTCCAATGAGAGTGAGTGGTAAATTTTTCCAGCGTTTGAGATCGTCTTCTATGTTTTTTAGCAGAGGGGTGTAATTAAGATTGAATAACTCTGACAGCCTGGAGGAAATGTTAATGCCTAAATATCTAATATTGCCAGTGTGAAGTGGGAGAGTGTGGTCTTGGGCTGCAGAATCCCACGCGTCGGTAGACAGTGGCAGGAGAGTTGATTTGTTCCAGTTTATTGTATAATGTGAAATAGCAGAGAAGTCTGTAATAACCTTGAAGGTTGCTTGTAATGACTTGTGAGGGTTTTGAAGGTATAACAATAGGTCATCTGCGTAAAGGCTAATTTTATGTTGTGTACCACTGTCCTGGATTCCTTGGATTTTATTGTTTTGGCATATTGCTGCAGCGAGTGGTTCGATAAATATTGCGAATAGAGATGGAGAGAGTGGGCATCCCTGCCTGGTTCCCTGGTGTAGTTTGAAGCTTGGTGATGTTATTCCATTTGTGCCTATTGTTGCTCTTGGTGAAGTGTAAAGTGTTCTTATCCAGTGAATGAACGACTCTCCGAAACCAGACCTGCGAAGTGTGCTGAATAAAAAGGACCAATTTACTTTGTCGAATGCTTTTTCGGCATCTAATGATAGAACTATGGCTTTGTCTTGTGTATGTTGTGATATGTTAATTAAGTTGAAGAGTCTGCGGATATTATCTGACGCATGTCTATTTTTAATGAAGCCGGTTTGGTCGGGGTGAATTAGTAGTGGAGTAACTGTTTCTATTCTTATTGCCAGAGTTTTTGCAATGATTTTTAAGTCTGTATTAATCAGTGAAAGGGGGCGATAGCTTGCAGGGTCGGATGGGTCCTTATTTGGTTTTAAAAGAAGTGTCATTGCTGCTGTATTCATATGGGTGGGTATGGTGGAGGTAGTTTTGATTTCTATGGTTACTTTGTGAAATAGGGGTGATAGCATATTCCAAAAGTGTTTATAGAATTCTGCAGGGAGTCCATCTGGTCCAGGTGATTTATTGTTTGGCATTTTGTTTAATGCTTTGTATAATTCTTCAAGGGTAATTGGTGCATCGAGGCAGTTGGTTAGTTCTATTGGAAGTGTTGGAAGGTCCAGTTTATTTAAAAAAGAGTCTATTTCTGATTGGTTAGGTTCATGATTTGAAGCATAAAGGTTGCTGTAAAATTGATAAAAGACGTTATTTATTTCTTGTGGATTATGGGCAGTTGTTCCTGCTGCATTAACTATGGACGGGATAATTGTCTTTTCTTGTTTGCGTTTAAGTAGATTAGCCAGATATTTACTTGATTTATTGCTGTACTGGAAGTTTTCATATTTAAGTTGCTGTAAAAGGAATTGTGTTTTCTTGTGTATAATGGTTTCTAGTTCTGACTTGAGGTGGGTTAGTTCTTGTTGTATCTGTTCACTGGGGTTATTGATAAGTTGGCAGGTGAGTTGTTTAATTTTTGTCTCTAATGTTATTTCCTGTTCTTGTTGCTTTTTTTTCTTGTGTGATGAGTATGATATAATTATTCCGGTTAAGACACTTTTTCCTGTTTCCCATAGGAGCGATGGAGAAATTTCTGGAGAGTCGTTCATCTCCAAGAAGGATGCCCACTCTCTCTTGATTAGTGAGGTGAAATCTGGATCATCTAGAAGTGATGTGTTGAGGCGCCATCTTGTAGGAGACTTGATGTTGACGTCCAGTTTTATTGATAAAGAGACTGGTGCATGATCACTGATTATGATTGGATGAATTGTATTTTCTTGAATATGTTGGGTGAATGACTTGCTAATGAGAAAAAAATCTATTCTGGAGAAGGACTTGTGAAGGGGAGAAAAATATGAATATTCTCTGGACGACGGATTTCTCATTCTCCAACTATCACCAAGTCCGAAGTCTGTCATATATTGCTTTATTATTTCAGTGGAGTGCCAGGTTCTTGAATTACCAGGGGTACTAGAACGGTCTATTGTTGGATTGATAACAGAGTTGAAATCTCCGGCTATTATAATGTTTGTTAAGTTGGACAGTAAAGAGAAGAAATTATGGAAAAATGATGGGTCATCTGTGTTGGGGCCATAGATATTAGCGAACGTAAATGTTGACTGGTTGATGGATGCATTAATAATGATAAATCTACCCTCTGGATCAACAATGGATGAATTATGAATAAATGAGATATTTTTATTGACTAAGACTGAGACTCCTCTTTGTTTACTGTTGAGTGTGGATGAAAAAATTTTATCAAATTGTTTAAATTTCAGGCTTTGCAATTCAGATTTTGAAAGATGGGTTTCCTGTAGAAAACATATGTCAGCCTTTAACTTAATAAGATGATTAATAATTTTTATCCTTTTAGCCTGTGTGCGGAAGCCACGTACATTCCATGTTACTATATTAAGTGTATGCATGGTTGTGTATTAGGTATGTCTAGTTGTAGAAGAAGTATGTGTGTGTGTGTGTGTGTGTGTGTGTGTGTATGTGTGTGCGTGCGTGTGTGTGGGTGTGGGGACAACATAATAAAACAAAACGAACAAGCAACAGCACAAGGAACAGAGAGAGAGAGAACATAGAAGAAGACAAAAACAAACAAGAAGAGAGGTAGAAAAAAAAAAAAGGTGCAGTTCTGCTTAGGGTGCATGTATTACATTGGTTTGAGACATAAGTGCGATATACAGGGCTTCAATGTTGCATGATTGGGGGGGCTTGAAATGCTACACGATGTGTGTGTGTGTGTGTGCGTGTGTGTGTGTGTGCGTAATAGGGTGCGAGTGTGAGAGTAGAAGAGAGGAGGTGAGGAGGTGATATTTAGAGCGTTTTGAATATTGTTATGGGGGTGGATTAAAAAAAAGCCAGGGGGTAATGTCCTTATCTCTGTACAATTGCCCGTCAATGTATAATTTGTCAACTGATATGATCGCTTTCCTACCTTCTTTCATCATTTGCTTGCGGATGGGGAAGAGTTGTTTGCGGCGTTGGTTGACTTCTGGTGGGTACTGGTCATTGAGTCCAAAGTCCGTTCCTTTTAGTTGTCTGCCTTGTCGTTGTACCAGTTCTTTGTGCTTGTAGTGTTCAAATTTGGCGACGATGGGCCGGGGTCGGGTGGGGTTGGAGAGTTTTTTCCCGAGACGGTGGACGCGGTGAAATGTGATGTTGTTGACGGCTTCCAGGGCAGTTTAAGTTGTTTGGTCATGAAATCCTTGATTGCTGTTTCGGGTTCGTCTGTCGGGGTTTCATGGATGACGGTGAAGATCAAGTTGTCTGCGTGATTGTAAATCCAAAATGGTTTCTTTCATGGTTTTGTTTTCGGCCGTGACTGAAGCAAGCTGGGTAGTAACGGAGGAAAGCTGAGCAGACATAGTTGAGACTGAGTGTTGGAGTGACTTGTTATTTTGAGTGAGTGTATCGATTTGTTTTTGGCTGTATTCCAGGCTATGGCGGAGATGTTGAAACTCTTTGTGGAGGACTTCGATTAAGGCCACTCTGCCGTCCAGGCCGGTAAGTTTATTGTCAATGGATATGAACATGTCGTGTACCTCGATGGCGGTGGGGCTGGGTGGTTTTGGTGATGTTGCTGGTGAAGTGGAAGCAGATGAGGTTGGGGAGTCCATTGTGCGTGGTTTCTTCGATTTTTGCGAGCGTCCCATGGTACAAAGTCTGTCGTAGCAGGCGTCAATGTAGTCCTCTAATTGATCCAGATTCGTGTTATGGTCCGGTTAAAAGTGTTGAGAAATAGATAGAGGTTATACGGTGGAAAAAAGAGGAAAATAGACGGGGAAAGTACAGTGTAAAAAAAAGTTTGTTGTTGTCAAGCCTAGCAGCAAGCTGCCATGTTGAGTCACGCACAGTCTCGCGAGCGTTTGCGGTCACAGAGCCATCCACCTCTACAACACTTGACAGCAGCAGACTACAGAAAGCCTGAGAAACTACAGCTCAGAGCCTCATAGACTCCCTCATAGACTCACCCTCCGGCTTTCTCTTCCTTGCCTTTTTCTCGGGGTGAGCCGTTACAAGTAACGGTGGAAGTAATAACGGGGGCTGCATTTTCTCAGCCACTGCTCATAAATGAGCATGAAATCCTTTCTTCCTTTCTTTCTTTCTTTCTTTTACTAGCCCTGACTGCATGCCACTGGTTCAAATTGAGATTTTAGGCCTCAGCATAACATGAATGACAAACTCTCTACATATAAACAGGGTGCGATTTGCCAGGGGGGGTGGGTGGGGGGAATACATGTTGTCCCCCTCTTTTTGTCTGACAGAGTAATAGACCTACATTAACACTAGTACCGTGAGCCTTCTAACCCCCCACACAGTGTCTCTGTCTCTGTACTTGTATTTCTGGACCTCAGTGCTGCATTTGATACCATTGATCACAGCATTCTGCTGCAGAGACTAGAACATGAAATTGGGATTAAAGGATCTGCTCTGAAATGGAAATGGTGAGAGGCGATGGGCTGGTGTGGGCTTGCTCATAGCTCCCCAGCTCAGCCGCCATGTATTGGAGTTCTCCCCACTGAACGAGAGGGTCGTTCCCTGCACCTCCGGGTCGGGGATAGGTCTCTCACAGTTGTTTCGGCTTATGGGCCAAATGGCAGTGCAGAGCACCCGGCCTTCTTGGAGTTCCTGGGAGGGGTACTGGAAAGTGCCCCAACTGGGGACTCCATCGTTCTGCTGGGGGACTTCAACACTCACGTGGGCAGCAACAGTGATACCTGTAGGGGCATGATTGGGAGGAACGGCCTCCCCGATCTGAACCTGAGTGGTGTTCTGTTGTTGGACTTCTGTGCTAGTCAGTCTGTCCATAACAAACACCATGTTCGAGCATAAGGGTGTCCATAAGTGCACGTGGCACCAGGACACCCTAGGCCGGAGATCAGTGATTGACTTTGTAGTTGTATCATCTGATCTCCGGCTGTATGTCTTGGACACTCGGGTGAAGAGAGGGGCTGAGCTGTCAACTGATCACTACCTGGTGGTGAGTTGGATCTGGTGACGGGGGAGGAAGCTGGACAGACTCGGCAGACCCAAACGCACTGTGAGGGTTTGTTGGGAACGTCTGGCAGAACCCTCTGCCATCGAGGTCTTCAACTCCCACCTCCAGGAGAGCTTTGACCAGATCCCGAGGGAGGCTGGAGACATTGAGTCTGAGTGGACCATGTTCTCCACCTCCAGTGTTGACGCGGCTGTTCGGAGCTGTTGCCGCAAGGTCTCCGGTGCCTGTCATGGCAGCAATCCCCGAACCCAGTGGTGGACACCAGAAGTAAGGGATGCGGTCAAGCTGAAGAAGGAGTCCTATCGAGCCTGGTTGGCTCGGGGGACCTCTGAGGCAGCTGATGGGTACCAGCAGGCCAAGCGTGCGGCAGCCCGTTCAGTCGCAGAAGCAAAAACTCGGGTATGGGAAAAGTTCGGGGAGGCCATGGGGGAGGACTACCGATTGGCCTCGAAGAAATTCTGGCAAACCAACCGGCGCCTCAGAAGGGGGAAGCAGTGCTCTGCCAACACTTTTTACAGTTGAGGTGGGGAGCTGTTGACCTCGAATGGGGATATTGTTGGACGGTGGAAGGAGTACTTCGAGGATCTCCTCAATCCCACTGCCATGCCTTCCATAGAGGAAGCAGAGGCGGGGGACCCAGAGGGTGATTCATTCATCACCCAAACTGAAGTCACTGAGGTAGTTCGGAAGCTCCCCAGTGGCAAGGTACTGGGGGTGGATGAGGTCCGTTCTGAGTATCTCAAGTCTCTGGATGTTGTGGGGCTGTCTTGGCTGACACGCCTCTGCAACATTGCGTGGCAGTCGGGGACAGTGCCTCTGGACTGGCAGACCGGGGTGGTGGTCCCTCTTTTCAAAAAGGGGGACCGGAGGGTGTGTTCAAAATATCGGGGATCACACTCCTCAGCCTTCTGGGGAAAGTCTATTCCAGGGTACTGGAGAGGAGAATTCGGCCAATAGTCGAACCTCAGATTCAGGAGGAACAATGCGGTTTTCGCACTGGTCGTGGAACATTGGACCAGCTCTATACCCTCGACAGGGTACTCGAGGGCTCATAGGAGTTTGCCCAACCAGTCCACATGTGTTTTGTGGACTTGGAGAAGGCATTCGACCGTGTCCCCCGTGGTATTCTGTGGGAGGTGATTCGGGAGTATGTACGGTCTCTGTACGAATGGAGCAGGAGCTTGGTTCACATTGTCGGCAGTAAGTCGGACCTGTTCCCGGTGCATGTTGGCCTCCGGCAGGGCTGCCGTTTGTCACTGGTTCTGTTCATTATTTTTATGGACAGAATTTCTAGGCGCAGCCAGGGTCCGGAGGGGGTCCAGTTTGGGAGTCACAGGATTTCATCTCTGCTTTTTGCAGATGATGTTGTCTTGTTGGCTCCCTCAAGCCAGGACCTTCAGCATGCACTGGGGCAGTTCGCAGCTGAGTGTGAAGCAGCTGGGATAAGAATCAGCACCTCCAAGTCTGAGGCCATGGTTCTCGACCGGAAAAAGGTGGTTTGCCCCCTCCAGGTCGGGGGAGAGTTCCTGCCTCAGGTGGGGGAGTTTAAGTATGTCAGGGTCCTGTTCACGAGTGAGGGAAGGATGGAGCGTGAGATTGACAGGCGGATCGGTGCAGCGACCACAGTAATGTGGTCGTTGTAACGATCCGTCGTGGTGAAGAGAGAGCTGAGCCGAAAGGCAAAGCTCTCGATTTACTGGTCGATCTACGTTCCTACCCTCACCTATGGTCACAACAGATGAGTTATTGTAAGAATTCAGGGCATGAACATATTGTTGATTTAAACAATATCACACCACTGATTATCAGCAGGGCTGATATCAGTACTTCCACAACAAGACAGGTACCGGACTGTTGCTAGGCAATAGTAACAATCTCTATCTAAATATACACAACACCCCACTGACCTTTACCTTGGAGTTGTTCACTCAAGTATCAAGGTTTCTCTCCTTTCCTTCAGGTATTGCCATGTCTTTTACACTTAATGCTAAGATTCCAGTGTTGTCATTTGTTGCTGTGCCTCAGATCAGATACCCCAGTCAGTACATTCACAGACACCAATTAAGATTGAGGTAGCCTTTGTGACATCCCCCATAGGTTTGTTAAGGGCTGTTCTAAAGCTCAGAGTGAGCTGCTCTGCTATCGCCATTTTGCCAGTACTTGACACTGCTGAACTCCTGCTCATATGAAAATGGGCAAGAAGGATGTATGTGTGGAGCTGAGACTTGGTGCATACCAGTTTGTCACAAGCATATGCTCACCCACCTGTCACTCAGAGCAGCCAATTATCCAGAGGTTCAGTCTTGGTGAGATATTCACCCCCTTTGTCATTGTCAGAAAAATGAAATTAACTGTAGCAGCAGGCTTGAAGACTTACATCCTTGCCTTCAACTATACAGCTAACCTACTTTGTTGGCCATTCTGAAAACACCTCCAGGTACTTAAGGTGCTCTATGTTGCATTAATTGTGAGTGTGAACAAATGTATGCCTTCAAATAAGCAAATGTGAGTACACAATGAGATACAGCAATTGCTTTTGAATGTCTTCTTCTCTTTGAACTGGATGACTGGAGCACAAGTCATATTATCATACTGCCCTCCTCAGTCCTAGAAGATTCATATTTCAGTACCATAAAACAAATCATATTTTCTGATTTTTAGCATCAACTTCATTCCTAACTACTGGGCCTCATGATATCCCAAGATGCTTTGTTGCTCCCTCTATCCTCCTAAAATGTATCTTGCATAATGTTCTCCACTTTCATTATCCTCTTTCCTCTCTCAGAATGCCTCTCATCTTTTCATTCATCTATCTTTCTGTTCATCAGTTTTCTATGGTCACCTTTCATTATAAAAGCTCTGTTTTCTTAAAGCATCAGATTTATAATACCTAAAGTGTAATGCATAATGAGTAATAGATGTGTTATTGGTAATGTGGTGCAATAGCCTCACTTGAGCTTCTTGAGGCCAATGCTGTCATATAATGGTAAATTTACCACAGCTCTAGGGGAGTCCTTAAGCTTTGAGGCAGCCTCTGTGGAAAAGTGTGGATGTTTGCTCCGTGATTCTTTTTAAATAAAAGTAGCCCTGTATCAGTTAGCGTTCACCTTACCTTTCAAAATGGCAACTTAATTAAAAGGTTATTTGTTTCGTATAAGATAAAATGACTAAAAATATTTGATTACTGGAATCCTCCATGTGTATGGGTTGATGGTTATGGTGCAAACAGTCTCATGATACAATATCAGGCACAATAACAAGTTTTAGTTCCACTAGGTAATTCATATAAATGCAGCTACTGGACTGGTGATGGTGGGGCAGGCAGCAGTGATCAACAAGACTAAATACATTTTTATTTTACATTTGAACTGCAATCTCACCTTAAGTTTTATTTTTCTCATACACTCAACTCTTCATTTGACTTCTTTTTGTATGTTTAGTACAATTTGTTGTTTTAAACAACAAAATTACTCGAAAGAGTGGTTGCCAATCAACTAACCACGCACCTAAACAACAATAATCTGTGTGACAAATTTCAATCTGGCTTCCGGTCCTGCAACTCCACAGAAACTACTTTGACCAGAGTTGTAAACGATCTACTCATCACTGCTGACTCTGGCTCAACATCATTACTACTGCTTCTTGACCTGAGTGCAGCTTTTGATATGGTGGACCACAATATACTATTAAATTGCCTGGAGAGGACTATCGGTATTCACGGGACAGCATCATCATAGTTTCATTCCTACTTATCTAACAGAAGCTAATGTGTCAGCTATAGCGACACAATCTCAGAATCCACAGATGTTAAATTTGGTGTGCCACAAGGACCTGTCCTCAGCCCTATGCTCTTTTCCATCTACATGCTTCCATTAGGTGATGTAATTCGGCAATATGGCATTAATTTCCACTCTTACACTGATGACACACAGCTGTATGTACCCCTAAAACCAAACAACACCTCTCAAACCAAAAATCTAGAATCCTGCCTGTCAGATATCAAACAATGGATGAACTCAAATTTCTTACTACTAAATGCAGACAAAACAGAACTGTTGGTTGTTGGACCAGCAAATCACACTCACCATTATGAAAACCTGACCATTAAAATTGATGGCTGTACCATCTCAGGAAGTCCAACAATCAAAAACCTTGGAATAACCTGGCCTCTCTTCATTGGCTACCTATACAGGTGAGAGCTGATTTTAAAATACTCCTTTTAAACTCTAAAGCCCTGCATGGACTCATTCCACCCTATCCAACCAAGCTAATAACACCATATACACCAGCACGCCCTCTCCGCTCAATCAGTGCTGGTCTCCTGGTCCTTCCTCCTGTTAAACAGATGACTGCCGGTTATAGAGCATTTGCCTACTGTGCCCCTTTTCTTTGGAATATCCTCCCATCTCACATTAAGGAAGCCCACTCAGTAGACAATTTTAAATCAAGAGTGAAGACCCACCCTTACTCCTCTTATTACAACCATTCTTAGATCACTTTTCCTTTCTTTATTATCTATTATCACCACTTGTTCTTCTCTCTACTGTTTGGCGCTTTAAACATATCTGCTGTTGTGCACATGTATGTGTGTGTTTGTATATATATATATATATATGTGTGTGTGTGTATTTTGTACTCATGCAAGGAATAATGTTAATATTAATACTTTGACACTAAATGTTGCTCCCTCAATCCTAAACAAATATTGAAAAATATTTTTAAAAACCGTATTTTTCAAAGGACGTGTGACTGATATTCAACTCTTCAAAGGCCCTTTTCTGAGAAACTTAAAGAGCCCTTCTAATGAAAAAAATAAATAAACCATGAGAAAAATGAAAAGTCTACTGTGTGTTTCCACCATGGAACATTCTAATCAGTGGCATGCCATTATGACAAGCAAGGCAAGCAGTACTCCCAGTTAAAGCAACACTAAAGAGTTTTCATTTTTGGTTGAGTTTGGCAGCGCTTGTGGACCAAAGCAGTAGTGTTTTACCTGAAGGAGGACTCCATTTCCCATGAGCACCAGCGCGTAGTGTCGTAAACATCCTGATCTCCCAGTCGCGTGCAGTTTGATTAGAAATTAACAGAAGACGGATCCAAACTAGGGATGGGCATTACAAGCAAAAGCACTATTCGATGATCGCCAGGAACAAATCGCCACACACTCTGTGTCGCTCCTTCTCCTTCGTCATTTGAAATGAGAAGCGACACCGGAGAATATTGTAACGATACCGCTTGTCATCACGGCGGTACCGTCCAGTGAAGTCCTGAATGAGAGCAAAGTCTCTTATCAAAGTCTCTGACGTAAAACTACGTCAATATTCTCCGGTACCGCTGCTCATCAGAGTCCGCACCGTGCAGAGTTTGCATTAGTTTCACTTGTTTCACACAGAACTTTCTGATTGTTGGTCCGTGTATCATCTGTTCATTCAATTATTCCATTTAATCTAGCAAACGAAACTGGATTATTAAGCACTAAGCAGCAGCAGGTGCAAGTAAAGAGGCAAATTTCATTAATTTATTATCTCTGTGCAATTTCTGCTGTAAGTTTGAAGTTTGAGCAGTTGGCTGCCTGTAAAAGCCACAGCATGCCACTGAGTGTAACAGAAAATCTTTTTACACAGACAGGGATGCTATCTATATCTTGCATGGGTGGGCAATCATCAGGCAAAGTAAAGACATTAAAGATGCTAACTACACTAAACAGTAGTGGTGGACGGGGCACACAGCCTGAATTTCTTGGGGTTGGAATATACATCAACCCAGTTCCAGTCCCAATCTTCCATTTTTCCACTTTTTATATAACAATGTGTTAAAAAATATATCAATAAAAGATTATTAAAAGAAGAATACACATAATTGCATGGTTTAAAAATGTCTGTAGAGGGGTGCTTGTTGGTCAAGTGGTTAGAGAGCATGTTCCATGTCAGCATATCCCTGAAGCACTGACTGTTGGTTGGATTCCTGACCAAGACAATCTGTAGCACTCCTCCAGTCTCTTTCCCTGCTTTACTGTCTCTCTAAACTATCCTATCAAATAAAGAATACCCAAAAGATGAACAGAACAACCAGTGAGATATCCAGTTAATTTGTTCCACATACTTCCAGGCTACAATCAAAGCTTGCTGTGGCAGCTATGAAGGGTTAACTGTGACTGTGACTGTGACTGTGGGAGAACCAGCCACAAAACAGAACCATACCTATAGATCATTTGGCCTTGGAAATTAAAATACTTGCAATTGATAACTGATATAAGGTATCATACTATTACATCTAGCTTCTATCAGTACTTCACTGAGGCCACAGTACATGATGCACAGAGCAATTGAAACACTTAAACCCAAGATGCCCCAGTGTATATGTACAGCTGAAACATTATGTCAAATGGAGACTTTCTTTCTGTGAGACATTAAATGCAACTACAGTCCTTCTCTGCAGGCATACCAAAATTCCATCAGTCAGAAATGAGGTTGACACTCCAGACAAGGCTGCACTGTGTTCAAGGCTGGTCGAGGTCATTTAGTAGGCAGCAGCTCCAGTGGCACTGATAAGCGTCTTTCATGTGAGGGATTTCTGGTGCCCACAGACATTAGAACCAATTCAGGGTGGTTAGCTATTCTGGGCTGTCAATTGTGAGCTCTTTTTTGGACTGTTGCCTCTTTTTATGTTTCATTCATTCATACCATAAGATCCTTGTGAGGACTGGTATTCTTTTAACCTAAGGGCTGAACTGGGGCACTGCATTAAAAACATCAGAAACATGTCATGAGCTTTGTAGTGTGATAAGCTTACCTCCATAATGAACTCTCAGTCACACTGTTGAGGTTGAAGTCAAATAGTTTGGTCAGCATCAAAATCACCTGCAAAATGGGATAAGCATGCAGTCAATAAGAATACTTAGGATTCACTTCTATAAATTCTAGGTTCATGATGGACAGTTTATGAAAATGAACGCAGAAGAATCGCAAAAATGTGTTGGTGGGGTGATGGGGTTGTCTTATTTCAAAGACAACCGCAAAAGGTTTTCCAACTCATCCTGAGTCAGCTGACACCATTTTTCCACAGGAACACATTGTAAAATTACAGGGAAAATGTTTTAATGTACATGTCTATTCTTCTCATCTACTGTACTTATTGTGTGCTCCATATTCGTTTTTAACTTGACTGAAAGACCACTATGTATTTCTGCCACAATATATTGTATTAGCCCAGATGACTCATATTGAACACTTGAGAAATATTTAAACATTAGTAAATGCAGTTACTCACTTTCTGACAGTGAGGTGAAAAGGTTCATCCGACCAGTGTGTATTAGTGTAGCTTTATCATAAACCAGGGTATTCCATAAATGAGGATGGAGGAAAAGCCTCATATAGTTGTGTATATGAAATAAAAATATGAAGCACACTGTCTGTGAACTTCTATACAAACACACATTTGGCAGACACAGACTAACCAACAGGACATCCCAACTGCAGAGCAGCAGCTAGTCATATTCCCCTCTAAAGGGAGAGTTTCAATAGGACAGTGCTCACATCTCTCTCCACACTCAAACACCCAACAGTCCACCAAATTTTCAAACGGATGAAATGTGAAATTTGGGATAATGGCAATAAATGATGTAGCTCTACTGTAGCTCTGTAGCTCTGTAGCTTGTGGAAAAGGAAACTGATCCTTAAAAGATTCTATATTTTGAGTGATAAAAAACCTACTCTCCAGAGGCAGAAAAAAACAGCCAGCCAAAGTTAAAGGTGCTGCTTCACTGGTTAATTTTGGATACTATTATATCCTATATTTTTATTCCCACTTATATTTCCACATTCCATTTTATATTTTCATTCTTTTATTGCACAGTTTGGTTTGTATGTCCCAAGTTGGCCAGAGAGTGTTTTCAATCAATCAATCAGACTTCTGCTTTGTGAAAAATGATACAGTATTTATTAGGAGAACAGAGACTTAGGAAAAGTCTGTTTCATAAGTTCATTTACATTTTAAATGGATGACAACAAGGAAAGTAAAGTTTTGACAGTCATAACTGCCAGCAGGGACTCATGTAGATAAGTCACAAGCATCCCAGTGAAGTGTAAGGGAAAAGACAATTGTGATCCATGCCCATGTGCAGGCAGATAGAAGTGTGAAATTATTATAATTTGAAGCTTTTGAAAATAATATTGATGTGATGTCAGTTGAGCTGAGGGCAATGACTGTGCCAATTTAGATTATTTATTTATATTTTTACATTGCAATGATCAGGACTACATGACAAACATGAAGTTCACATTTTACATGTGAATTATATTATTATGTTCAAGGCAACAGAATCAACAGAGACATGCTGTGCTTTTAACATGCTGAAGTCCAAGTTACTCCATTTTCAATTCAAATCCCTGTACCATGGTTTTTTTGAGTCAAAGCAATACATTAGCGCTATTTTGAGTCATGGTTTAAGTAGGAATGCTTTTGGTGAGAAAATTATGATGGTAATTTTTGCTGAGGTCAGTTCTGTAGGCATCTCAAAACAGAATTTGTGGACCACAATGCTTCACTCACAACTTTAGGCTATGTTAGACTCAAAAAAATTTTTTAAGAACTCATTGAGCATAACACAGGAATGTCTTGCCTTCTTTCTCACAAGGGTGTGTGAGCTGGCGGCACTAGTGATGTAGATGCATGGACATAGCCCTGGGCATGGGTCCCTTAATTGGACCACAGCAGCAAAGTGGGACAGCTCCTGAGGAATATTTTAACATCTACTATGCCAAAAACAGTAGCAGAAATCCACAGCAAAAAACATATCTGAATATTTCATGATTTTTTGTGCTTCATGGTCCTGAGATCTCTGCTTACTTTGGATCAATGTACTTTGTTTCAGCATGGCAGTAGTGCTATATACTGGAGCCTCTATAAGGTACAATTTTAGGAGTGGTTTGACATTACTAAATACACTAAATAATCTATTGTGAATACTAAAACTGTTTTGTGGGTGCATTTTTTTTTTGGATGCTATTGTTGTCCTCCTGAACATGGACTAGCAGGGAAATAAGCACCCAAAGGACCTGCTACCTGAGGTTATGTTTATAAAACCATGTCACAATAAAAATATACAATACCATATACAATATAAAATATGTGAGTGGCTACCTTCTAAGTCTTTTATATACCTCATTGGTGGGATTGATTGTGAGGCTGGGTCAAGCCTTACCTTTTCATTTATCCTGGATTCTTTATTCAGATTTTGTACACTAGCCTTTAGATGTTTCAGTGGAATAGAAAATACTCAAGCATTGGCACTACCACAGCAAAGCTGGTTAGCCAGAGAAGTGGGAAAGTGCACCAAAAGAACACAGTTCTCAAGTCTCATCACTTACTCACTCCGCATGTGATTTATGAACCTTGAATGGGTTTGAGTGGACGTCACCTGCAGAAGATGAGGAGTAATCTGTTCCTCACTATGTGAATGGAAAGGTGTGTCATTATCCTGACATGTTCAATTTAAAGCCATCTTTCCTATTAATGTGAGTTTGCTGAGTGTGAGTTTATCTCAGGCTCTGATTCAGGCTGTGCTCCAGGCTCTTTTAACTGCTGCAAAACTGGACTGACTTTTCATAAAGGTTTTGTTTTGCTTTGCTTTTTTGTGAACATAATCTACAGCAGCTATCTGTATTGTGATGTAGCCACTGTAGTGGCAACCCCTAATTGCAAGGAAAGTTTGAAAAAAGGGGGAAAACCACCCTGATAATTAGATTGCAATAGTATATATTTCAGAACAAAACCACTATTTCTACAGTAGACAGACATCCTCGTCTCCTCTCACTGGACAGGACAAATGCCTTCAAGCAAGAATAATTGACATAGGCTACTCAATATCAGTGCAGTCTGGCAGAAGATCATCGTGTTTTCTTTCAGGGGTGCTCGCTTTGTTCACTTGAGCCTCCTGGGGTGAAATTTGGATGGAAGCTTGCAGGGAATAAATGAACTATTAGTGGGCAGCAAACTAAAAAGAACAAAAATGAAATTTGGTGATGCCAATAACGTTATCCTACAGTGTACAATGATAATTACTACATTTGACATGTGGGGTTAATTATTCCACATGACAACATACACACAGACTTTGCAACCACCTCAAACATAGAGAGTAGCTATCAGTCGCTGGTCTTGCTCATACATCTGAATGAAGTACACATCTGTGGTCAAGGTGCAAAATAAAGTCAGTGGTTGGACTGTGGACAATCTACATGATGTAACAATGTTTAGATCATGACATTGCATTTTCACACATGGATCTCAAACAAAGAAATGTGAGAATTATTTTCAACTGAAACAAGGAGGATTTGCAGTGTTTGATATGTGCAATGGAAATGAGCTGTATCATCAAGCATATACCAAGAAATGAGTTGCAGTTGGACTCTCCACTGCAAAACCCTCAATGGGATTGAACCCAAAAATGGTCCAGCGTTAGACAGATCCTCCAATCACCATGCAGAAGTCAAACATCTCACTGCTCCATTCACTCCCAGAGACACTGAGCGTCTGTGGGAAGGATATAATCTCAGCATTAATCCAATAACTGTCTAGTTTCATTGCAGTGAAAAAAATATTCTCTGCAGCCCAACTAAAGTCCATGGATTCTGAGCTCCAACAGGTTTAATGCACTGAGACTGTTTGAGAATATATGAGAAGAAAATCATGTCAGTGGATCTGAAAAAAGTGGCTGATTCTGAACTAACTTGTTGAGTTGAACGCGTTTTAACACATTTTTAGTCAATGATCACAACAGATCGTGATCAGCAGAGCCTCCCTTGCAGTCTTAGAGCAATTGCCTTCAGTCATGATGCAGCTGAAAAAAATGTTGCACTACATCGTACACTGGCCACACACAACAAAACATATCATAAGAGATTCAAACCATCACATTTGTGTCCTATCCAGGCACCTTGATTAGTTCTAGGATTGTGACACAGAGGGAGATGATTCCCTGTCACTGTGCAAGAAAAGTTGCTAGTGTTCTGAAAGGGAACTGTATCTGACCTCACTTGCCCTCCCATGCCAATGCTTTTGAAAGCTCTAACAAGGTTTCTTCCATGCATACTACCATGCAGTACATTGCACTACCTAATGTGGATCCCTTTAATTATTCCAAATTCATTACTTAATCATATCAGATTGATTCTAAACACTCCATTGTAAATATTCCTCATCCCGTTAACACCCTCTAGGTGCACGGGATGAGGGAAAGTGGGTCAGCCTGAGTCTTCAGGGAAAAACAGAGGCAGAAACATCACATTTTGCTTGGAGCATAAAAGAAGTAAAGCAGCACAGAAACTCACAATCTATTTACTTTGTGACTGGAGGTGTATTTAAAATGGATAAAACTCAAAACTCAGAAGAAGCAGAAGAGGCAAGAAAATCTTCACAGGGAATGCTGCAGATTCAGTTTAATATTGTCTATAACAGTGGCATAATGCCCTTACTTCTTTTGCTCAGGAGCTGTGTTTCATTTTAATAATGCTGAGTGAAAATCCCCAAGGACTTTATGTGGCTACTTTGATAGTCTGAATTGCTTGAAAGACATCAAATCCTGGATGTCTTCTAACTTCCTACTACTGAACTCTGACAAAATAGAGGTTATTGTGATTGGACCTATCCATCTCAGGGACACATTCTCCAATCAGATTGCTACTCGGCAAGGCAAGGCAAGGCAAGGCAAGGCAAGGCAAGGCAAGGCAAGGCAAGGCAAGGCAAGTATAGCCTGTTTTTACACACAGTTTGTCTCAAAGGGCTTTACACAGCATTATGACAACATCCTTTGCCCTTAGACCCTCACATCGACTGAGGAAAAACTCCCAAGAAAACCCTTTAACAGGGAAAAAAAATGGAGAAACCTCAGGGTGAGCAACAGAGGAGGGATCCCTCACCCAGGACGGGCAGACGTGCAATAGATGTTGTAAACAGACAAAGAAAACAATTTAGCATCACCCTGAACTCCAACAGCGAGGAACCTTGGAGTCATTTTTACCAGGATCTTTCCTTCAGTTCTCACATAAAGCATGTGACTAGGACTGCCTTCTTTCACCTGCGCAGCATAGCTAAGATCAGGAATATCCTCTCTCAGAGTGATGCTGAGGAACTGGTCCACACATTTATTACTTCTAAGCTTGACTACTGTAACTCTCTTGTCAGGATGTCCAAAAACCTCTCTGAAGAGTCTCCAGCTGGTCCAGAGTTAGTAAGAGAGAGCACATCTCTCCCATTCTCGCTTCTCTCCATTGGCTTCCTGCAGGATATAGAATAGACTTCAAGATTCTTCTACTTACTTACAAGGCTCTTAATGACAAAGCTCCATCTTATCTGAAAGACCTCATTATTCCATACTGTCCTACCAGAATGCAGGTCTTTTAGTGACCCCCAGTATCTCAGACTGGGAGGTAGAGCCTTCAGTTACCGGGCTCCTCTATTATGGAACCAGCTCTCTCTATGGGTCAGAGAGGCAGACACTCGTTCTACATTTAAGTCTAGGCTTAAGACCTTCCTCTACGACAGAGCTTTTAGATAGGGCTGGCTCAGGTAGCCCTGATCCATTTTATAGCTACGCTGCTATAGGCTTAAACTGCTGGGGGACACATCAGGCTACACGGAGCCCTATCCTTCCTCTCCTCTCCTCTCCTCTCCTCTCCTCTCCTCTCCTCTCCTCTCCTCTCCTCTCCTCTCCCCTCACACATTTTGAACTGTCATTATTTGTTGCACTTTGTAGTCTGGCCTTGGTGTCTCGCACTCTCTCTGTATTTCCACAAATCTCTTCAGAGCTCCATCCCCCTGCACCAACCAACCAACCGCCGCCTCCATCACCTCCTTTGTCCTGCTGTTAAACCAGTCTGTCTTTGATATCCTTTCATGCTGTTGAGGCAGCAGCCAGGGCATGCTGATTTGTGTGACTTTGTGAAACAGTTCCACCACCATGGTGTTCCTGTGAGTACAAGCATAACTGATGCACCTTGGGTAGTGGAATTACATTGCGAGGTTGGGGTTCCTGTGATCAGCCTTATTAAGTATGCACTAACATCTGTAGCCCCCAAAACACTGGAAAACATGCAGTGCACTCAGCGTACCTATGACTGGCTGGGTTTTGGAATATTGTTGTGGAGGTGTTGTGGAAAATAACCAACAACTATATATTAAAAAAAGGCTTAAGCAATTCAGGAAGTAACTGGGCATTTTCAGCATGGGGAGAATTAGCCTGGGGAATGAATAACCTTAAATGACCAGTCTAGACCTTTGCATACTAATGACTGACCAAGTCCATTTAGCTGCCCAGCTGGAGGCTGAATTCACACTCGCACCACACAGCTTCTCTTTTTCTCTGTATTCCCTCACTTTCTTGTTCACCCTCGTATTTCCCTCTCCCATCACATCTCAACACCATTTTCCACTGAGTCAACATCTGTGCTGTAGTATGTGATAGTGGGGTGAGGGTGAGGGGTAACGGCACATTATGTGTTTAATGTCTCAATCTGTCAATCTGCTGTGTGTGTATGGGTGTGAGGGGTGAGGTGGGGGTGTGGGGGCATAGGTGAACGTGAGGGAGCAGTTATGCTTTTACCTATGTGTATGTTTGTGTGTGGATCTCTCAGTGCAAACACTGTGAGAGTGCTCTGGCTCTATATTGTGGATGAAGCCCTCTAAAAGGCTGAGGTATATGCTGGGTGTCTTTGCCTCATTAGATGAAGGGCAGTGTGAGCAGGGGCCGCCGCATATGGGTACGACATGGGCAGTCTTCAGTGAGTGACTCTGTCAGATGGGCTTCCACTGAAAAATGCATATGCTCCATCACTGACCATTCCAATTAGGCCTGCAGGCTTCTCCTACTGCAAATGCTATGATGATGCCAACTTCTCTCCATGAGGACCAGCACAGATGGCGTTTGGGCAGACACAGGAGCATGAAGGCATCAGAGTGATACAGGATGTAGCTGGTGGTTGTGTTACAGTTTCAGAGATGCAGTGATTAACAGATATTTTACAACACTGTCATTTTAAGGTCCAGAACAGATTCATCGTAGGACAAATAGAATAAATACTTCTTCTTATATTGTGCATTCTACATGAAACAACAACAGACATACAGCCAAAAAAATACAACTTGGGGTGCAGCCTCAGGATCAGCAGGCATCACAGCCTGTTCCATAGGGTTTGAATCACGACCAGTCACCTGGTGGTGTGTTTAGGAGCATTTAGGCGCACTCATTTTGAACCAGACTCAGGCCCTTTTGCTGCGTCATGTCATCCACTCTCTATTTGCAAACTATCCTGTCTCTCTCTTCCTCTAACTATTGTTATATGGCAATAACTGAGATAGTCAGAGACCTGCTTCAAAGTAACTCCATTACTGTCTTGACTCTATGCTTTGGGTCACTGTTGTGCTGAAAGGTCAACCGTCAGCTCCATGTCTGGTAGTATTGCGAGCATGACGCATGATGCTGACTGATGAGTTCTTGGCTACCTCCCTGACCAAGCTCCACTTTGGCTGTACAGCCAACTATAGGAAGAGTCCTGGTGGTTTCCAAACTCCTTTACTTTTATAAATGCCACTGTTCTCCTGGGATCATTTCATATCTTTACTGTGATCATTCCTGCACCAGTTTTATTTCAATAGTCTACAGAGAATTCCTAGCTTGATTTTTGTTCTCACATACAGGGTGAATTGTGTGTGCCTGTTAAACTATGTTCAATCTGTTCAGTCTTGTCACAGGTGGACTATAATCAAGTTGTATACACTTCTCAGGAATAATAAAAGCAAACAGCATCTGCAGAAGCACCACCAATACTTTTGGATATTTCAGATATTCAGAAATACTATCCATTTAGTGTTATCCATAGCACCAACTGAACATTATTACATACCTACAAACAGCCAAAGACTAATGGAGAATGGAGAAAATGGATGATGGAGAAAATTCACATTAAAATTCCAAATAAAAATTCCAAGACAGTAATGTTTTTAGAGGTTTCCATATATTAAGTTAAGTCACTTTCAAAATCTTTTTTCCCTTTTGAATTAAGTGAATTGGTGCAATGTACTGCAAAAAAATGGTGATGTACTGCAATCACTCTATGTAACTACACTCCGTACAGCTGAGACTTATGTCTTACACTCTGTGGTGTTACCTGATATGTGCCACGATATCGCACTGTCAACATCTTCGGTGATGGCTGAAAATGGCTGACATCAATAATGCAATACAGCTCATAGTAGTACTTGTGTTTTCCACCAAGAGAGGGAAGAGGCGTGGACCAGCCTTGAGGCAGCCTTTGAGCAATGCCGCAAGAGAAACACAGTGGAGCTGCTCCAGAGATCCAGATGAGCCAGCAGAGAAGAAGAGGACCCACCTGCTTTTGGCTTCACTCTCTGACTCAAATAACAGAATAGGGCTTAAAAGAGCTCTGAGGCTGCCTCACTTTATTTTTTACACCATATTGTAGATGATCTATGCCACCTTACTAGTTTTATTCTATTTTCTTTTTGTATTGAAGGCATCTAAAATAAGTTACAATTTGAGGTGCAGTGGTATACAAGTTCCCTGCCTCAGAAGGAGAACTGTCACTGCAGTCAATGATGCAAAAATGCAAGACCTGGGAAACTGGTCATGGATGGAGATGCTACCTAAATAAACTGTGGGTTAGCTAACTGATTTCTCAAAGGAGAAGAAAGATACTCAATATTCTGAGATATTAACACTTTATTTCTGGGAAACTTATTAGGATAATATCTCATTCTGTTGATGCATAGATTTTGTTTTCTCCTTAACTGTAGTGAGAATGGGCTTCCATATTTTAGAAATCTTCTGAATGTAAAATAAAAAAAACGAGGTAGTGTATATCAGCACCAATTTATGCCACCCTGTTCCAGCTGGGATGAGGAGGTGCTTTTGTGGTTGCTGTGCTGGTGGTGCAGATGTACTTGGAAGTGGAGATGTACTGTAGGTGCTTTCTGCTGCCAGTCATCATGCAAAATATCAACTCTCTGCCCAACAAGAGTGATGAGCTAAAGATATAGATGAAGACTCAGGAAGTAGACATTTTTTTCAAATCAAAACAATATTTGTGTACATCCCACTCACGGCTACTGCTGAAGTTCCATTTGAAGTTACGAATATGAATTACTTCATTGATCCCCAAAGGGAAATTCATTTGTCTGTCAGCTCATCAACCATTTGCAGAAGAATGAAGAAGCCTGATGTCTGAAGGTACAAAAGATCTTCTATATTTCTCCGTTCTGCAGTGAAGAGAGAGGAGCTGTCCACCACCGCTCTTTTCTTGGTCCATTAAGGTGTTATAAAGAGGATGATCTGAGTTGTTCAGAATGGCCTCCACCAGCTCTGATCTCTCTGAAGTCAAGTTCACCCTTGTACCTTCAGCCATCAGGCTTCTTCATTCTTCTGCAAATGGTTGATGAGCTGACAGACAAATGAATTTCCCTTTGGGGATTAATAAAGTAATTCATATTCGTATTTGTATCATCCAAAGTGGCAGTGGCACCGCCAGGATTCAATTTCATAGTATGCACAGAAACAGCAAATACAACATTCCCCCCATCATTTCCAACAGACTCCATCAGAACCGGTGTGGTGGGGTAACTTGTAAAAATCTGATCCATATCAGACCACGGTCATCCATCCCACCATGATCCATGGACTCCAAGCCAGCACAGACCATCAACATGGCACTTTTGAACATGCAGTCTCTTTTGAACAAGACTTTTATCATTAAGTCATTTTTATCATTAACATTAGACATTAAGACAAAAAGATTGACTGTCTATTTTTAACAGAAACTTGGCTGGGCACTGATGCACCTGTGTTTCTCACTGAGGCCTCTCCAACTAATTTTATTTTTTTTTATTTTTTATTAGGATGGGCAAGAAAGATAGTGGTACTGCCTCAATTATTTCAAAATCATTAATAACCAAGGAGATTTTTTTTACACAACTACACCACTTTTGAGTACCACGGCTGTGTTTTTAGCAGCCCTCCCATTTCATTTCTCACAATCTATAGGCCACCCAAACATTGTATGTCTTTTATCAGTGAATTTTCTGACTTGCTATCACTCTTGCACCCAACATACAATAGAATCATAATAACTGGTGATTTTAACCTGCACATAGATAATAAGTCCGATCCTATCACAAATGATTTTTTAAACCTTTTAAACTGCTTGGATTTTAAACATGTTTCACAGCCTACTGACAACAGAGGACACACCCTGGACCTGGTCATAACCCATGGCCTGTCCGCCGGTGTGTCCTCTGTTGTTGATTTGGCTGTGTCTGACCACCACTTTTAGTCATCAGGAGGCCCTAGTGAGAACTGTGAGGAAACACAACCTTACTTCCGAAGTGGCTGCAAATTTTATTGAGATCTTCCACAATTCCCCTTCTGTCATTGTACCTGCACCCTGTGACTTTATTGTTGATCATTTTAACAGTAAACTGAAGTCAAGCCTTGATTCAGTAGCTCCACTTATAACTAAAACAGTTAAACATAAACTCCTACCCCTGTGGGGAAATGATGAACTAACTGAAAAGAAAATGCAGGAGTGCAGAAAGGAAATGGAGAACCACTAGGTTGACAGTCCACTATGATATACTTCGTGAAAAACTCAAAATCTACAATAACACTGTCAAACGAGCAAGAACATCCCACCTTACTAAACTTATAACAGATCACAAAAACAACCCCCAAATCTTTTTTTTCCACCATCAATCTTTTAACTTACCCTGATTTTAACAGTCCTCTAGAGTCCCAACAGTATCTCTATGTGAGGACTTTGCAGACCACTTCAGAAGTAAGATTGATGTCATTAGATCCAATATTTCACTTCGACAGAACGCAGTGTGTAACACACCTGCACCATTCTTTTTACCTGGGGAAACACTAGAGCGTTTTGTCCTGGTTGATGCAGGGATGCTTGGTAGAGTTTTCTCCCAAGTCAACCTAACAACCTGCCTTTTAGATTCCATTCCCACTTTTAAAAACATTTTATGGATTCTTTGAGGATGAGTTGTTAACCATTGTGAATTGCTCTCCAGACAGGCATCTTCCCTGCTGCCTTCAAAACAGCAGTGGTGAGGCCCTTTCTGAAGAAGAGTAGCTTAGATCCCATCACTCTTGACAACTACCGAGCTGTATTCAACTTACCTTTTTTAAGCAAAATTTTAGAAAAACTGTTTTTTATTCAACTAAATGAATTTTTAAATAAAAACAATATTTCAGAAAAGTATCAGTCGGGTTTTTGGACAAACCACAGCACAGAGACAGCCTTGTTAAAGATTGTTAATGACATCAGGTGTAATATGGACTCACAGACACTTTCAGTCCTGGTACTATTGGATCTTAGCGCTGCCTTTGATACAGTAGATCACACTTTGATAAACAGACTCAAAAACCTGGTGGGCCTCTCTGGTGCTGTTTTAAACTGGTTCAACTCCTACCTTAATGACCGACAGTTTTTTGTAAGTATAGATACATGTCCCTCAAGAACCTATAAAATTGTGGGGTGCCTCAAGGCTCAATTTTAGGTCCAATACTTTTTAATTTATATATGCTTCCGCTTGTCAGTGTCATCAGGAGGCACGGTGTAAATTTTCATAGTTATGCTGATGACACAACGCTCGAGATCGCCCTGTCTCCTGAAGAGCCAAGGCCAGTTGATATTCTTCTTAACTGTATTTTAGACATAAAATCATGGATGGCAGATGATTTTTTGCAGCTCAACCAGGACAAAACAGAAGTTTTAATCATTGGTTCATCATTAGAGAGAGAAACTTTTACCAAAACTGCAAGACGGGCATCATTTTCGACTCTGAGCTTGATTTTATTCCTCACATCAAAAATATTTAAAAAAAAAAAATTAAGAACATTGCCAGAGTCCACCCCACCCGTTTCTCTCTCGGTCAAACACAGAGGTGCTGATGCATGCATTTTTCTCAAGTCATTTAGATTATTGCAATGTCCTGCTTTCTGGTCTTTCCGAAAAGAGCATTTCCAATCTTCAGTTACTTCAAAATTCAGCCGCACATGTGCTGATGAGGACCAGAAGGCAGGTGCACATTACACCTGTTTTAAAATCACTGCATTGGCTCCCTGTGCGTTTCAGGATCTTAAGGTTCTTTTATTAGTTTTTAAATATCTTAATGGTCTTGGGCCTTCTTATCTATCTGACCTGCTTTTACACAATCAACCCTCGTGGACCCTGAGATCCTCCAGCTCCAGCCTTTTAGTCATTCCAAGTGTTAGGACAAAAACCCACTGTGAGGCATCTTTTTTATTACTATGGCCCACATCTGTGGAATGGCCTGCCGGAGAGTCTCAGGGCTGCAGAGACTGTTCAGGCTTTTAAAAGTAGGCTCAAGACGCACCTTTTTAACTTGGCTTTTAATTGATTTTCTTTTAATCCTTTTTACTAGTTATTTATGGTGTTTAATTAAGGTCTTACTTTGCTTTTAGGAACTTATTCCTTTTAACTAGTTTTTATGGTGTTTAATTTAGATTTTAGGTTGTTTTTAGGTACTTACTCCTTTTAACTACTTATTTATGGTGTGTGATTAAGATCTTAGGTTGCTTTTATGAACTTTTATGATAGAGTCTTAAGATAACTACTTATAAGGTTGATTTTATCCTGCTTTTCTTTTACCTTTTAGCTTCAGTGTTCTCCTCATGGGGGGCCCTCCATGCCAGGGGCTGAGTCTGGGCTGCCCACAGGGCTGTTGCTCTGGGGTCTGCCCTGCTTTGGACACTTGTGTTCCCTGTGGTGGCACCCCTTGTGGCCATAGCCCGGAAAAACTTCCCGGCATGGATGGTCCCCCAAATAATGCTTTCCTACCCAGGATCCTCAGTGTCCAGCCATACCCCTTATCCTATTTTAACGAGTATATGTTAGCAGTTGTGTGTGCATGCCTGAGTGAGTGAGTGAGTGAGTGGCTGTGGATGTTTGTGTGTATGGACACAAATGTGTATTTTTTCTTTTTAACCTGTAAAGTACTTTGTTTTGCATTTTATATATATGAAAGGTACTATGTAAATAAATAAAGTTTAAGTTTAACATTTTTAATATTGGGGACAACTCCTCCACCCCCCCACCCCCCACTCCGAACGGACAGATGGGCGCAATCAGAAAGGAGATGGAACGTGCGCACTGATCCTTTTTCCTTTTGGGGGTCAAACAGATCATGTGCATAATTAACCACAAAACAAGCAAATACTTCATATTATTGACATATAAAGCTCACTATGTTTCAGCTGAATCCTCTAAGCAAATGGCCATGTTGAGTTGAAATTAGCTTATGTTTGAATGTCCGAATTGTGTGAAATTGCAATGCGTTAAACCGACCTTTTGGCATAATCACACAGCCTGATATGCCCTGACACACACAGTGGGGCCTGCTGTACAGTCCGCTGGTCTTTCTTACCCTAACCCTGGTTATTTTTTGAAAGCACAGAGAAAAGAAATGTTTTTTTTTTTCCCTCACGGTCTGCTGTCAGCAGGATTGGCGGCTGCAGCAGGCTCGCGCCCGTCAAGTGGGCTCAAGCCTGGTTCAGTCGCGCTCGAGCGGAGAAAAAAGGGTGTATTTCTTTTGCTCTGTGGGAGCTCTCCCACAACGGAGTGAGGGAGAAAGCAAGTGGGACCGATGTGCTGCCAGTCCCTGAGCAGCGGCTCGCGTGATTCGCAAACAAGCCACAAGAATGCAGAGTGCAAACAATTGCAGGCCGCGGCCCCACTCCGAGTAGTACTAACCGGATCATAATCACCAGAAGCGCCAGAAATCAAAATCTCAAGTGACAGATGACGTAAACGACAACCATTGGCCTTCATGTTAGGCTTCAAGTGATTGGCTTAACAATCAGTGGACCCAGAACATTTAGCCTATTACAAACAAGCATCTTTCGTATCCCCTCCCCAAAAACAATTAAAAAAGAAAAAAAAAAAAAAAAATTTTAAAAACTTTATTTTTTTTCACATTCAAAAAAATTGTACAGGATTCCGATTGGCAATGCCACTGCAAGGTGGAACCTCAGCTCTGGGTGAAGTTCATCAACAACTAAGTTTGGCAAAGGTTAGGCTTTTTAAAAATATATCCTGCCAGTATTTTCCTTTAATCAGAAATATGTCTTTTCTGCAAGCAAACACTGTTATCTCCTGTGCTGATAATGGTAATTGTCCTTGGATGGAGGAGAGAAAATATCATCATACATCAAGACTCCCAAACATGCATAGACAAACAACAATTACTATTTCCTGGGGCACAAGAAGACAGAATAAACAAATATGAAATGCAGAGTATTAGCACACATTCTGAAGCTCCCCAAAAAACATGGAATGTGCTGGGTTCATGTTCGGCAGGGCTTTATGATCTATTTGTTTTTCTCATATCTCTAGGGAATAGATCTTTTGCACCATTTCATTGCTGGAGAAAACAACAGAATGATCCATGCACAGATGACAATGCATATTCAGAGACACCAACAGAGAACTCTGCACTAAGATGCATTTAGTAAAATGTTTTGCATTTTACTGTTCATCAATGAATTCATTCTGGAATGAAAACTCAGAATGGAAGAAGTGGTGCAGTACACACATATAATGATGTAAACAAGTTTTACTTGCCAACATTTCCAGATACCTCACACTGTCAGGCTCATGGGGGATCACTGAGCCAGGAACACTACTCTCTGTGGATTAGCCTGTCACATCTTCCTTTGGAAGAGTCACCATTTGTGTATGTTGCTAGTATAAAGTGAACCATGCCTGAAAAACAGGCTTGTCAGCTTCCTGTCACAAATTTAAAAATAATGTATCTTCATCATCAAATTAATCAAGGTCTGTCATGTGTATGTCCCAGGAAGGTGATTTGTCATGGTGTAGTATTGTTGAACATTCTGCTGCTTATAATCAGCAGATAATCAGTCCTCTGTGGCGTCATTAGCCTGCGTTTTTAAAGTCTTCATTAGAACACACAGAAGCTGTAGAAAACTATATTTTAAACATGCAGCCACGGTGTGTTGTGTTTTGCTGTCAGTGACTATAATCACATTCTGCTTTTTTTTCATGTGATAACAGAAAACATATACATTTTCTACTTTCAATTCCACTGGAGCAGATTATTTTGGGATGCGTAATGTTTGCAGGATGCTCCTAGAATACTGAGCATGTCTGGAGCTTTTGTGACTGTTTTATGTTCCACCTGTTTGATCCATGCAGACCTGTCACCTTTGTTTTGTTTGTTTTTTGATGATGATGCAGATTGATGATTCACAGCGAGTATATCCTTGATCTTTAGCCAACTGCTGCTCCTAATTGGTTGTTAACCCACTTTGCAACTTGTAGAGTTTCCATCTGGGACAGATTCCATATGAAAATTATTGCAATTATGTAGACAATCTTTCAACTGTAGAGCAGCTAATGCATTTGAAGACGTAGAAGGCTTAAGGAACACATTAAGATGATACTTACTGCCAATTAGCATTAACATATGTTGTTTCATGTGTTTTTTTTATTCAGAACAGAAAAACACTTACAAAAACAGGCAGTAGGGGGTGGTGTAACATCTTCTCACTGTGTCAAATTAGTGTTTTTAAAACACTCCCACTTAATTTTACACTGACATTTAAGCACTTAAGCAATTTCCGTAACTAAGATCAGTGCTTAACCTCACAAATAATGCCAAAAACAATTAATCCCTTCAAACTTGCAATTTTTTTTTTTATTCCCTGTTACCTTGCTTACAGTTCATTGTAACATATTGAACAGTAAACATTACAGTAAGGCTATTAAACAGAGTTAAAAAGGGCAAAGCCCAGTCTCTCTCCTAAGGTATTCAAATCTTTGCCTTGTCAGTGGCTTGGTCAAGATATCTGCCTTCATATCAACTGTTGGACAATACTGCACTTGCATTTGCCCACTCTGCACACATTCACGAATGTAATGGTAGCAAATGTTTATGTGTTTAGTCCTTGAATGATTGACTGGATTCTTTGTGATTGCCAAGGCTCCTTGATTGTCCTCCAGGATCACTGTAGGTGAATCACTCATTCCAGGTTCAGCCAGTAATCGCTTCATCTAGGTACCTTCTTGAGCTGCTTGGCTGAGTGCAACATGCTTAGCTTCTGCTGTTGAAAGTGCAACTGTTGCCTGTTTCTTGCTGAACCAACTCACTGCTCCTCCACTCAGGAGAAAACATATTACCAGTTGTTGAGCAATGGTCATCCTGATCTCCGGCCCAATCAACATCTGAGAAATCAATAAAAGTTCCTGACTACTCATACTTGAGGGCAAGGTTCACTGTACCTTTCTGATTTGAAGGATTCTCTTCACAGCCATCAGATGTGCAGCATTTGGATTTGCATTAAACTTTGACACAACACTCACTGCTTGTACTATGTCTGGTCGTGTGGCCATTGCAGCATACATGCTTTCTGTTGATTCTGTGATCAAAGTCAGATCATCAACATATACAACCAGTATCTCTAGCTCTTGTTGAGATCTCACAAACACGCATAGGTCTGATGTGCTCTGTTTAAAGCCAATGTCATGTGCTCTGTTTAAAGCCACTGTCTTTCATAAACTCTGTGGAAGCCTTGCTCCAGCAGCGAGGAGGCTGTTTCAGCCCATATATGGACTTCTTCAGTTTGCACACTAGATGTTCCTGTCCTGGTTTGATGTATCCCTCTGGTTGCTCCATGGTGTCCAGGTGTCCATTTAGGAATACAGTTACTAAATCCATCTGGTGCACATGTAAATTATTCTGGACAACAAAAGACAGTAATGTATGTATCAAGCTGAATTGTACCACAGGTGAAAAAGTTTCATCACAGTCAGTACCATACATCTGTAAGTAGCCTTTAGCAACGAGTCTACACTTGTGTCTCTCCACTTGTCCGTCACTGTGATGCTTGACTTTGAACACCCACTTGATCCTATGGCCTTGTGATCGTTTGGCAAATCCACTAAATACCACATCTCATTTTCTAGCAGTGATTCATATTCCAAGTCAGCCGCCTCCTGCCATTCCTTTGCATTAAGACCCATCAATGCTTCTTTTGGTGTGCTTGGCTCTGTAACCTGACACACATTTGTAATATGATCAACAGTTACTATGTCAGCAAACTCATCATATCCATATCTCTTTGGAGGCTTCCTGATTCTGCTGCTTTCTCAAGCAGATTCACTGACAGTGGCCTCATCAGCTGGTGTTCCCGGCTCATCTGTATTGATGGATATTTCATACTCTGAACAGGATATTTCCACTTCCCGTTTCCAGCCAAAGTCTGATTAATTGAAGATGACATCCCAACGAATGAGAATCCTCCTTTTTTTCTTCATCCAACAGATGGTAGCCCTTTACATTGTTTGCATATCCCATGAAGCGAAGCTTCACAGCTTTCTTGTCCAGTTTTCTTCTCTCTGTGTCTGGAACATGTGCATAAGCAACATAGCCAAATACTCTCATGTGACTCATGTCCGGCTTTTTGCCACTCCATCTCTGGTAGGGTGCCTCTTTTTTCAGAACAGATGTGGGCAACATGTTCTGTATACAAGCTGCTGTTGCTACAGCCTCTGCCCAGTACAATTTGGCAACTTCTTTCTGCAACACCATTTTGCTGAGGTGTGTAAGGTATAGTCATCTCATGGTGGATACGTTGAGCTTTCAAGTGTAGTGTATTGATGTGTTGATGAAAAATGATCACCGCTGACACGTCTTCTCTCTCCGAACACAAGTATTCTTGAAATTCACTGGATGTGTATTCCCCACCATTATCTGTTCTCAGCCTCGTGACTTTCTGCCCACACTCATTGGAGAATGTCTTTTCAAATTCCTTGAATTTGCTAAGAACATCACTTTTCTGTTTCAGGAAGAATACCTTGCAGCATCTATAATAATCATCAATAAAATTCACAAAGTACTTTGCTCCCACTATTGACTCAGTCTGCATGGGACCACAGATATCACTATGGATCAAGTGCAAATTACGTTTGGAGTGAAGCTCTCCCACTGGCTTGTGTGGTTTTCTAGACAGCTTGCCTTCCACACAGGCTTCACAGAGGGTAGCTTCTTTCTTTGCATTAAAATCCACTCCATTTACCAGATTTTCGAGTTCCTTCAATTTGCTGGTGTGACCTAGGTGCTGATGCCACAGGCTGGCTGCTAATGATGCACTTGATGCACCGTGACACACAGGCAAACTTCCCTCAACATCCAGCTGATATAGCCCATCAGATCTTTGTGATCCCATCCCATGGAGAGCTCCAACTTTTCCACGTGTGTAGCAGTGAGACTTCTTGAACTGCACTGTATTTCCTTTTCTGAGCTCACACTGAGAAAAGATTCCCAGATAACTTGGGAACATACAGTACATCATACACTGTGACATTTTTTACATCACTGACTTTGAATGTCATTCTGAGTTTGATGCTGCCAAGTCCTGGTGCATCCACCACCCTGCCGTCACCAAGTTTTACAGACTGTGGTTCAGAAAACTGTTGGTAGTCTAGAAGTCATTCCTTATATCAAGTCATGTGCTTTGATGCACCAGTGTCAATCAACCACTGAGCCTGTTGTGACATCTCATTCTGTTTAGTCTCTTTAACTACAAAAGCACTCTCAGATGAGTGTTCATGATCGTCACACATCATGCTTTTGGCCTTGTGGGTTTTATTTTTTCCTTTTCTTCTTTGACAGTCATGCTTTATATGACCTTCTTTTCCACATTTGTAACATCTCCATGAGCTAGTCAGGTCCCACTGCCTTAGAATTAGGCTGCATATCTCCACGAACCTGTGTTGACATGGCTGATGCACCACCAGATGCAGCTCCATTATCATCAGTTTGCACTCGCTTTTGTTCCTCATTTATTAATGTTTGCTGAACAAACTGCAGTGTCAAGTTGTCCATCTTTTTTTCTAATGCAGTAACAATTGTAGCTTACATTCAGCACCAAGACGGAAAATGCCTCTTCTTTCCGCCATTGAAATTCTGCTTGTGCATCAGCATTAGCACCCGCTGCTAACACATTGGTCTCCATTACCATGCCCCACAGTCCTTTCGCTTTCAGCAAGTGCTCCATCTGAATTTTCCATGTTGTCCAGTTCTTTGGCCCACTCAGCTTTTCAATAAACATTTTATCTTCCATTGTGAATCGCACAACACTGTTTAAATCACAAAATGGCTTTTCAGTGACGCTCCTGGGCCCATAACCTGTTGTTGTTTCACGTATTTTTTATTCAGAACAGAAAAACATTCACAAAAGCAGTCAGTAAGGGCAGTATAACATCTTCTCAACACTGTCAAATTACTGTTTTTATAACAACATGCAAAGAAATGGTTAAATGTACATGTCTACATGTCATTAACATTTTTGTGATCTGTACTGTTTTGCCATTAGTAATTGTCATTTGAAACATTTCCTGGTGGAAGATCCATGTGTGTGTGTGTCTGTGTGCGTGTGCGTGTGCGTGCATGCACACTTTCTCTAGATATAGATATATATCGAGCGAGTGAGTTAAAAAGAACCATATTCATGGGTATGAGTCATGGATTTATCAGTCATCAGACATTTTTGTTGTGACCACCATCTTGAGGACCTACTGGGGACCTACACGCAGCTACAATGAAAGATGTCTCAGTGGAAAATAGCTCACCTAACTGCTGACAGAAAGCAACGGTATCTACAAAAACTTGATACTTTAAGTTTCGATCCGTATTTACTCTCTAATGATCTGGTTGAGAGAGATGAGAGTTTTCCAAATTGTAATCGTGTCCGCCATTGGAGAGTTTGGAAGGAGAGATAGATGGCTGCAAACGCAAAATGAAATTTGATCCAATGAATAAATAAAAAGGAGCAAATGAACATATTGTTGATCTACAGTAAAGAAGAAACCTGGGAGAATGTGTGAGAAAAAGTAAATACAGTTGATAAAACTGTCTGCGGTGAGCAGGTCACTGTGATACTGCACTGGAGGTGCGCATTATGGCACAACACAGGGGCGGGACACTCAGCCCACACTCGGATTTAAAAGCCCAGGCAAGAGAGGATCAAAGATGGGGTAAAAGTAGAGGCATGGTCTCTTGGTCCCTGACCCGGAGCTGAACAGATGGGTACTAGAGTGGTCGAAGAGGAGCGCACCGAGGGAGATGCACTGCGCTTAAACAACACTTCTACAGCAGCTGAACTGACCCAGATGCAAGGCAATGCAGAGATGGAAGAACTTTTGCCATGGCAGATTTAATTTTATTAGTACTGCGTTATATTACTGCGTTACAAAAAATACAAATGCATTCCTGTAATTGTGTTAACTTTGTTATTCTAACAGTGGACATAGTTTATATAATGTTAGCCAGCGACATAGATGACCTGTTTTAATTTGTCTGGAGACGCTGATTTATGATAACAACTACCTATTTGTCTCGACGCTCAGTAGACCATTTTTTGGTTATATTATAAAAGGTTAATCCACTTTTGAGATGTTTTGTTGTCACAAACAACAGCGCAACAGATGGACAGCATTTTGCAAGTCGGGCCGAAAGATAGCGCTACGACCACTGTGTGACATCACATGATATCTAAGAATAGCTAATTCATTCTGAGCATCTGATGCATACGAACATTCTGAGAATGTTGCCACATCGAGGCTTTATCTGTATTTCTGTCTAGATTTGTGTTCATTTCACTATTTGTTTGAGACTCAAGAATCTGTCTATTGAAACAATTTTGCACTTGTAGGACTGTGTTCACTTTTTTCTTAAAAAAAAAAAAAAAAACTCACAGTCAGGCCCCTTTTCTTCCACCTGTCTAGAGATCAAATCAGACATTGACACCAGTGTTGTTCACAAGTCTTTTTTTGCAAGTCCAAGTCAAGTCTCAAGTCTTTGTGGGGTGTGACTTGGTCACGTCTCAAGTCTTTGGTCACGAGTCCGAGTCAAGTCTCAAGTCTTTGTGGGGTGTGACTTGGTCAAGTCTCAAGTCTTTGGTCACGAGTCCAAGTTAAGTCTCAAGTCTCTAAAAAATAAAAGTCTCACGTCTCTTCTTGTTGTAATAACCGTTCTATCATCTGCTGCTATTTGGTTGACTAAGTAACTATCAAAGCATTTACTGTATTATTATCACTCCTTTATCTACTGTATTAGCAGCATGAAGTATCAGTAGTGATTAGTTGTCTGTTATATGATCACTTTAAACAGGCTATTGCAATGCAATATGAAGACACAATGACAATAACAATAACAATGGTAATCTATTCAGTGGCTGGTAAAATTTCAATATTCACTATGCTAGTGGAAAAGTGGGGGGGGGAAGTTAAAAGTGTGCACTCTGCAACCATATCATTTAATTACACTGGGTCTCCAATGACATCTTTCAAGTCTACTATAAATTAAAACATTCCTCTATCCTCTCACTCAAACCCAGTGTAATGGTAACCTGGTAAACCTGTAACATTAATGTGGTCAACAATGAACCTGTAACATTAACCTGCCTGTAAGCCGACAGTAGAACTGTGTATTTTTCTACGTTTAACGTTAGCCAGTAGATGGTGGCAATGGGACGTAGATGAATAACGTTACCCAACTTTTTTTTTTTTAACGAATGTTAACGCCACTCCATGCAAACAAGTGTGACAAGCAAACTAACATTCACTCATCTATTAAAATATTCAGTTAGAAAACTGGTAGCTGAGCTAAACATCTTTGCTTACTGTCCATATGTGCTAATGTGACTGACCCATCTGGGTGAGTTTTCAGGTGCCTGATAAAATTTGATGTGGTTGATCCAGCGTCCTTTATCTTGGTATTGCAGACTTTGCAGTCAGCGCTTCTTTTGTTGGTGCCGTCCTGTTTGAAGTTTTTACAACCGAACGTAATTACGAAGGGTACAACAGCAGCTGCAGGTGTGTTGGTCGCCATAGTATCATCTGAGGTACTAGTGTGTGAGGCCACAAGGCGCGCATGCCATGTCAAAAAGGAAGGAATGACATTAAGCTCGTCAGACATTTCCGAGTTTCCCCAATGTTAATACGCCCAAAAAAAGAGAAAACATAATGATTGTTCATGAGTCCCAAAACACGAGTCCAAGTCGAGTCTGAAGTCTTTTGAGCATGAGTCCAAGTCAAGTCTGAAGTCTCTGTGTGTGTGCGACTTAAGTGCGACTCGAGTCTGAGTTGCAAACTCGAGTCCCGATCTCTGGTTGATACATATCAGAATATCATAAGGATACTCCAGTTGCGTGGTGTAGCGTTGGTGCAGCGTTTACATAGTATATACTATATAAGATGTATATGTAAAATACCCAGAAAGGCTGGTATGGCCCCTGAAGTCTGTGAAATATGTATATTGAGGTAATAAATCACTGTTCAGCACTTTGTCATAAGGGAGTGATAATACCACACACAATTATTGAAAATAAATTAATGGTCACTCATCCTGCTGATATCAGGCAGAACATCACTTCATGTGCATAATACACTCCTTACACTGAATGAAAAGATGAGCAACAACAGCCCTGTTCAACTTAAAAACTGAATTACTCACCTAGTAAAAGTAAATCACTGCTTCTTTTCTCTTCTGATCATTTGAACAAGCAACCTCAAAATATACATTTTAATCAGATGTATAAATATTGCTGATTTCCTGGTATGTTTTCAATATGCAGTGACAAATAAAGGTCTTGAGCCATCAATTTCTTTGCAGTTAGTAAGAGCTACTGAAGGCTCTGCCTCACCCCACAGTCAGACGCATTTGTCCTCAAGCTGTGTAAAATCGGGAGTTTAAATGTGATTAAGAGAGAGCACATGCTGTCTACAGGCACCTGGAACATCCTGGAAACAAAATGAAGTCAAAAAATTAGGAACATCTCTGTCACTTACTTTGAAATCTGCTTGTACATAGCTGAATTAGGATAAACTGAATGAGAGGAATCTTGCTGCCAGTGTAGATCATTATTATATCAGTTCATTATTAATATTACTAAACTGCCATTGTCAGGAGTACCATTAGCTGACTAATTGTTTAATAGGTCTACAAAGGAATTCACAACAGCATCATCCCAAGCCAATACATAGTGAACACAATGGGGAAAAACAATTTTGGTGATTAGACAAGACTGACATAAAAAAAAGTGTCTCCTCAGAGAGCTTAATCAACACACATAAAAATGCAGAACTGACACTCTAGTTGCTTGCCTACTTCTCTTTCATATCACCAAACACTGTAAACTTCTTTCACAATGTCAATATCATACATGTAGTTAATTTGTGTAGAATGTGAGTGTTACAGGCTGACAGTGTTTGAAGTGAAGATAGTGCTTCAGATGGATGGTAAGACCAAAGACAAACAGATTTTTCAGAAAGGAGAGCTGACATAGCCACTGCTTAGGCAGAGTCATCTTGCAGGATTGTAAAATTGCATGCTGGCCATGACCTTAATGGCATGTTCAAAAGCCCCCCTCCCCTTATGAGACTGTGGCTACAAAGATAGGACAGGCTGCCCTGAACTCAGAAGATTGATGGTTTGATATACTTTTAGTTAGCATGTCTATCGTATGTCTTTATTTCCTTTTATGTCTTAGTGTTGCTGTTTGTTTCATGTACAAGCAATGCCAAAGAAAATTATCTGTCAAAACAGACTATACATTTTTCTTAATCTGAATCCAGTCCACACAGCAAGTTCAGGCCAAGACCAGGCTGTGGACAATGAATCAGTGATGGCCTTGGCTGCAATGTGCATGTACAAGCTGGGGCAGACGGCATGGCAACTCTTCTATCATACCAAGGACGTGGGAGCATACTTGGCAGGACCAAAAGTGAAAGGAAAGTGGATGAATAAGGAGATTGGTGCAATGTTTCTCTTAAAGTATCATCTGTGGTAGCTCAGAGGTTTAAACATTTGCAGTGCCTGTTTGGTGCAGTCAGACAGTTTGATCAGAATTACATGCAGGTTAATGTAGAGGACACACGTAAATGTGATCAATGTCTGCTGTGGCGTAACTGACTAACTACAATGCTCAAATCAATACAGCTGATAGGCTTCACCTCACAGGGCAGTCCCAAGGTTACACTCCTGAAGATATTGATTATACATGGCAGTTTAAATCTCTTTGATTCAAATTATGTTTCCATGCAAAAGACAGTGATGGCTGTCAGGCTCACGCTGGGCACTGCACAGCAATTGAACATGTTAATTTTGTATCATGTGGAAGACAACTCTCATTGATACGTCTGTATATTTTGTTGGTGATCTACTGTGGTTAGTTTATCAATCTGATGTATGAAAGATGTAATGTGAGATGAAGATTTGACTATAGTGTTGTAAATAGTAGGCTATATAGCATGATTTGGCAAGTAGCAGCACTATATGATTGGGAGATGGATGGGAGAGAACGCAGCCTGACCACAGAGCAGAGCGTTGCTGAGATCTATTTGAAAAGTTATTTGAAAAAAGGCCTTTTCTTAGAAACTCCTGAAACTCTTGGCTAAAGATAAAGATAAGAAGAAGCAGCATGGAACAAAGAGAGGGGCTTCTTGATTTACTGTAACTCTGTCTTATATTTGATCCAACACTCGTATGAGGAAGTAGAGAAAAGATGGCGTCCGTACAGTGTGGCGGTAAAACAACTCGCTCAAACTTAAGAAGTAACCCGAACCAGAGAGAACTCAACAAGGCACAGACGATGAAAGGGACCGAGGCGGAAACCAGAGAAAAGTTTGGGCCGAGGACAGCTGACTGGCGTGCGGACAAAGGATGACGCCGTAAAGGCCGATGCCGGCTACAGAGGTGGAACCGAGCAGTCCATCTCAAGGCGGAAGAAGCCCATAACTGTGAAACATGGATTATTATTCTCTACAACAAAGAGGTTTGAGACAAGTGAAGAGGAGGAGGCTCTGATTAAAACATGAGAGGCAAGGAAGAAGATGAGGCTATGCATGTGGACATAGTGGTGGCAATTGAAGCTGATCGGACTCAGTCTTGACTAACTTCAGCACGGAAGATTTGGCTAAATTCATGCTAATTACCATCAAAGCAGCAGTGCCAGAAATAGTCACAGCAGTGCAGAAGCAACTTAGCGTGTCAGTGGATTGCTACAGGCTTGACAAAAGCATATTGGAAAGTAGATACAAAGATGATGAACTTCAGCAGTACAGTCGGAAAGAAAATGTCTTCATCAATGGGATTGAGGAAGATAATGAAGAGACCGAGGACCAACTCGTGGAGGAAGTGTGCCAACTTGCTGCAGCGGCAGGTGTAAACATCACCAAGAATGACATCTCGGCGCACCGCACCAGCGGCGCAAAAAAAACAGAAAAATAATAAACCAACAATTGTGCAATTCGTGAGCAGGACGAAAAAAGCAGAACTGATGAGGAATAAAGTAACACTGAGGGAAAAGGAAGAGCACAAGGATATCTTCATTAGTGACGATCTCACATACTTGAGGTATACAGAATAGAATAGAATTGAATAGAAAATACTTTATCGACCCCAAAGGGAAATTCATTTGTCTAATAGCTCATCTTGCATTTGCATAACAATTAAAGAGTCTGATGGCTGTGGGTATGAAGGATCTTCAGTATCTTTCTGTCCTGCACCGAAGAGATAGGAGCTGTCCACCACTGCTGCTTCTTTGATCCATCAAGGTGTTATGAAGTGGATGATCCATGTTGTTCAGAATGGCCTCCACCATTCTCATTGAGTATCTCTCCACCAGAGAGTCCATCTTTACTCTGATGACAGAGCCAGCCTTCCTTACAAGCTTATCCAGTCTCTTTGCCTGCTTTTTTTCCTAAACTTCCTCCCCACCAGACTGCAGCATAAAATGAAACACTTGCCACCACAGACTGATAAAACATCTGCAGCATCTTATTACAGATGTTTAGAGATCAGAGCTTTCTTAGGAAAAAGAGGTGGCTCTGCCCTCTTTTGTAGAGTGCATCTGCGTTAACAGACCAGTCCAACTTGTTATCAAGGTGAACACCTAGATATTTATAGGTTGTCACCACCTCGATGTCCACTCCACAAGTGTTCACTGGCTGAAGAGGGAGCTTGGACCTACGGAAATCCATGATCATTTCCTTTGTCTTTGAGGTGTTCAGCATGAGGCAGTTTTGTAACTCCAGTCACTGAAGGCTTTTATCAAATCCCTATATTCAGATTCCTGTCCATTTCTGATACATGCCACAATAGCGGTGTCATCTGAATATTTCTGGGTGTGGCAGGACTCAGAGTTGTATTTAAAGTCTGCTGTATACAATATGAACAGGAATGGAGCCAGGATAGCCCCCTGTGGAGCCCCCGTGCTACTCATTAATGTCCCAGAAAAACAGTTCCCCAACCTGACAAACTGTGGCCTTTCTGTCAGGTACTCTGTGATCCAGGAAACAAAGGAAGAATCCACTCCCATCTCTTTGAGCTTGTTTTTGAGTATGTTGGGTTGGATGGTATTAAATGCACTTGAAAAATCAAAAAACATGATTTCATGATGATAAACATGATGATAAACAGATGGAGCCACTCCAAAGTTCTCTTGATTCAATGATGGGTACTTGGCTGGTACTTGGCAGATCCTTGGCTGGTTCTTGGATGGCTGATATGAAACCCCTTTGAGTCCTCAGGGTAATGTGATCCCCGCGATGATGTAGTAAATGAGGCCCTGACTCGAAATGCCCCTAAACAGCCAGAGTGAAAACCAGCTGCAATTGCTTCATTTATCCACGGGGAGGAGCAGTGATTATGTTCTGCTCTCAGTGAGTCTAAAGTTTAGACTGAGCACCAGTTATATTTGTCCTCTAACACATACTACAGTTTGACACAGCGTTTTTTCAGTATAGAAGCAGCTCAGGTTTAAGTGTCGGGCGTTACTGTCAGGATGAAAATAACAACTGTCATTTCGTCCCTCTACACATTAACAATGAGCATTTCTGTCACCCTGCCAATCCCGCGGTCACAATGTGTGTGTTACAGGACTGATTAAAACATGCAACATAAACAATGTGACTGTATATACATGAAGATAGTGCAGGAAGAGGGCAGAGAATAAATTCTATTTAACAACAATTCACACAGTAATTTAAAGAAAAAAGCAGGAAAAAGCAGCATGTTAATGAGCTGATTGATTATTCATTCTACCGACAGCTAACTGTTCTCATGTTCTCACTACAGGCTGTTCTGTTGTCAACAAACACACATGGCGATGATGCTGTAACAGAACTACACAGCTGTTAAATGACTGGATGTTTGCCTATTACTCATAGCGTCCAGAGATATGATAGGCTGTTTCAGTGAGCCAGGCCGGGAGCACACGTGGGACTGTCTGTTGGATGATTGGCTGTTCGCGAGGAACTAGTACTGTAACTTGTAATTTAACAAATTAGTTATGAAATTAAGTAATCAGAACAGTAACTTTGCCCATCACTGCTGCTGTCCATGAAATAGTAACAGAAGATAGCACAGGAGAATGTGTGGCCCACAGGCCACAGCCTTCTAACAAAACTGTTCCCCTCAAAATTGAACAGCCCTGCGCTAGAGTCACAGCTGCATTTTTTGTTCTGTACTTGATTTGTGCGACAATGGGAAACCAAAAACACCATTAAGCGCAAACAAGAGGTTGAAATGCTAATGAGCTGATTGGACAGGCTTGCCTGGCCTAAAGCATGCACTGAAAACCTGGACAACTTCAAACATTTTCCAAAAGGCTGTTAATCACCTGTAATTATTCCTCTTTAAACTCTTGAGCATGAGCAGAGCCCAACTGGGTTCTACCAACGAGTTGTGAAATAAACAGCATCCAACAGCACACTAATCATGTAGAAACATATTCATGCTGCACATCAAATTAAACTGAAGAAACCAGGCTACAAGCATATACAAGTCATTTTTACATTCACCAAACACAGCGCCACAAGTGCAAAAATGGCACTTTTGGAGATTCTGCCTGACTAATGTACTCTGTACTAAAACCTCTGTAACTTTGCTCTGTTTCACTTTATTAGCATACATTTTGGAACAGGTAATGTTCAGATGTTTTACTAGGGTTTGCTACAGATTTTGAGCTGCAACTGCATCATTCCAAGGGGATACTCATTCTAAAAGTGAAGGTTTTTTTTAGGTGGAAATTAAATTTGTGATTTATGCTGTGTGCCAACCTCATTTACTCTGACGCAATAACATTTATACTGAGACATACACATCTGAACAAATCTTACAAGTGTTCCCTTTATTATGATAACAGGATTATTCAAATAGACCTTGTGGTTGCAGACATACTCTATTCATTATGGGCATGTCATTTTCAAGCAGAATTCCAAAATATAGGCTAGTTCTTAGCAATTTTTTAAATGTAGATTCACAACGATCAAATTGTGATCAAATATTTGACTATTATTTATTAGGCTAATTCTTATTTACTCTACCTGACCCAACCCTCTATTAATGTAGGCTACATGTTAGTTTGTTTGGTGATAACTACCCTCAGAGTCCAGATAAAACAGTGGCCAGTGCTTCTTCAGTAGCTAGGCCTGTTATATTTTCATTTCTCAAATCAAACAATGGTTATGTGTGTAATTGCAGTTCTATGAATTTCTACTGGCTGCTGAATTGGTGCTTTAAGCACCGCCTCTGGTGGTCAGTGGAAATTAATAGAACATTAGAATGACTGGGGGGTATATGTATTCTGTGAGAGAAGCGCCATCTCCTGGTCATATCATGTAATTCAATGAATAGATGGAGTTACAGTAAAAAATAGACACGCCCAGGAAAAGGAGGGGGTTACTCCAACTGCTGGAACTCAACTGGAAGTCGGCTGGGAATTGCATGAAAGTCGGCTGTCATTCAGCTGGCCTTCAGCTTGAATGGGGACTTTTGAATGGCTTCCACTGTAAGCTCTTCTGGTATGCCAAGGAGAAATGCCAACACACATTTATCAGGGAAGGCAGAATCATCTGCAAGATTGATGGCCAATATGTTACAATGAACAATATGTTACGATGAACCCTGATGACTTGTCATTATTGGATATGATGTGGATTACAAGGATTTCGGCATTGATGTGTAGTACAGATATGGAGTGCAGACAGAGTAAAGGGAGTCTATACGCGGTGTGAGGACGACTGATCGCATTGGGCTGCATATGCTTACTCTGAATGTCTGCAGGATATGAAGTAAGCTACAAACTCCTGACTTTGTTGAAAAATGTAAAAACTATGATACACTGTGCATCAGAGAAACCAAAGCCGATGACACCGATACAATGGAGTTGCTGGACAAGTTTAACGGGATGGGTTTCCAAATGTTTGTTAATAATAGACACAACTATACAAACTGGAGCTCTGGTGGGGTAATAACTTCTCTCAGTAAAAGAATTGATGATAAGTGTGGACACAAGCTGATCAGTAGTGACCTATATGTATCTATAAAACTGAATAAGCACTTAAATTTGATAAAGATCTTGTAATCTTAACCGTATATATCCCCCATATTAGATTAGGTATTCCAGTGTAGGTTTGTTTGACGAACTGGCACAAATCATCCTTGATATTGGTGTTGAACGTAACCCCTAACCCTCTGTGGTGACATGAATGCCCATACACAAGAGAGGGATTATTTTGTTATAGTTAACTTGGATAAATGGAATCAAGATGAAGCCTTCAATGAAAAGAACTGTTAAGTGGGGACACTAGAAGCGTTTAACAGTCCATTAAAAAGTAAATCAACTGATGCACACAGTGACTTAGGGAATTATGGTAGTGCACTGTTAGAGCTATGCAGAAATTTTACGTTTTGTGTATTTAACGGTAGATGTGTGATGATATAAACGTTGGGAAGGCAACCACAGTGGAAGAAAGTGTAACTGATATGATATTATAGGCTCTCCATTTGTTTTGAGCAAGGTCAGAGGCTTTCGTGTGCATGAGATTGATCCTTAATTTTCAGATAAGCGCTGTATGATAGAAGTATTATTGGATGCGAACCCTGACAATGGTTACCCATGGGCAGAGAGTCTAACAACAGACCAGCTAAACCCCAGAATTATTGGTTACTGGGGGAGACTGATAGAAAGTAAAAAAAGTAAATTGAACAAAACAATGTAAAACTGTCTACTTAACCTGTATAACTCAGGTGTATTTGTGTCACCATGGATTCTGCAGGTTAAGCAGATACTGGATGACTGCAGCCTGTCATACCTTTGGCTCCCTCAAAAATGTATTAACACTGACTGGCTGAAGCTTAACAGGGATTGAAAGACCAGTTCCTGGAGACATGGACATTTTTATAGAGCTTAAACATGAGTTTAAATTAGAAAAGTACCTATTATGTCCAAATTTAAAGATTAGACAGGCCATCTGCAATTTTAGAGTGAATAACACCAGAATACCAAAAGTTATTGGAAGGTATAAAGGTTTACATATAAGTCAGAGGTTTGTAACCTCTGTGATGATAATTGTCTTTGTGATGAATTTTATATTTTATTTGAGTGCAAGAAGACAAGTACAATAAATTTCAGAGAAAAATATCTCCCAAAGTATTATGTTGATCGCCCATCTATGTTTAAACTAATTTTGTTACTACAATCAGAATAGAAAGGAAAGTTAGGTGCCTTTCTGAAGAGTGCCCTTCCTTTGTTTAAGTGACATTTTGCTACTATGATTATTTATTTATTCATTTTTCTCCCACACATCCTCACAGTGACCAAATATATGGTAAGATAAACATATCTCCACGGACGGATGAAACAGCAAGAGTAGTCTGAGGAAATTACTAATATTGTTAATCAGGTTTGTCCTGATACACTGAGAAACACCCTTTTTTCACGAATAAAGACACTCAGTAACCTATTGTAATGTTTGCACTGCTTACTGCTAAACCCTTATTGTGAAGGTATTATTCTTATTACTGCTGGAAGTGGGATGTCTTATTGTGACAAGCACTAGACCGGAAGAGAGTCACATATCCGGTCCGGCGGGAAGGAAAGGAATAAAGAAAAACGAGCTCCCGTGTTCAAGTAGGATCTACCAAGAAGTTGTCCAGTGTCCAGTTATTATATAGATTACGCTATAGTACATCTCAACATGGTGTCAGAGTGAAAGTAGCGAGGTGTAGAAAGGCTATGGACCCGTGTGGATTTTGCCTTTTTTAAACAAAACAAAAAAAAAGCGAAATGGAGGTGCTCAGTGTCCCTACCCCGAAGATGGACTGGGATTCATCTAATTTGCCAGATGTGTGGCGGAGATTCAAGCAACATGCTGAGCTCATGTTCTCAGGACCTCTCAAAAAGAGGGCTGAAGAGGAGAAATGCAGTTTCCTCCTGCTGTGGATCAGGGACAAAGGAAGGGACATTAGGAACACATGGACAATATCAGAGGATGAAGCTAAGTTGTTGAAAACATACTATGATAAATTCTCACAATACCTCACTCCGAAAGCAAACCCTATATTTGCAAGGTACAAATTCCATGAGAAGACGCAGGTGGCCAGTGAGTCATTTGAGCACTTTGTGACAGAACTCAGACTGTAGACTGTAACTACACAGACAGCGACGAGATGGTCAGGGACCATATTGTTTTTGCTACCAACTCACCCAGAGCTCAGCCAGGGTCCGGAGCTAACACTGGAAAAAGCAATTGACATAGCCCGCTCCCATGAGCTGTCGCAAGTGCAGCTAAAGGCTATGGCTAATGACAGCCATGAAGTACATGCACAAACCTGGAAGGCTAAGCTCCACGAAGAGTGCTAGCAGGCACAGTGAAAGCCCAAGGATACATGACAATGCCTGTAGCAAGTGTGGAGGACACCACATCAAACCTGCAGAGTGCCCAGCAAAAGGTAAACAATGCCTAAAATGCCATAAATTCAATCACTATGCAAAAGTGTGTAAAACTAAGCCCTACACCCCAGGTAGAACAGTGCACAGAGAGATCCACACAGTTGGAGAAGATAATGAGGATGACAGCTCTGAGCTGTTTGTGGACACTGTTACTACAGAGTAGGAAGATGAGGAAAGTGCATACGCAGAGGATTGGGGCCACAGAACAGAAAGTTGACCTTCAAGGTAGATACTGGGGCACAAGCAAGTGTAATACCTGCCAAAGATTTCAATACGCTCATGCCCAGCACACAATTAATGGCTGCTGATTGTAAGTTAACAGGCTACGGCGGTCATGCGCTGGAAGTAAAAGGATACTGCAACATAGCAGGCACATACAAAGCCAAGTCAACCACAGAAAAGTTCTACATAGTGAACTGCAAAGGCCCACCCATCCTAGGCTACAAAGCTTGCAAAGCCCTGGGTCTCATCAAAGTGGTGTATGCAGTCAACAGTGACCAAGTGAGCAGCACCCAGTCAGACCACATCCTAAGGGAGTACTGGGATGTTTTCAAAGGCATCGGCACATTCCCAGGCGAGTGCAGCTTCAGAATAGACCCCAGTGTAGCACCAGTAGTCTGTCCACCACAGAGGGTGCCTTTTTCCCTTAAAGACCGTCTAAAAACAGAGTTAGACAGCATGGAAAGGGACGGCATAATATGCAAGGTGACTGAGCCAACCCAGTGGGTTAACGCCTTAGTAGTGTGTGAAAAGCCCAGAACACACAAACTCAGAGTGTGCCTAGACCCAAGACCCCTAAACAAGGCAATAATGAGGCCATACTACCTCCTACCCACACTGGAGGACGTGACATCCAAGTTAATGGGGGCAAAGTACTTCAGCATCCTGGATGCAAGGTAAGGGTATTGGGCAATAAAGCTAAGTGAGGAGTCCTCACTCAGGAGTCCTTGGAAGATATCGCTTCCTCAGGCTGCCCTTTGGCATCGTGTCTGCCCAGAACGAATTCCAGAGGAGGGTGGATGAGACATACGAAGGCCTGAGAGGAGTAGCTGTCATTGTGGACGACATTATCGTTTTTGGAAAAACAAAACTGGTAAACGACAGCAACCTCCGAGCCATGCTCGACCGCACCAGAGAGAGAGGCATATGCCTGAACCCAGACAAGTGTTGCATCTGTGTCCCTAGGTGTGTGTCCAGTAGCGCATGCATCCAAGCTGCTCAACAGTACAGAGCAAAATTACGCCCAAATCGAGAATGAGCTATATGCAGTCCTATATGGGTGTAAGAGGTTCCACGAGTGCCTCTATGGGCGAAATACAACTGTGGAATCAGACGACAAACTGCTAGAGACTATTCTCTGCAAACCCCTAGCCCTTGCCCCACCGCGCTTACAGCGCATAATGCTTGCATTGCAAAAATACAGCATAACTCTCATCCACAGACCAGGCAAAGAGATCCCGGTAGCCGACACACTGTCAAGAAAGTCCATGGATGAAGAGGACAAGTCTCTATCAAAGGCTATGGAGGCACAAGTACACACTGTCATTAGCACAGCCCCAGTGAGTGCTGACAGGCTAGATGACATCAAAACAGCTACAGCTCAGGACAAGCAGCTGTCTACTCTGAAGCAAGTCATTCGGTCAGGCTGGCCGAATACAAGAAAACAATGTCACCCACTCATCAGCGAGTACTGGAACCACCGTGATGGGATCTCAGAGGCTGATGGGATTCTTCTGAAAGGTGAGAAAATAATCATTCCACACAAGCTCAGACCCCACATGCTAAAATGTATTCACACAGGGCATTTTGGAGTCGAGAAGAGCAAACACAGGGCACGGGACATAATGTTTTGGCCAGGCATGAGTCAACAGATTGAGGAAACAGTCCAAAAATGTGACATATGCTAAACACACTGTAGCTCCAATGCAAAAGAACCCATGCTCTCACATGACATCCCAGAGACCACATGGGATACTGTCGCAACAGATCTATTCACATGGAACTCTGAGAACTACATCATCATATGGGTTGTGAGTGACAACGGGCCATGTTATAATTCACATGAATTCAAGCAGTTTGCAGAGTCGTGGGGCTTCCAGCACATCACTTCAAGCCTGCATTATGCGCAAAGCAACGGCTTAGCAGAGAAAACTGTTCAAACTGCAAAGCGGATCCTCACCAAGGCCAGAGAGGACAAAACAGATCCCTACCTTGGCCTTCTGGAGTACAAGAACACGCCAGTCGACGGACTCAAATCCCCAGCCCAGATCCTGATGAGCCGCAGACTGCGCTCCATCCTGCCCACGACAATTCAACAACTCTGACCTCAGGTGACCCCCCAGGCCACTCTACGGCAAGGAGAGAGAACTGCCAGCAGCGCCAGAAACAACACTATGACGGATCTTCTAGACCCCTGTCACCGCTGCATGCCGGAGCGCCAATCCATTTCCAGCAGGGAGATGGCACGTGGAAACCAGCGACAGGCATCGGACCAGCTGAGACACCGCGGAGCTACCACATCCAGACCGGTGATGGCAACATCTGCTAGACAACCATGCACCCATCACACAGCGATCAGAGACTGTCGACGATGACCCCATCACTACGCAAAAGGACCCAGGTGCACAACAGCATCACACCGGTCCTGTGAATGGCTTTGTTCACACTGAGCCTTGTCGATGCACAAGGTATGGATGTATCATTAAGCCGAGGCAAGTCCTCGACTTATGATTGATTGTAAAGGGTGTAGGCGGACCGCTGCCCTAAAGATATTGAGAAAGAAATGTACAACATACTGTGATGGTGATTTGATGCGTTGAAAAAAAAAAAAAAAAAAAAAAAAAGGGACCTGATTTGATTACTACACTATGATACTACACTTACCTTCTCAAGATGTTCACTAGTTTTCACTGCAAATACAGCGTGATTGCCTTATGAAGTTATTTCTAACATTCACAGGAGTACCTCAGGATGTGTTAATCTGATGGGATTAATTGTTCGCTGCTATTGTTGGTCCCAGAAATATTACACTCAAATAATGCAGCTCTTTTGAGTATACCGATGCTGTGGTGTGTACTGAAGTTATTTGCGTAATGGGGATGACATCTTGCCACACTTATACCAGCATGTCTCCGTAGCAACCAGGGGAAACACATGTTGGATCATGTGTACAACAACGGAGGCATACATTGCAGTATTCCACCCCCACCTTGGCTTATCTGAACATGTATCCATCCTACTGGTTGCTGCTCATCATACTGTGCTCAAGGACTCTTACCCGCCTGGAAAGTAAGGATTCTTATGTCAGGCTGCCCTGGACTTGAGCTCTGCTTTCATTGCCATTATTATGGCTTAAATCAATAATCTTCTGGTGTTGGGACTAAAACTGGATTCTGGACTGACAAACAGGCTACAGTCTGTCTGCAATGGAATGTGTCCTGAGACCCCTCCTATGATTGCTCAAGTACCTCAATCATATAACCAAGTTTTCAGATGGACTGATCTCCAACAATGATTAGTCTGTGTACAGCAGTAGTCGCTGACTCATACAGCACGATTGACTGGTTGATCTTGGAGACTTTTCCTGTCGCTCTCGAAAATAACAGAAAAAAAAAAATCAGAAACACATTATACCAGATAGATGTTGAGTTTGCTCTTTCAATCCAGCTTTTGTATTTTTTTTTTCAGTGTAGCGGATCGGTGCAACATTAAAGTAACCAATGAGATAAGAGAAGCCCCACAGAGTTGATCAGTGCTGCACAGTGAGTGGTACACTACTGAGGGTTCTCATCATGGCTTGTTCGGAGCAAAGTTTGGCAGTCAGTTATCGACTGGGCACCAGTGCACGTACACAGAGTTCGCACGGTAGTATAAGTTGCGCTTGTGCGGACATGTGTTGTAGACGTCTGCTTTGAGTCCATTCCACAGATGCTCCTCCCAACACCTCAAACTGGTTGTCTGTACTTATGAAGCAAACTACAGGGCAATCAGTGTTCAGCCATCACCATCACACTGACATGAGTAACATGACTGCAACAGTTTTGCCTTCTGATGGCATTGTGATGCTGTATGAGATGGGACACAGAACTGCAGTTGCACTGTCTGAGAATCTTGTCAGCACACATTATTCTGAAATGATATTGATAAATGTTGGAACTTGCATGAGGTAATAAACATATCAGTAAACACTAGAAGGTAGTTAATGTGATCTGCTCACTGCGAGTGTGTTATTTCCTTTATTGTTTACTATTAACAAATCATTTCCTCAGAGATGAGAAATAGGCCTTATGCCTTCATTTTTTGTGATGCACTTAAATTAAGTTATTAAGAATTAAGGTATAATGTGAAACTATTAACAAGACAGGGATGGCCTTACAGTTACAGTTGTTCTTAGTGACATCAGTTTCAAAGCTAGACCAAAGTGTTTGATGTAATTCAATTACAATTAGGCTACACAAAATGCCTCAAGCTGTAAGTACAATCTGGACAGTTATTTTCTCTCAACACTTCAATAGGTAGATCTTGCCTGTCACCAAGCCTGAAGTAAGGAATCTTGGGCATAAAAAGGTTGGTGACCACTGGTGTACGAGATGGAAGAACTTGTGGCCTGGTGCAGAGCAAACAATATTTGCATCAATGTGGGGAAAACTAAGGAGATGGTCCTGGACTGTAGGAGGAGAGGGTTAATTGCAGCTTCTTCCTAGATGTTGTGAGGTTTATGAGCTCACTTAACAAGTCTGTTCTCCACACTTTACACTGCTGTGACTTCTTGCAGGTTGGTTTAAATATACTATTTATATTCATTCTTTTTGGTTATTATTTATTAGTATAGTGTACATTTTTGAAATGTTATTTTTCCTGTACTCTGCTGGACCTGAGTAATGTATTTAACATGTTGAATGACAATGAACTAAACTGAACTAACCTAAATTGTACAAATGAAACACAGAAAAAGTGGCACCTTTAAGTTTGATCAAGTCCTTTTTCTATAGAACCATTACAAAACACGAGCTGTTGATCCTGTAACAATAATTTCATTTTCTCTAGCAAAGTTTAATGGTCTTGGATAATTACTATAAAAAACCATATGTGTCTGTGGTAAACCTGCCAGTAAAATGTCTGACTGGAAACAATGAATAAGACATTGTGCCTTTGTCTGAATAATGCACTGGATTCATGGGAGTATAACTTGATAAAATGAAACTTATCTGGATTTTGATCAAAGCAGAGAGTGAATCTGTGAAAGGTCATCACCTAATTTGTCAAATTCTTATCACTGCAATGTACTGTACTGTACTGTAATCCCCAGTAAATCTGTACATTTCTGCTGAGTAAATGACATTTTCAAATGATTTTTCTGGTTACTTCAGGTTCTGTGTATTCTTTGGAATGCAATTACAATTGAGTATCCAGGAGATAGGACAGACAAGTGCTAAGTGCCTATAGGAGCAAAGGCTTGGTTCTACAACTCTTTTCTTTTGCTCCCCAAATTTCCCTTATCAGCACTTGAATGTAATTTGACTGATCAGTTTCACTGTCTTCAAATTTGCCTTCTATAATTAAAAGTTGACTCAGCACCAGTGGAGGTGATTGTCCCTTATGACTACATGGCAATCAAGGACTTGTGCAAGAGGACATTTAAATTGTGGAATTCATTTTCTGATGGCTTCATAGTGACAATAATATCAGCAGACACATCCTGAACTCTTGAGGGAATGGCTAGATAGTCCTAAATTATCATAACTAATTTACAATATACACAAACAGCATGCCACAGCAAATATAATGTGGCATACATGAATGGCAGAGAATATAATGTGGCATACATGAATGGCAGACAATCATGTACATATAATTAGTATAAGCAATCATGTGCACATACATATACACTACTCACAAAAAGTTAGGGATATTTGACTTACAGTGATATTATACCACGAAAGTATGGTAGAAGTATGGATTGGTCATTTCTTCTTCTTTCTTCTTTCTCAAACAATTTATTGAAACAAAAGCTAACAAAGCTCTCTGTGACTCTTCCAGTTTCTCTGTGTCTCTGTGTCACCCTGCTGATGACTGTGACACTCTAAGCTCAGTGGACATTTCTCTCTGACAGCATCCCGTTTGAAGCTTCGACATGGCCAAGGTACTGTTGATGGATCGTTAGGTGTCATCTTGGCCTCATGATGTTAAATTGTGAACAGCATGATGAAGAGAACTGTTTCAATACAAACTGTCACTGAACAAGAACATATAGTAGTTGATTTATGGATCAGACACTTGTGATTTTTGCGGTTGATCACCTTGCTATGGAACAGGCTGTTAGGTTATAAGTACTGAAACATGCGGTTGGACATGTGCATTCAAAAGTTTAAGTTCACCTGTAAAGGCTATAGTGCATTTTAGGTGTATCCTGAAATTTCATCTGAAAGCCAAATATCTCTAACTTTTTGAGAGTAGTGTATATATGTGTGTGTGTGTGTGTGTGTGTGTGTGTGTGTGTGTGTAGGCAATATATATAGGCAGTATAGGCAAATGCTAGGGGCCATCCAGGAGGCCGCCGTGCTGCCTGGTTGTCCAAATGGGGACCTATATGACTCATCTGACTTTGGCTGCAGATTCTACCCACATTGCCAGTCACTCAAACCCTTTACTTTCAATGTATCATGCGCGCTCACAGCCCAAGCGACGTCATAGCAGCGTGCATTTGGTGCAACGCACTTGTTTTTCATTTGCGGATCTGCCTCTCCCTCCGGTGTTGTGTCTGTGTCTCTCCTAGTGTTTCCCAGGAAAGATGTAGAATGTGTATTATAGAAGAGAAACACACATTTCTGGACCACTGACTTGTATCATCAGAACAGACATGTCCTGTGATTTTCAGCCACTGTTGCAGTTGGATTTCAACCCACCTGCCACAGTGACTGGTGGCCAAAAATTTAACTTCAGGCCGTGGTAGGTAACACAAGTTTACCTATATTCATCTCCATATATATTAGGTAAACAAAGTAATATGCAATAAATGATCAGTTGAAAGTACAAAAGGCATTACGTGTAGGCATTACAGGGCACTGTATGTATGTTATGGCCCAAAGGTTGAAACATATTTAATAGAGGACACAGGAGACAAAAGGGTTACAAGTATAAGGTTCTTTATTTTGATTTTATCCTAAGTCAGCGTAAATGCACCCCTTCCCGTGTCCTAACCCGAGGAAAAAGGAAAAAGGAAAAAGGAAAAAAAAATTCAAAGTTTCAAAAGAAGCAAAGATCCAGGTGAACCAACCAACTCAAACAAAAGATAGTAAGTGGGTCAGGCCAACCCTATACTGGGCCGTCGGAGCTGCCCACCTACCACTACTTCTACCCAAATGAATATAAACCTGTTACATCTCATCAAAAGAAAATGACCGAAAACTGGAGGGGGTACGGATCCACCTGGACCAAACAAGACTAAAAAAAACAAAGCGAAAGCTGAAACGCAGCAACCATGGTGCTCCGGATATGGCGGCGCAAAACCCTGAGGCGTGCGTCTGAGCGTGCGTGTTCCAGTCTCTAACGTCAGGGCAGGAGCAGGAAGCAAGGCAGAGAGAGCGAGACTAGTGCCGGTGGTGACTTTATAGAGTCTGCTCTCACGGAAACTTAATTGGCCAAAAATATTAGAAGGTAAAAATATGAATAAGATAGGAGCAATAATTACTTAACAAAACAACTTAAATATTGTAGAAAAAAAATCTCACAAAGCCCCAAGGGGAAAAAGTGCCAGAACACAACAATGTAAGGCATTACATACAAATGTTTCCCCTCCTCAACATCAAAGAATAGTTAGAGACATGAGAAGTTATTTGTCAGGCAGAAAGAGGGATTATCAAAATGTGCAGAATGATTGTTCTGTCTTAAATTTGATAGGTGCAAATTATATTGCCTGACTATTGCCTGGGTTTCACCATCAGCAGCTTTAACAATATATGTTTTACTAATATGATGATGTAACAGTCAATGATCACATTTACTTTTTTTCAAATTCACTTTTAAAATATCTTTATATAGGGGCTCCAGCTAAAATCTTGCCTCTCTTGTGCTCTCTCTGCTCCCTTTATCTTATTTTTAATTATTCCTCTGTCTCATTCAGTACAAAATATACATGTGATGTAAGGACTTTATTTGCTACAATGGAGGCGAGGCTCAGTGTGTTGGAAGCACTCTTCTTCCTCCCCTCAGTTCCTCTCTCAGTCAGTGACATTCATGATTATAAGACTGGCCCCACTGCTGCAGTCCAGCCAAAAATTACCCAGCAGAAATGATGGGTGGATCAATGAAAAATAAGTATTGCTATACTGTGACAACTGTGTCATAGGATCAATGCATTATCACCATATCCTGTCAAGAAGGGAAGTTGTCTCCTGGCCCTACACCTTAATACTCATCAATCTAGATAACTATGCAATGACACTGTTATAAAACCACACATTTTTTCACATACAGAGATAATAAGACCCATAAGATCCATAGTCCTACAAAACAACAACAGATGGGGAAGCCTCAAATTCCTCTCATTCCATGTTAACTGTCATTCCCCAAAACTAATGAGTGGGGGGTAAATGATAAAGTTCCCTCCAGCACATTGTGAATTGAATTCCCACACCATCAACAGTCATCGTTCATTGGTACATTTGTGTACTGTCATTTGTGACAGCAAATCTTGAACTTCATTTTCTGTTCGTCTGTCTTGATTGTCAACCACAAAACTACAGGAAAAACAATGTGTTTCAGGTGTTGGATATGAAATTATACTGGGTGTAGTCCTTTCTATGTAGAGAGAACAAAAACAAATTAGATTAATTTTGGCTAAATGTCAAGTGTTAAATGTTAAAGATGAAAGTGTGTTTGTCCTTTAAACTTTCTATAGTATGGGGGATTTAAGGATCAGTGGGGTCATGCAATAGACTAGACTCATATGGTCTGAAAGCTGAACACCTTAACACTTTTCTTAACAAACAAGCATTAGCTGGAATGTGTATGGGGGTGGGGTTGGGGTTGGTGGGGCTTAGAGGTGTAATCTTTTTCATTTTACCACATCTGCACTTGTCCACACTCTGTTGTCTAGAGTCAATCTTCACTGGGTGTTGTACCTCACTCCTCACTCTCCACCATCCAATTTCATCAAAGGCAACACCTCTCTTTCTAGTTGTAAGCACAGGTGTCTTTGCACTGTCTTCCACCATCCCATCCAATCCCCCCATCTCTTTAGGCAGGGATTCAAAGGCAGGACAGGTCCAATTTTTACACCGATGCTTGGAATTAAGCAGACTTCTGTGGTGAGCTGGAGGCAGGAGCTAACTGGAGCAAGCAGAGGACAACCCATCAATATAGCACAGAATGATTGTTTTAAGGACCTCTAGTATTAGTGTCTGAATTCTGTATTCCAGTACATGCGCTTCAACTGGGAGCAGCAAAGTCTGGTAGCTCTGAGTTTTTACTCAACCTTTGCTTTATTTTTGTTGTGTTTTTGTACATTTTTGTCGTATTTTGTCAACTACTGATGGATACTTCTGTGGGGAGAGGAGATTCTTCAGGAGAGGAGCTTCTGACATTGAAAATGGAGCAAGTCTGGGGGATGCCACCCTGTTCCAGCTGGGATGAGGAGGTGCTTTCGTGGTTGCTGTGCTGGAGGTGCAGAGGTCGAAGGCTTGGAGGTGGAGATGTACTGTACGTCCTTTCTGCCGTCAGTCATCATGTAAAATATCAACTCTCTGTCCAACAAAAGTGATGAGGAGCCGGAGATATAGATGAAGACTCAGGAAGCAGACATTTTTCAAATGAAAACAATACATGTGAACATCCCACCAACAGCTACTGCTGAAGTTCCATGTGATGGTCTCCATGAAGTCGTTGCTAGGATACAGACTAAACATCCTGAGGCACTTGACTTCAGAGAGATCAGAGATACACGCTGGTGGAGGCCATTCTGAACAACTCAGATCATCCTCTTCATAACACCTTGATGGACCAAGAAAAGAGCGGTGGTGGACGGCTCCTCTCTCTTCACTGCAGGACGGAGAAATATAGAAGATCCTTTGTAGCTTCAGCCATCAGGCTTCTTCATTCTTCTGCAAATGGTTGATGAGCTGACAGACAAATGAATTTCCCTTAGGGATCAATAAAGTAATTCGTATTTGTATTCGTATTAGTGTCTGTGGTGGCTGGGGCCTCAAGGTGTCCATGTTCAACAGAGGCTTAGGCTTATCGAGGCACTATTTCATCCTTTTGTTAAATCTCTACATCCTTTACTATGTCTTCACATTATCACAAGCACACTGAAAGATGTTTTCAGTAGGGGGGGCTGCCACCTGAATGTAAAATGACGTCACATTGTTGTGTTGGCAATTATTATTATCATTATTAGCGTTGTTATGCCTATGTTAGGCATATTCCTTTGCGGACACCTTGCACCATTTGAAACATCCAGACACAGCATGAACCTGTTATAGTAAAGTCAAACTTTATTAGGCCTACATTTATTCCATCAACGACCTATTGTTTTTATTGTGCAGCACAACGTACATTTGTGGACACATTCCACCATTTGAAACACAATGTAAGATTTACTCTGGTAGAGAAGGGCAACTGTCTGCTTCCTGTGTCGTCCCTGGAAAAGCACAGTACGTCTAGCCTATGTGAATTTGTTGCCAGAGCCGTTGCCGATACAGGCACCATTGCTGTCGCCACTGCCGCTACCTGTGCAGATGCTGAGCAAAGAGGGTTTTGTGTGTCACTGAAATTCTGGAAGGGAGGCTGGCTGGCCATGCAGGCCAGAACAGGGTGCTTGTGTGTGGGTGAGAGGAGAATGGAGACTGGGCTTCAGCTTGGCCTCTGGAGCTTAGAAGAACTCTGGTGTACCAGGACCACGGTGATGCTGTGTTCCTACCCAATCAGGAAAGGTAGAGAGTGCAGCCACTCAGGCTGCAGTGGTGGCACAATTCATCCTATTAACTATTTTTCTACATTTTAAATGTGTTTAGAAACATTATAAGCACCATTCCAGCCACTCTGGCAGAGGGTGGCGGGCGCTCTGATGGGGGGAGCTGCAGCCCTGGCAGCACCCCACTTACCGTGCTAATGCATTATCATATCATGCAGCAGCATAGCAACCGAATCACAGGTCCCAGTGCCAGATATAATTACGGACCTTACACGTATGTTTCTTCCAAATTATTATGCAGGTTTTTGTTCTTTTTTTTCTGAAATAGTTAGTACAACTGACAGTCAATAGGATTTTTTTGTTCCCCAACAATATTATTAACAATTTTTATCTGGTTTTGTGAAACAAAACTACGAATGGTGATGGCAACAGTATTTTTTTTTTTATGATTCAAAATACAGTGTTCCAAATTATTATGCAAATGAGAGCTTAAAACACTCAGTGGTTTGTAAAGAATTGAAAATGGAAATCTGTTGTATTATTTTGTATTTGGATATAATTTTTCTAAAATCAAATGCTAGTTCAGTCAAACACATCTTCACAGATCAAATTACATATTAACAAAGGAGCCCTTCTTTGATATCACCTTAAAGGGATATTCCAGCATAAGTTTAACCCAAGAATTAGTGGTGCAACAGATCATTGTTGATCCATGCAAGTGGTCCACGGATCGGAAGATGGCAAAAAAGGGCAATTAAAAAAAGAAACAGTGCTCGTATTGGCAGCTGTACGTCATGCACAACAACAAAATTGTTTGTTCTACCAACTCATGTACTACCACCCACCACCACTACCACCCGCTGATCCAAAAATGATCTGATCTGTGACTCAAAAACCATGATCCGAGCCAATCCATGACATTATTGATCCGTTGCACCCCTACCAAGAGCAAACCGTGATCAAAAAAGCCACCCATAGCCACAAATAATGCTCAGAACAGCACCAAACTTCGTCAACAATACAAATAGGGTCCCAGCACATAATATGAGGCATCAAAGACCAGCTAGCTTTACCTGGCAGCTTCATTTTAGAACGTTCTAGAACATGCGCTTCAACTGGTAGCAGCAAAGTCTGGTAGCTCTGAGTTTTTTTTACTCAACCTTTGCTTTATTTTTGTTATTTTTGTCAATTACTGATGGACTCTTCTGTTGGAAAAATCGTTTTTTCAAGAGAAGAGCTTTTGTCCCTGAAACGGACCAAGTCTGGAGTGTATCACCCTATTCCAGCTGAGATAAGGAAGTGTTTTCGTGGCTGTCGTGCTGGTGCAAAGTTGAAGGCCAGGAAATGGAGATACTAGCCTGTTCTACCATCTGTCATCATGGGAAACGTTAACTCTCTGCCCAACAAAAGTGATGAGCTGGAGATATTGGTGAAGACTCAGAAAGTGTACCGTGAGTGCATGTGTTTTACTGAAACCTGGTTAAATCAAAACATCTCAGATTCCATCGTGGATATACCTGGTTTCACTCTCATAAGATCAGACAGAGATGCTAAGGCTAGTGGCAAGAAAAAAGGAGGAGGACTGGCCTTATTTGTCAACCAGAGATGGTGTAATCCTGCACATATTACTGTCAAGGAGAAGATGTGTTGTCCAGACATTGAACTATTGGCTGTTGGAATGCGACCATATTATGTACCAAGAGAATTCAATCATATCATAACAATACTTGTGTACATCCCTCCAAAGGCAACTGCTGAAGTTCCATGTGAGATACTACATGATATGGTTGCTAGGATACAGACTAAACATCCTGAAGCACTTACAATAATATCAGGAGACTTCAACCATGTCACCCTCTCCTCCCACCTGACTGGATTTACACAGTTTGTCAATTGTGCTACCAGAGAAAACAAAACCCTTGATCTGCTGTATGCCAATATCAAAGAAGCTTACAGAGCTACTGCCTTACCACCACTGGGCAGGTCAGATCACAACTTAGTTTTTCTGCAGAGCTGTTACAAACCCTGTGTGCAGAGGGAACCTTCAACTACACTCACAGTGAGGAAATGGACACCTGAGGCTAGGGAGGCTCTAAGGGACTGCTTTGAATGTACAGATTGGGATGTGCTACTGGAAACAGATAAGAACAGTATGGACATTGACAGACAGGTTGACTGTTTTACAGAGTACATCAACTTCTGTAGAGACACAGTCATGCCTACAAAGACTATACGCTATTTCCCCAATAACAAACCCTGGATCACAAGTGACATTAAGGCAATCCTCAACCAAAAAAAGGAAGCTTTTAGAGAAGGTGACAAAGAATGGCTCAAACAGGTGCAACATGAGTTGAAGAAGAGATTGAAGATGGCAAAGTTGGAATACAAAAAGAAGATAGAGAAGAATTTACAACACAACAACATCCGTGAGGTGTGGAGAGGAATCAACACCATCTCTGGCTACAATAAAAAGAAAAGATAGCCAATAGTGGGTGATGTGGAAAGAGCTGATGAACTCAATCAGTTCTTCAACAGATTTGACACTGAGGTCACATCCGATTCCACTCCTTATCCACCTCCTTCTCCTCCTCCTTCTCCCCCTCCTCAACATGTGGACATCTCCATGACGGCTCCTTCCTCTCCTCCACAAGTCTGTTTCTCCACCATGTCTCCTCCTCCTCCGCCTCCTTCTTCACCTGAGTGCATCTCCACTGCTGCAGCTAATCCCCTTCTCACACCTGTTCCTCCACCCTTGTCTGTCACAGAGACAGGGGTGATGCTGGAACTTGGGAAACTTTGCCCTGGGAAGGCAGCTGGCCCAGATGGTGTGTGTCCAAGGCTGCTTAAAGACTGCGCTGCCCAACTGTGTCAACCTCTCCACAAGATCTTCAACCTGAGTCTTCAGTTGGGGCGGGTGCCAGCTCTGTGGAAAACATCCTGTATAGTGCCGGTACCAAAAAGAAAATGTCCGGCTGAACTAAATGACTACAGACCGGTGGCCCTGACTTCACAGATCATGAAGACCTTGGAGCGGCTGATTCTACGTCTACTGAGGTTTGAGGTCAAAGATAAACAAAATCCCCTGCAGTTTGCATACAAAGAACACATTGGAGTGAATGATGCAGTCCTCTACATGCTCCACCGTGCCCTCTCTCACCTGGAGGAATCTGGCGCTTATGTAAGAATCATGTTTTTTGATTTTTCAAGCGCATTTAATACCATCCAACCCAACATACTCAAAAACAAGCTCAAAGAGATGGGAGTGGATTCTTCCTTTGTCTCCTGGATCACAGATTACCTGACAGAAAGGCCACAGTTTGTCAGGTTGGGGAACTGTTTTTCTGGGACATTAATGAGTAGCACGGGGGTTCCACAGGGGACTGTCCTTGCTCCATTCCTGTTCACATTGTATACAGCAGACTTTAAATACAACTCTGAGTCCTGCCACATCCAGAAATACTCAGATGACACTGCTATTGTGGCATGTATTAGAAATGGACAGGAATCTGAATATAGGGATCTGATAAAAGCCTTCAGTGACTGGAGTTACAAAAACTGTCTCATGCTGAACACCTCAAAGACAAAGGAAATGATCATGGATTTCCGTAGGTCCAAGCTCCCTCTTCAGCCAGTGAACACTTGTGGAGTGGACATTGAGGTGGTGACAACCTATAAATATCTAGGTGTTCACCTTGATAACAAGTTGGACTGGTCTGTTAACACAGATGCACTCTACAAAAAAGGGCAGAGCCGCCTCTTTTTCCTAAGAAAGCTCCGATCTCTAAACATCTGTAATAAGATGCTGCAGATGTTTTATCAGTCTGTGGTGGCAAGTACTTTATTTTATGCTGCAGTCTGCTGGGGAGGAAGTTTAGGAAAAAAGCAGGCAAAGAGGCTGGATAAGCTTGTCAAGAAGGCTGGCTCTGTCATCGGAGTAAAGATGGACTCTTTGGAGGAAGTGGTGGAGATACTCAATGAGAATGATGGAGGCCATACTGAACAACACGGATCATCCACTTCATAACACCTTGATGGATCAAAGAAGCAGCAGTGGTGGACGGCTCCTCTCTCTTCGGTGCAGGACAGAAAGATACCGAAGATCTTTCATACCAACAGCCATCAGACTTTTTAATCATTATGCAAATTTACGATGAGCTATCAGACAAACGAATTTCCCTTTGGGATCAATAAAGTATTTTCTATTTCTATTTCTATTTCAAATATCAGTTTGAGGCTTTTTTTTTGTTTTTTTTTCGTTTTTTTTTACAGCTGTTCTCTCAATATGATGTATTTATCTTCCTTGATATGCATTTAATCTGAATGAACCCATCTGCACTCTGAATTATACACAAATCATTTCACCGTACAACAGCCTCTTAATTTTTCATGACATAGCCAATGTTTTTTTTTACTTTTGCAAGCAGTGTTTCATGCTTCTCATGTGGAGAAAGATGTTTCTTTTTGCCTATATTGCATGAAACCTGTGACTTGGTTATTAATGTGAAACAACCTCCTTAAAGGTCGGGGTCAAGCAGGCGACATTTTGAAAATACACATTTAAAAAGTTCAAGCCCCTTTCTTCAGACTTTTGACCAACCCAGGGGTTAGCCTTACCTTGCTCTCTTTGACTGGACAAAAAAAAAAAAACAAAACAAAACAAAACAAAAAAACAAGAGAGGGGTATTTACAGATGTATTTATGTTATAGAATCAAACAGACGAACTGACTTTGGAACAAGAGAAATCTAAAAATGACTTGGGGTTTAGTCCTGCAGCACTCTTTTAAGTTGACCTGAGGAACTGAGTTAGTTGTTATATTTACTTCTTTGGACCAAAATGCAATGTGTGAGTCCTACAGTCACCTTCTGGTGCATCTTTGCTGACATAAACATAAGACACATGAACACAGCACAGTAGTACTATAACCTTCAGATTCACATTCTTGCAACCTTGTATTGTAGATGTGTGTTTTAGGGGTGAAACCATTGCATGCTTTATAATGCAGAGATGCCAGGTGCTTATTATTCCAATCACTTTAAATTTAAATTATAACTATAACAGGTTGATTATAATGGTTTATTGCGGCGGTTAATTTGACTCACTTTAAGTTATTTCATTCAAAACATGACAAGAACAGTGACAGCAGTGCCAAAGAGATTTCTTCAAAACCAAAATTCTAAAGCTCAGTAAAAAGATGAGTTACTTCTTTCATGCTGTAGGTTGTTTGTCTTTCTATTTGGAGTGATGTCACATGGCCTCAGCCAGCACCCTAATCAGCAGGAGAGAGAGAGCTGTAGCCACTCAGCACTAAACGTGGCCTTGTAATTTTAACAGTGACACAATAACATTGTTGAACTAGATGAGAGGCAACATGACTAAGGCAGGGGTTGGCAACCTTTTCACCAAATTAAAACCCACTCAGAGCTGCAAAACCTATTTGACCACTAAAATGACGCGAATGCACGCCACTAAGGCCTTGCTTTGGGTTGTGAGCAGCCATGACGCGCGTCTACATTGAGAGTGAAAAATCCATTTAAATTAAATGGCCATTATTCATTCACATTATTCTTTTCCCCCCAAAATGAGCTCGCCCTCTCTAAACCACGGGAGCCACAGCAGAGAGAGGAAGGAGCTACATGTGGCTCCGGAGCTGCAGGTTGCGGACCCCTGGACTAAGGTTTTACCTGTATAATTGGGTAAGGTGAATGCAATCACATATAGCCACTTGAAAAACATAAATAACTTTTTTCAATGATCAAATACAAGTCCAAATCATATATCTGTAGCAGTTTGAATATTATACTCAATATAAAATTACGATTAGATGTGAATTAATTATTATTGGCTGTCACAGATAATTGAACAATCCTATTCAGCATCAAAATAAATACATTAATTTCAGCCACAAAAAAATATGTGGAAGAAAGATAATAACTAAATTAGTCCAATCAGGTTAATTATTTTGGCTAATTTTTCTGGTTTACATAATGACACAGAAAAGGTTTCTCCAGACTGCAGATGTCTGTAATTCTACAGCTCACTCGTTTTAACCCTCTTACAACTTTCCTCCAACATGATCTGATCATTCCAGCAGTAGAATTAATAAAAGTAGAATTAATGAGAGAGTTCCCAGCTCTGTCTGGCTGACTCTCTTTGTAATTTAGGATCATTTCCTGCCAAAATAACATGTAAGAAGCAATTAACAGGCAATCAGGAAAGAGGGGACTTGTGTCTATCTGCAAGTTTATAGTTGCAGTTTTATTGTCTATAAATACTAAGCTGCTCTCAATGTCCATGAAATGAGACAGATCAAGAGACAGTGCAGAAATGAGGAGCTTCACCTTCACAGGAAACCTTCAGTTAGTTTATTTATCATGAACAACACAACCTGCTGATTATGGCAGTGCATAACAATTGCAACCTTGAAGGTGTTCTGAATTACTCACAAGAGGAGAGAAAAAAAGTTCATTTGTAAATACAGTGAACAAAAAATCTGAATTGGAAAATATTCCCCACTGCACTAAGAGAGAAGAGAGAAAGACCACCACTGAAGCTCTTCAGCATATTATACCTTCAAGCAAGGTCTATTTATTGCCACAAAATGTCCTCTTTTCCTTCTTCTTCCTTAACCCTTTATGTCTTTCACTGCTGCCACTGCACATTTCTAAACAGATTTAAATCAATTGGCTGTGCTCTGTGCAAGGGCAGATGCTCTGCATGTTGAGGTCTGCCATTCTCATAGTTGAGTTGTTTTGCTGCGTAGATCTCATTACTTAAAATCCTAAACTCTGAAACAGAGGGTCAGGGATCAGTAAATCCTCACTTCTGGCTTATGATTCCATTCTGATGCATTTTTCTCTCTCCAATACCCTGATTATCACACTCCTGCTTGCCAATTTAATATCTCATCTGTCTAAGTTCAGACACATTCACTCTGCTCCCATTTTTACCAGGCTCTGGTATTGACAAAGCAGGCCTGGGGCTGATTTTCCAAAACATTTTATGCCTTGCCTTTCTGTTTTCACCACTGGCATCACTCTCTGACATACTCTGAATAATACCAATAATAATACCAACGACATCAACAACAACTTGGCAAAAACTTTTTAACATTTAAACTTTTAAAGTTATATACATAGCTGGATCTATTTTGGTCCCTCAAGAGGGAAAGGCATTTTAATTAGCTCTGCAAAATTATATTTGGAGTTTTTGGTAACAATATGAGAGAATTGTTGAATGTATGTCATTGTGCAAACAACTTTCATTAAAAAGGAAATGACTGATGAAAATGGCACCATAAACAGCACATGCCATGAAGAAGTAAACCACAAGAAAAGGTGTGGTTGTAAAACCAATGTGCACCTTAAACACCTCAGGGCTATGATTTTAAAATAAATAAATAAAAGGGCAGTACTGAATAGCAAAAGGACATAAAATGGTTAAGTAGGTCCAGAGAAGTTTGCAGCAACACAAACATCAGCGTCAACTGTATCCAAATGAAATTAATCATTCTCTGAGCACATAGATGATAAACAAGCACACATGGTGTCCCAACGCAAATCTAATGCAAATCCTGGAAGCTTGTCAAACAGCCCCATAATGTTATGACAAGAGTTGCATCAGATGGCACATAATTGGGAGCCTCTGAGGTGAAAAATGTCCCAGCAGCAAGACAAACAGGTGGCGAATCTGATTATGATAGTGTCAGGGTGGAGGGAATCTCTATTAGATTTGAGCTATTCTTGGAGTTGCAGCAGATATGATTTATAGTGAGCAAAATGAGCGTTCACACGATACAAATGAGTCAACTGATGCAGCATCAATAAAATGCTCTGCCACCTTGTAGGCAAATACCAGGGCAAAATGAAAATTTGGTGCCTTGCAGTTAGGAAAAGTTCAGTCTTCAAAACTTTTACTGTGACTGCTATCGTTTAAACAGTGAAAACAGATTTAACAAATACTTTATCACTGATATTTATGCTTACATCATCTAAACATACACAGCTTTAAGCTGCAATTTTCAATCAACACACACAGAGAATTGCACCATGCATAAATGCAACTTTAATGTCACCCATCATTCCACAACCTGATTCCCTTTGATGCAGTTTTTCTTCAAGACCTTTAAACAGAGCTGCTTTGTGAGAGCAATAAAGATTCAAGGTGAATAATCTTCCAACTTCCCTTATCAGGGTCTGACACATGAGATGACAAAGTATTACCATAACAAGGTTTTTATGACTGAGCAGAATTGTTGGTATCAGCAAAACAAAATATGGCTAGAAAAACATGCACACCCCTGATAGTAAAGCAATACTAAGGAGTTTTCATTTTTGGTTGAGTTTGGCGGCACTTGTGGACCAAAGCAGTAGTGTTTTGCCTGAAGGAAGGCCCCATTTCCCATGAGCCATTGCGTAGTGTCGTAAACATCCTGATCTCCCAGTCACGCTTTGATTGAAAATTAACAGAAGATGGGTCCAAACTAGGGATGAGCATTTCAAGCAAAAGCACTATTCAATAATCGTTGGGAACTCATCGATTATTTTTTGAATATTCGACCCCCCGAGCCCCCAGTTTCTCAGTTTCTCTGATAGACATCACCGGACATTTGTAGGGCATTTATTAGTACACCTAACCAACATTTTAGGGTGCATCAAGAAATGTAAAAAAAGTTATTTTCCTGGTGTGTGCACCAGGAAATTATGTGGTCTGAGCCCCTGCAAATGTGGTCTGAGCCCCTCGGTAGCAATCCCTTAAGCTGATATCAGCACAAATAGAACAGAAAGCCACTGATTAACTTTTTTGTGATAAAGAAAAACAAACTCTTTCAAAGTGCAGCCATTAGGTGCCATGTAGCCTTTTGTAAGCTGGGAATGTTGGGTGATAGCTTGGACCAGGAACTGCAGGCATAAGCAGAACATGTACAAAATGAACACGCCAAACTGGATTTGAAGAATCAGGATATATGTGAAGAAAATAAAGGTACAGAGAATGAAAGGAATACATTGAAATGCATGACATACAGCACCTTTCATCCTTATTTGTCTGTGGACACCTTGTTTCAGGCAGTGTAATACCTGGCATTTAAAGCTGGGGTTGGTAATCCTGTTCAGAGACATGTTTTGTTATACTGGGTAAAATGGTCCTTCTACCTAATGTATTCAGAAAAAGGAACGAAAATAATCAGTCCTCTGTGGCAGCTGCAGGACTGAAAAAACTCCGACCAATCCAAGCTCTTCGGTGCGAAGAGCAAAAACCAATCAGATGCCTTGATGCCTAGTTCTGTATCCGTCCCCCTTGACCCCTGCCTCCTACGCGTGTGCACAATCTTCACGTGTCGCTGTTACCAGAAGAAATAAGCGTACAGAGTTACAGCAGAACAGATTTCATGCAGAATCTAAAGGCAACATTGGGTTGCTTAAATCTGGGGCCCTTTGCATTCAGTTTATTACCTGCATATTACTGCTCATGAATTAAACATTGCAGTACATTTGGAGGCAATTTTGTCAATTTAGGGATTATGGCTTAGTTAAAATTCTCAAACTGAATGTCATAAAGCAGCCACTTAAGATGCATTCTTTGAGAAAAGAAGACACCTGAGACATTGCCTTTCTGTCACTTTGCAACTTTCAGATAAATGTATAATAGAGATTAATGGCATGCATAAAGGAAAAGCATGAGAGCTGAAATGTGAGTGTTAAGTAACAACAGATCATAACGACGAGTGTTACTTACATCCATATTGAATAGCAAAGTAGTCATAAGACTGCAGTGCTGCACTTCTGAAAAATACTTTATACCACTTCATCACTCCCCAACAATCAAAAGCAGGGATCAGAGATGTGATTACTGAGGGGTATGTTCTCTTCGTCTTTGTTTTAATCCATCCACAGGGATAAGAAATAATCAGAATTTTTTTTTAAAAAGCATTTAGTCCCATATCCTCTTAAATGCTATAACAGCAAGTAGTTAAGAGCGAGAGACTTGCACTGTAAAAAAAAATCCGTAGTATAACAGAATTTTACTGTTTACAGATTTTTTCTGTATTTTTAAAATACCATTAAAATCACAAAAATAGACTGTGATTTTGCATGTTAAATGTAAAATAACATGATGTAACTGTGACTGTGAAAAAACACGATATTTCTCTTCTTTTACAAAAAACCCATTAAAAATACATACATATATATATATATATATTGTTAAAAAAACATTCACAAATGTACCGTAATTTCACAAATACTTGTCTGTTATTTAAGAGATTAAACTGTTAAATTCATCTTTAAAACTATAAAAAAAAATAAGAAATCATTACAATTACTGACACATGAATAGTAAAAGAACTGGAATTTGTTTGTTAATTGACTAATATCTTCATTGAAAATAACCATAATTACTGTAATTTCCCATATGGTAACATTTATTAACATTACATTAAAATTTATTTTGAAAGGACACAGGAAAAGGGGAAAGCTTGAGAGGGTGAACAAGATGCAGAGCAAAGAGGTGGACTTGAATTTAGGGCTGCTGCAGCAAGGACCTCTACTTATGGGGCATCAGCACTACCAAGTGAGCTATAGAACACCTGCAATGAAATGCTTTCAATCAAGCATTTCACTGATGGAGATGCTGCTACTTAATTACTGCTGCTGCTTCAGAACTGAAGCAGACAAACTGTTGAGTGTAAATCAGTTTAGGATGCAAACACAGTCCCATGCAGGTTTTCTCTCCAACCAAGCAGCTGCACACCAGACTTGACTCAGTTAATCAATTCATCTCGATCTTCAGACAGCTCACTGCTCAAACTCTCTTCATTGGTTGGAACAAAAACCTGCAGCCACACCGGCCCTTTATGGAATGGTTTGCCCATGCCCGCGCTAGCTCAACACTAATGTCCACTAGCGGTGGCAGCTCACCACGACGGTTCTCCTACATGTCGCACCATGGTCCTGGAGGCTCCCATAGCCGGCGACGGCCATGTATTGGCCTGCGGCTCCAGCGGTTCACTTGGACTGTTTTACCCTTTGCAGACCTGACTAGTCCTGTTGCTGCTGCTGCTGGCAGGGGCAGGAGGCCTGCAAGAGGCCCAGTTTGAATGTTGCAACGAACAAACCTCTAGACTCTGTCTTTAAGCAGTAAAATAATGGCTTACAAGATCCTGCTATTTTCACATTAATCATACAAGCCTAATAAAAAAGAGATTCACTACCTACTGTATGTTTTATGAGCAGCAACTAACTAGTCAACAAAATAACTTATCAGTCAACAGTGAGTCATTACATTTGTGAACTAACTAACTGTCTCGCACTCTCTCTGTATTTCCAGAGATCTCTCCAGAGCTCCATTCCCCTGCACCAACCAACCAACCGCCGCCTCCATCACCTCCTTTCTCCTGCTGTTAAACCAATCTGCACTCCCTGCTCACGACCCTGTCTGCCGTCCAGTAGTCCCATTAAGCTGGCCTTCCCTCCCTGCCCACCAGAAGCTGCCTTCATCATTTTTCATTAACTGACTGATTCCATTTCCATGTTTTCCATATTCCATGCTGTAAACTGTTTTCTTGTCTGTATACAACATCTATTGCACGTCTGCCCGTCCTGGGTGAGGGATCCCTCCTCTGTTGCTCACCCTGAGGTTTCTCCATTTTTCCCTGTTCAAAGGGTCTTCTTGGGAGTTTTTCCTCAGTTGATGTGAGGGTCAAAGGGCAGAGGATGTTGTACTGAACTGTTTGTAAAAATGGGCTATACAGATAAAATTGCCTTGCCTTGTTCTTGTTAAGCTAAGTCTCATTCAAGCACAATTCACTTAAGCCCCTTTCCTACTGGCCAAAAAAACAGTTTAAATCATTTAAAATTAAAATAATTTTGGTGTAATTATATAGGTGGGCATAGTTTAAGTTGAAAGTCCGTTAAATATTCAGGAAATCTATGTAAAATTACACATAAATACTAAATTTACATTTGATATGATCTAAAATTAGCAGTAAGTTGTGGCAATTGTAAACCCAATATCTAGTTTTTCACGCTTTTTTTGACATGTTTTGAAAGATGAATCAAACTATTTTGAGTTGTATACTGTTATATTACGTCAAATATAAATTCATATACAACCTTTTTACATAAAATAATGTCATTAAAACCGAAAAATTACCTTTTTTTTTATTTATTTTTTTTTACAGTGTGTGATGGAATAGTAAATAGTTAACCTAAAAGGCAAAGTACTTATTATACAGAAGAACATAATATGTCCCCAATGTAATCAATTTAAGGGAAAACATCTCATAAGGGGCCAGTAACTCAGCCACTGATCTCCATACAACAGCTGGCAAGGATGCTGTAAAGGGGCCACCAGGGCTGATATTCCTCACATTAACTATCAACTTATGGATAGTGGATGTGGCTCTTCTCCAGTGATATCTCAAACCCTGCCATTATGACTGCCAAGGTCATATTTGATGAAAACATGATGAAGCAGCAGTTTATTTTTCTGCTTCTCTCTCTCTCTCTGCCTCTCTCTCAATCTCCTTTCCACCCCCTGGGCCTGTTTCTCTCTCCTGGCACAGAAATATTGAGCAGTGGGGGATCATTGAGATTTAATTACAGGCTCCGTAGAGTTAACTGAACATAACACAAGCCCTAATTTCACAAATCAAGGTGTTAGTTATGTAAATTCTGTTCTGCTCCATGGGGGGAGCAGGGACTTCTGCCAGACACCAAAGTCACTCTCTTCCCATTACTAAAGGCTGCTACCTCTGTAATTTAGTGTAAGGACTTTTCATTAGATTATTGTCATAGAGACTTCACATATTGGGCTCTAATTTTGCAGACCAGGCGCAGGTGAGGCACAAGCAAGGGGTGTGTCCATGTGCACTTTGCAAGTTTGGCACACTGTGCACCCCGGCACAGGTACACCTTTTTCCCCACCACCATCCCTCTGACCTGTGCAAGTGGGAAAGAGGGAGGGGAAAAGGCGTGAGTGGGTCTAACACACCTGACTCAAGTGTCACATATCACAACATAAACAAATACCATGCGTAACAGGGGTGACATCTTGCCATACTTGTTAATCAGGTTTGTCAGGATACACTGAGAACCGTTGGCCAGTGTAAAAAAAAAATGGTTCAGTGATGTTAGAAAACATCACTGAACCACTGATCCATTGAATATATCCTCACTATGTGATGCCGGGGCTGTTTGTGGCTGAGAGAAATGTGAACTCGTTAGCTTCAGCTGTGTTAATTCAGTCAGGTTGAGTTTCCATTAGGTGTGCCAACTAATTCCCAAAGTGTAAATTTGCGCAGCATCAATGTATACATGTTTACTTGATATCACTTTGACTGACACATTCTTCTGCTAACATTTAAATGAAGGTAATGTATTAAAATTAAGTTTGCACATGACAGCAACAATCTTCACTCACAAGTTACATGGATCTTACTTTGACTGACGTATTCTGCTTTTATCTTCTTGTGTATAGTAAATTAATGTATGTAAAAACACACCTGTTTTAAGGCCGTTCTGTTGTGTTGTCATTATGTTGGTGTTTGGATACACTTTGGATAGCTATCAACCTGTCCTTAATGTAAAGTAGAATAGGAGATGGCCAACACACAACTCATTTAGTTGAGTTTTAGCATGTAGTAGAAAGATGCTCTGTAAGACTGTAGAGCCTGCAGAATATTGAAATATCATAAAAAGTCTGGAGACATGGGTGTAGAAATATAATTGAATCAACAAAAGGAGTAAACTAGAACAAGTTCAAAGTTTATCTGGAATTAAACATGCATGCCCAAGTTTGTTGTGACAAACAGCAATGGCACCACCTCTGACCTGGTCAGAACAGAACAGAACCTTCTCGGTACCAGGACCTCCTCACAAACAGATTAATCACTGCCGATGTTTGTATCAAAATAGGCTGAGCTATATTATATTACAGAACAAACAAATTCTATGTAACAGCAGTGAGAACCCCCATAGAGTCAGAATGGTATGATCTTTTTTTTTTTTTCATAACTAGATTTTGCAATGATCAGACTCCTCCCAATCCAGTCAACAACTATTCGGGGTAACCTCTAGTAGTGTTAACAAAAGTCAAAATGAATGGAACATAATTGTACCCAGCACCCCTCAAAACACACTCCAGCATGAGGTTACTGTCCGCAGCACTTTTCAGAATAAACTGACACCCTTGGAGTGTTTCTGTACTTGCTTCTGTTTGTATCTGCCAGTACCTGCTTTTTCTGTCCTGTAACTGTTTTAATTTACAATAAATGTACACTTTTAAATTAAGTCGCACATTAGTCTTTTTAAGGAAAAGGATCGCCTGTTTTAAAAACAATGAATCACCTAACACATGTACATAGCACAATAAACAGGATTGTTGTGGGACTCAAAATGTCAAGTGTACTGTTATTAGTCTATGCATATTAGATCATTAGGAACATTAAATGTAACATAATAAACATAAGGAAACACCTACTGAGATACTTTTATTAAGTATTTCTCATAGTTTTCCACTAGCCTATATACTACAGTATATTAAAATAATAATAATAATAATAATGTTATTAATGTTAAGAACATGTTAAGAAGCAGATATACTCTATTACAGTGCTCCAGGAAATGTTTGTCTCTTAATAGGCAAACCAGCAGAAAGCTTACTGTAAACCTCTATTCTATTATAAATACTAACCCATTCACCAAGTAATCAGACATACATATTCTGCAAATAGACTGAAGACTGTCTGCTACAGTGAGCCAGCCACAGCATGGCTGCAAACTGTGAGTATTTTAAGGAGATCTTTGACAGATTCAAAGGAAGCCCTCATTGCTGACATGGTATGAACAGTAGCCTGAGTCTTCCGGCCCTCTCCAATAGGCCAAAAACATCTGGGAACACAATGGAAGACTACACCCTCTGATCCAATTTGGGAAGCACTGTAGTGTGATTGAACTTATTAGTACATAAACCTAAGAATAACTTGGGATTACGTTTGTCAGGATGATTTGATTTTGAAGCGATGATGAGGTCTGAAGGGAAAACATGCGCAGATGGAAATCTTTCATTAAGAATTAACACTACAGAGCTATGAAAATCAGGACGCTCTGCACATGTTGATTGAATTAGGTTCTCTAAGGGGCTGATTGTCTTCTAATGTCCAGGAAGATCTAGTTTGAAGTCCCATGATACTGAGTGCAGCCACCCAACCACGTCTGCAGGAGGTTCATTCGCTCACTTCACGATAAGGTCTGTTTGCACTCTGGACCGCATGGGAAATCTTACCCAGCCACGAGCATGGCTGATAACAAAAGAAAATGTTCTGTTGGTTTCTTCTCCTTATTTTTCTCTCGATGTCTCCACCTTAAATACCTTCAAGCTGATGGAGGCACTGGTTTGTGGGAAGCTGTCAGCACTGCTCCAATGAGAGGGGCCCCTCTAGGGTTGATAGGATTGTGGGTTGCTCCTTTCCTCACCCTCACAGGCCCAAATCTGAGACTGTATTACACAGACAGTAAATTTTTCATATGAAACACACTGCCTTGGGGTTTCATATATATGAGAAGATGCCTACAGAAATGATGTGGGAGCTGAAAAAGTAATGTACAGACCCAATCCTAGCCTTATTGTAGGGACTTGAAAAAGCTGAAGTTAGACAAAAAAAAAAATTTAAAGTTATGACTAAGAATAATTTTCATCCATTATCCCAAATTGTATAGAATCCTTAGAATCCAAAGGAAGCAGAATTGGCGCAAAGGCTTTCAGCTCAGCAGGATCATTCTAAAAGCCTCAAGAGCCCAATGAGACAGCATGAGGTCTTGTCATTTGCCACTTTGTGAATACTTTGAATGGACACTGGACCAGACTGTAGACTGTTTTGTCACTCCTGGATCACAGCAGAGGTGAATGGTATATAGTGTTCCTCTACTGGATTTCACACTGAGGATGGCTTGCTTCAGTTTCCAAGGAAAGAGAGTGTCACAAACCTAATTCAAAGACACGTTACTAATTTAAATAGTGTACTACCTATTATCAATTAGCATGCAGGAAGAGTCAGAACCAGAGCAACTTACCTCATATAGGTTGGCATCTGGCAAGAGAAAAATATGGATTTCTAGGTAAGCAATTTGGACCAGATAGAACTGTACCCTTCAAGAATGTTGTATATTTAATGCTGTGGATTACCATTGAAAGAACATTTTACAGCATACAGTCAAATGTGAGGGTTGTTTCTTTGCAGGTGTTTGATGCTGAGTATTTTTTCTTTAACTTTACCAGGAAAGCCTGTGTACCTTACACCTGTCTCTCACTGAGAAAGTCACACATCATTTTGGAGAATAAGCAGTAGATGTAATAATTATGAGTGATGGAATCAGGGCAAAGAGAGCCAATATCACAGGTAAGAGAAACTAAATGTTTTCAGTGTTCTCTGTGAATGAACACAGCACAGAACAGTCTGTCAATTTTACACTTAATTACAGTCATGGATCCCCTTTTTACTCCCATCTCTACAGGGACTGATTACTTTGTGAGGTTTTTCCTCTTTCTTGCCTTCTTCTTTCTTCATATAATGAAATGGAGTGGCAGGGTGAAAAAGATGGGCGTCACTTTTTTCAACTTGACTTTCTTCTCTTAACTCCTTTTTCTTTTGCAGTGATTATTCACGTTATGTTGTGATTTATTTTTAAAGAACAGAAAGAGAACATGAAGAAAACATGGGAGTCATTGCATGAGTAGAAAGACATAAATTCATAAGCCCATGTCTTGATTTATTTTGTTGTTTCTATCATACTGTATGTACACAGAAGCCTATTTACTTAATAGAACAACCAAGGCAAATTGGAAAAAATAAAACATTTTATTTGGCTCATTTGAATTTTCCAGACTTGGGAGGACTGCAAATGACAAGACATATGTGTTTTCATCTTTGTGAGTAAGCCTTTATCTAAATTATTCTCCCATTTTAGGCATGTCTCTCACTGTTTCATGCTAATGATTGATAATATTCTATTAATGCAAAATATTCTCTGCTGAGTATCCAGACAAATTGTGGCAATTTAGTCCCTCCAATGTGCATCAGCTATGCATCAATGCCATTTTCCTCTTAAAGAGGTTCACAGGGCCAGATAACCTTACAGGGCTTCCAGATTCCTCAGGACTGAGAATGTGTCTTGCCAGACCTCAAGTTATTTGCTTGAAGTTGAACCACAACCAACCAGCCTCCTGTGAAAAAGAACCGCTGGCAGCTATTAGAATGTGTTAAACCTAGTACACATAAAGATTTTAAATCTTAACAGATTTTTTTTTTTTTTATCTGTGAGACCACATACATGAGGATAAAAAAAATCATTGATCATTTGATCGTATTGTGTGTGGTGTGCTCTGATATTCCCAATACAGCACACCACACACATGAAGATTCGTCTCACAACACACTAGAGTCTCGTCCCCCAAGCCAGAGATCTTGCATGATTAAACGTGATCAGACGTTTTGCTTTGTTGATGGTAGCCATGGAGATGGTAGCCATTCTGGTTTGTAGTCTTCAATACTCCACAAGAAGAAAGAAATTTGTTCTTGCTCCCCAGGCTGTGAAAATAAAATGACATAATTTTGTTCTCACAGCCCTGATCTGGGAGTTTTCGCAGCTTGTTCTTGACACATCAGCTGGGCAGAACTTTTTTCTTGTATGGTGTCCGACAACTATTGTGTGGTTAGTCCGAAATTTGAAGTGGGTGTGGTTAACTGGGACCGGCACGGAAACCTGTACAGGAATGGATAGTTTTGAGGATCAGCTGGCCGAGGTGGTGAGGAAATATTAACATCTATACAACACATCCTGTAAAGCATATAAAGACAGCTCCCAGAAGCTAATATTTGCAGTGTGACCACTAATCTCTCCTGGGTAGAGATCGGCATACTGTGTGTGTGTACGGGTGCATGCTGAATGAACGGCAGGAGAGGGCACGAGAGGGCCTCCTGCGCAGAGAGGAGGTCCATTGGCATTCTCCTTGTTTTTGCTATGTTATATAGCACAATGCAGGCACAGATAATGTAACAAGCTTTCTGTGGCTCCACACAAGGAGGATGCCATCTGGGGCAGTCTGCTGGAACCTTGGGAAGAGGTGGCTTGCCTTCAAAATACAGGCTTTGTGTACAGACCCAGGTTATCTCACAGCACAGTTGGTGATAACCAGGTCAACATTCCCCACAATTTGCACGTTAATGCTGTGCCAGCCCTTTCTGTTTACATACTCCCATTGACTGGCATAAAGTGCCTAAATATGCACATGTGTACAGTCAGTCACACCAATCATATTAAGCACCCCCACCCCACCCCAATGAGAAAAACTTCTTCTTGGTCCTTGCTCTTTCTTACTAATTTTCAGACCTTTCACAAACTGACCTAGAAGACTAGTAAGGGCAGATGGCATGAGTGCACCACATGGCCCACTTGTTATGAATAAGTTATAATTTGACACTATATTTAAGCTATGTGTGTTGCCTTTAAGGTATTTCTGTTGTTTATCTGACACATATAGTTAAAGTAATTCATTTATAAGTGATAATGTTAAAAATGTTAAAAGGTCTTTTGAGAGGATTTTACTTTGAAGGCCACGACAACATCACTTCCTTGAGAGTCGCCTGTGTTGAATTTACTTCCTGTTTACTTTCTTTCCTCAAGTGAGCCAGCCATGCTAACTGTGTGCTGGAGCTGAATGCAGCTGTCCACTAAGAAGCATTATACAGGCAACGCCGTGAGTGCATATATGTTGTGTTAATGATGTTAAAAAGCATAAATAGAGATGATTGGTAAAAGAAAAGTATATTTATTTACAGTTAAAAAAACGGACATTTTGGCTGTGTTACACATTTAAAACTGTATGTTGGCTGTAATTCATTGTGCCTGGGATAATGTTAATTCATTTTTGCAGTGGTTCAAAATACAATATCTTTTGTTTGTAATTACAGTTTTCACCAACGTCATTGAAGACTTCAGAGTAAAAAGTCGAATCTACAACTACGGCTGATGTTTTCTTTGGACACTGTTTAGCTGGATGTTAAAGCAGAATCATTACATTCTGCATGAGAACATTACACTATGATTTGACACTTTATGCACTATTTACTAATGTTATGATTAACTGTGATTTGACACTATGTATGCACTGTTCTGTTACAGTTAGGTGATCTGACACTGCGTGTGCTCGGTCCTGTGCTTGAACTCACATAAACTGATGAGTGTCCTTATGACACCAGATAGCGGTGACTCTCACCTGATAAGCAAGGACAAGATGTAACTGCAGTGTCTTCTCTCTCGGTCAGCTAAGTCTGTTACAATAGATACACACTTGACTCACAGCAGATTCACGCACATACTTAACACATATTCTGCGCACACATCATAAACCAAGAGTGGACAGCATCATCTGACTCATCACATTCTGTCATAAAGTCCAACCTCTGTATGGGGCAGGACCAGCCCAAGAAGATTAATGTGAATTATAAATGTGAACAGTTTTCTCAAAGCTGTGTTCGTTTTGGCTGAGATCCTGACTGAGCTCTGTCACTACGCACCTAGCACTGCTGTGCTTTACCTGTGACCTGAACAAATTCTTCGTCTGTGAACTGAAGACTTCTCTGGTTTGTTCTTGGGTATCCAATAAAAGAACCAACTCTAACACACTGATGATTTTGTCACCGCCAGTCAGCCACATTATTTACATTGTCTTTATTTTGTTTGCATTATGTGTTGTTGACTTTAATTAAAGTTTGTTTGGATGCTGCATTCCTGATGTCTTTGTCTGACCACAAATGTATGTTGGACATTTTGGTACAAACAAGTTACAATGTTTGGTAAAATTATAGTCTTTGAGAAACAGGTCTGTATTTGTTAATCTTACTTACAACAGTTTCAGAAAGTATGACCAAACAATATTTGCTATGCTTTACATTTTTTAGTTACTTCAATTATTTGTTCAAACTAAAACACTAACAGTTACTTATTAAGTGCAATGACACAATAACATTATCTAGGTGAAGTGGAGCTGAGGCTTTGTCAGTCCAAGTCAAATCCACCTCTGAGGTGGGATCAAATGATCCTGAAATTTTGGTATCAAGTTGATCCAGATCTCTGCCTTAACCTCTTTTATCTGGATTCAAGAGATGATTGGATTACTAGAGCTGAATCCTGATCTGCAGGATTAGGATTCTCTGGATCTGTGTTGAAATACCCAGTTTAAAGATCAGATCAATATTTAATCCAATCCAACCAGGATAATCCTATCATATCACTTTTGAAATACTGGGCCCAGGAGAAATTGACTCTTAACACACCTCACACCTAGGGTGGCCATTTCCACAACACCAAAAAGGAGCACACTTTGCGGCATATAGAAAAGCAGGAATAATCACAACATGTACTGTATGTGTACTTCCCACTACAATACCATTGTGTCCATGACAACAATATGATAATATATACAATATGATTTCTACTCTATTCATTGCAAGACATGTTCTATGATATATCATGATGTAGGCTATGAGTAACAGACATGTGAGGTCATATTATTATATTTATTGGTGTCTGTTTCATAAAGTGACAACTAAGTCTTGCAAAATGCAAAAATAAAAAAAATCCAGAAAGCTGAATTCAATGTCTTTAACAGTGTAAATTAAGTTACATTAAAATAAAATTAACAAATAAATGCAAGCAAAAAATACACAATTCAGTTCTTAACAAGAACTAAGAACAAACGAAGAACCTGTTTTACCTGAACAACAAATGAGAGTGAGGAAAAAATTACTTAAGGGAAGCTTAGTCCCTTATGTTTGTCTGTGCTAGCATGGAGACTGCTGTCTGGTTCTGTTGCAAGTTTCTTTCTAGGTATAAGGAGGTTTTAACACGTGACCCATTTATACATTATCATTTGAAGCATTTTTACAGTTATTCATCGTATGATCACCACTTCAAGCCCACATGGGACATACTACTAGATCTAGATCTAGAGCACATCCTGTGATCTAGTAGATCTAGATAACTTTGTTCTTGTTCATCTCTCTAAGACCTCTGGCCACAGCTGTTGCTCCCGGCCAAAATATACAGCTGCACTTCATTTGTTATCAAGGTGGGCCAGATGAAAAGATACATTCAATAAGGTTAGTATTTTGTCAATATTTACTTTTTATACATATATATTATAGTGGGTTCACAAGTTCATTTTTGTTTCTGTATACCCAGTTCTATATCTGCTTCTGTGTAAAGGATACATGAAGCGTTGCATGCAGACATGTATGTAATTGACTGCATTCCCTGGCAGGCATGGAAATTGATAGATAGGCTGAATGTGAAAAGCATTAGAAAATGCTAAAGTTGTGTCTATATTTATGGCAGGCAAAAGATGTGAAGTGAACAGGGAGAAAAGGGGAGCAGAGGAGGAGAGAAACTTTCATCTGTGAGGAGAGGATGTGGGGGTGACAGTGGAGAGAAAGTTGCAAGAGTTGTAACACTGTCTGAAACTCGCTTGTGATGGAGAAGGGAAGAAACTATTAGTGAATCGTGACTGTGCTTGTCCTTGATCTATTCTGGCTTGTCATAGGTGCTAGAGAAAAAGTTTGTCTCATGCACGGTGCCCTCACTGGAATAGGCAGTTACTGGATTGTCATACCACAGGAGGACAACATCACAGAACATAGTGATAGGATGTCTGAATGGTAGAGAATCAATGGATTAAGATCAAATACTGCTTGAGAAAATTATTAACTGAAAGATCAAGGACAAAGGGAGCAAGAATAAAGGTGAGATGATGAAAACTCACAACAATATAGTACAATTAATGTTGGATCAGGGCTGAATCTTCTGTCAAAAATTTAATTAACACAGTGAAACACCAGAGACAAGCAAAAGCTTTGCATCAATACCCACCAATGCTGTAATTGCAGCAGTGACACAAATAATGACCACATGTAGAGAAATATCAAACACTATTGACCACTAATGGTTTGAAGGGGTGTAGAAAGTCAAACTTTTCAAAAAATAATTAGCATGTAAGCATTTTACAGAGTCAAGATTAAGATTTCAAAAATATGATATCTGGCCAGCCCTCCAGCAGCCAAGTGAGATCAATATGGCCTGAATAAATGGGCAGCTTAACAAGGCACTTAAAACCCTCTTAACAGGACAGATAAAATCCCAATGAACTTTGAGAGGTAATGAACATTTTTTATCCCTCTGAAGCTGCAGGCTTTATTGGCTGAAACAAATGGAGCAGGCACTTATATCAGACACTAAGTAAATAAATGAAAGTGGCCAGAAATGGATGCATGGAGCACTCCACTGAGACTCTACAGATATAGGAGCGATCAGACCATCAGTACCAGTACATCAGTCTGTGGGGAATATTTGAAAAATGGATGCCTAATTCATCATTAATGATGTTTCTGCATGATGACAGCAGTCAGTCCATTTGTTTTCCATCAAACTGTGTTCAGTGTAGGCAATCAAGAATCTATAACAGCAATTTGTTTGGTGCAAATCAGTGTGTCACACTTTAAGAATAATGTTTTATTTATTTATTTTTTTATTAGCTAATTTAATTTATTTAATTTATGAGGTATTTAATTTATTTGAATTTATGATTGCCATTATTGATTGGAGAGCATTTCAAATTGCCCTAGTAATAAAGCTGTACATTTTTTTTATATAGAAAAAGCTGACTGTAACTTAAGCTCTGGGAAACATTCTGACATCTTTGGGCTCCTTGTTTTAATTTTCTGCCCTCCAAATTTGTGTTTTTGGTTCATTCTCACCACTCCTGATGTCAGCATCAGAACAACAAATCTAAATGGTACTGTGATGAAGCTGAAAGTCAGCTGGATGTGCAAATAGGCAACTGTTGTTTTATGCAATTTTGTTCACTAAATTGCAGTTGATGTAAATTTAAGGAGCAAAAATTCTGTATTTCATTAAGAATTTCATTAGATTAAACCATCCTAAACTGTCTTCATTATGGTGATTGTACAATGATTTCACTGTGTGAAAACATTTTCCTCAGCACTGAAACAGCAACAAGCAGTTTTAGAACCAGCTGATGATTCAGCCCACATTGATCAACTATTAATAATGTGTTAGTTCACTGATGCTGGGTCACTGAGACACTGAGAAAGCCAATCTTTATGACACTTAGGATATTAAGTGTGGTGTAGTTTCATTTGTTGTGGTTTTCTTCATTGTTCTGTTTGAGTAATGGATCAAAAGAAGTGAATAGAAATCAGTGTCCTTGAGAATGTATTAAAAAAACACTGCCTGTGTGACTCCATGGATATCTTGGGACTTGTAGCACAGCTTTTGGCAAAGATATGTGTAGGGTATATTCCAAAACTTAAATCCTCACACCCTTTGCAATAATTTGCTCTGTGGCACCTGGCAACACTGTCTGCAAGAGGTTTATAACAACACTGGGTGACTACTGCCCTTTCTTCTGATAAAACTCTCTCATTATTTTGTCCCACCTCATGAGGTTGTCTGTTTGACATATTTGCACAAATGACCAATCATTATTTGGTGAGTAGGATAACAGATAGGTGCGATAAGACATTACATAACATTTCAGAATATTAATAGGGCTGAGGAGAAAGGTAACGTCCAGAGGAAGGAATTCCTTTGATAAGAAACAAGCCAATTTTATTTCTCAGTTAGCAAAACCAATTTTGATGCCCAGATTAATAGCTAACTCCATAAACTGACTCACACAGACAACATTAAGGATGGCCCAACCTCATCTGCAATATATAATATCCTCACATAAGACACACCCACTCTTTTAGATCACAGTGACACAAACCTCAGATCTACCCTTCTGGATTTGTGATTTCTGATGAGCTGTGATGGGAGACCTGCTCCCACAAGCAGATGGCTCCTTTTACTATAATCACTGTGCTAAACACTGGATAGTACAAACTTTAATGAGTTCAATGCAAACTTTCTCTCACTTACTCACAGCTGCTTTGCCTCTTAGTCAAAAAAATCAATCCATTATCACGGGTAAAACAACAGCAGAGTGAGAGGGAGTAAGCAGTGGTCATTAGTGCTGACGGATGAAAGGCCTGGGGATCCAGGATGATTCATTTGGGAGCCAAATATTCTGCATCCAAAGCCAACAAGGAAGGAGGGTTCTGGACCAGTGTTACACACCACTCATCCTGTAAGATTCTATGTACGTTTATAATGTAAGTAGCCCAAAGACGATAGCACAGTAGCATTTTAAACACACTACCCAGTACTTAAACTGGCCTTTCAACAAACACTAATACAATGCATTATGTGATAATAAAGAAAAACTTGTTTGTTAAATATGAGTTCTGTAAACCATTCATAGCTCAGATTCATAGTTTTACCAAATTTGATTGGTTGTGATCACTGTAAGTGAGGTCAGACATTCAGAAGCACAGGAATTGCTAGTTAGGTGTTTACACAGTTAACAGGTAGTCTAACCAGATTATCAAGTACTTTCAAACAGGAAAAAAAAACAAAACAAAAAAAACAGAAATCTAATCTAAGACATTTGCATTAATAATTAAAGCTGCTTTGCAGCAGTGGTCGGGGCCAGGCAATTTTTGACAAACTTAGGCAATTCTGAGTAACAAGAGACAACAAGAAGATCTGCATTACAGTGTCCATTCTGCCTTTGCTGAGGCTTGAACTCATAACCTACAATACCAAGAACCATCCTCTAACTCATTGAGCCAACTGGCTGGAAGGGAAACCTGGTTTAACAAATGGACTCAGGCTGTTATGATTTGAACAGGGTCTGGACTCAAGAGTGGAAACAGGACTCAGAGTAACAGTTGACAGTGTTGTTTATTGGCAAAAGTAGCAAAAATTATTAACCAGCAAAACACGCAGGACAGGATGCAGCTGCAGCTGAGTCTCTTCAGGGCACGTGGCAAAAACTAAAATGGGAACAAAAATCGCTGGAACCTCCAGGTTAACTTTGTGAGAGTATCACAAATAGAAAATCACTACAAAACTGTAGGAACACTGCAAAAAAGGGCAGGGAACAAAAACCACTAGATGAGCTACGACTGAAAACCAAACAGGAACAAAAATCACTAGAACTCTAGGAGGTAAAACAAACCAAAGTCACTAGACAAAACTAGGGTCTAAAATAGGAACCAAGGAACATGGGGCATAAGGCAGCAAACTCTGGGGATGGGCGTAAACAAAACGTTCTGGCAAAGAGGAAGTGGACAGCCAGGCCTATATACTGCTGCCACTGATGATGATGACCTGCAGCTGGTGCCAATCAGCCAAACCTGACTCAGCTGCACCGTGCCAGTCCTGGAAAGAAAAAGCAAAAAGAATGGACGCCACAGGAAGTGGAACTAAAAACAACAACAAAATAAAAGCATCTCCAGGAAATGTTACACAGGCAGTCACCAGCCAGGCAGCAGTTGTCGAGGCAGATTTAAAAATGTCAAAATGTCAAAAACTTTGTTATCAAGACAAAAATCTGATAAAACATAAATTGTATCTTGACAGCAGTGTTGGGCAAGCTACTTGGAAAATGTATTGAGCTAAGCTGCAAGTTATTCTACATAAAATGAAGCTTCACTACACTGAAGCTACCCACCAGAGGAAAGTAGCAAGCTAAGCTACAATAAAATGCACAACAAAACTACATCAAAGCTACTTTTTTGTCTTTTTTAACATCTAACCAACTTCATTCCAAGCCATGACTTTCTAGTGATCAACAAAGTTGTAAGACAAACAGATGGGTAAGAAATGTTGGGCAAAGTTATACTTTTTTTTTAGCTTCTCCTGTCTTCCTCATTTTTCCTACCTCTTCCTGCCCCCCCCCCCCCCCCCCCCCCCCCCCCCCCACACACACACACACACATTTCTTTGATGTAAGATGATGACTGAATTGTGATGATTAGTTTAGCTGGCGATTGTTGTTGGATTGTTGCTTTGGGAAAATAACAGAATCTGAGTGTCCTTAAATTCGTGTTTGACGTCTTGGACGTTGACAGCAGCTTCATTTTGGGTTGCAGGGTAAGCATCAGAATGTGTAATTGTTCTCTGAGCACCTGATTAGGAACATAAACTTGTCATATGGCCAGGCTTTTCAGATCATTTATGGAGATAAACTTGCAGTACACCTTTCTCCCCCCTCCTCTGTCACCAGCTACGTGATGCGCTCTGCTGCAGCAGGCAATTCATGGGCATCAGCAGAAGGATTGGAATGTGACATCACATGGAATTGCTGCATTTAAGGTTTAGAAATGCCTGGGGAAATGTAGCTATTTGATGTAGAAAACAGCAACGTTACAACCACGCGACTGAGAAACGTAGTTAAACTAATAATGCCGCTACTCGTAATGCCGCTACTGCCCAACACTGCTTGACAGCATGAAAATGTTAGTGATTTGTTTTTAACAATAACTGTTTTCTTTGTAAGAGAAATCTGATGTTTAAAAATGCCATTGTTACATTGACTCCAGTTGTTCCCATGACAGCAGAATTCAAAATGTTTGCAAAAACTCTGATATTTGCCAAACTTCATCAGCCATGACTCCAAAATATTGTCAATTTTTTTTAAGGAAGATTGAAAATGTATTAGCAAGAATTGGCTGGTATATATTTACACTACTGTTTGCAGTCAAACATTTTCAGGCTCAGTTTTTCAGATATCAAAATTCCTGGTGTTAACTTTGTGCAGGACGGTCTGAAGATGCAGTGTAGCAAATTTGGTGTCAATTGAGCAAAAATTGTGGGACAAGAAAGGTTTAATAAGGTTTACAGTTTTGAGTGATGGACTTCATAATTTGTACTGAGTTTGAATGTACACAATTTCTGCAGTATTGGGGCTACATTTTGGTGGAATTTACCCCCCCCCCCCCCCCCCGTGAGGAATATGGACATGGGCTTGGAGTTGAGTAAATCTGGCATGGGGCTGGACCTTTGTGCAATGTTTGGTGATTTTTCATGCATGGGAAGTAGGATTTCCTAGGAAGAAGAAGAAGAAGACTACTGGCAATAACAATAGACTCCTGGCCCCTAATTAGAATTATTAACATTCTTAATCCTTGTGCCCTCCTCCAAAAAACCTCCTTTCATTACCCTCAATTAATATGTCAATTTAGCAATATCAAAACAACATATCATAGACATAAAAGATTTTGAGAATAATAAAATATTCAAAAAGAGAAAGAAAAACAGTGCTAAACAAGACAGTTATACCAATGTTTCCAAAAGGTAATCGGGATGTATGCAGAGTGTATGCAGCAGGCAGCGTTCAAACACACACTCTCTGAAGCTGCCATGTTATAAACCTGTATGCTTATCTATTCTTCTTCAGAGTCACCTGCTGAGACTATTTTAAAGCTACAAGAAGCATTTGAAATTATTCAGCTCAATCTTACTTCTTTAAAAGTAAGTTCTTTAAGAGAAGACAACTAAAAACATTTTTCCCAGAGCCCTGCCTGGTTTCATTCCTGAAAAAAGTCCATACCAGGACTTCATGTTGGAGGAAGACCTGTCTTTTAAGTTTTATGTTGAGAATTACTCACCAAAATTAAAGTTAAAACGTTTGGTTCAACATTCAGAGTAAATTAATAATAATAATAAACACAATAATAATAAGAAGAAAAGAAGAAGAAGAAGAACAACAACAACTTATAAATGTGTTCTATTCTTTTGGATTTGACTGTGGAGGCATAGTAGTCTATCTCAACTATAACCACATCTCATCTTAACTGACTTACATGTCATTATTTAACTATTTAAATCACAGCACTGGTGTAAACACTGATAAAATTCAAGAACCTGTCACATGAGCGGCTCCATGTTGTCCCTGTGTGATGTTCAGGGACAGGTCAGGACAGTCAGAGGACAGACAGGTTTGAGGCTGAAGTTTATTTTAATGAAAGGTGCAATGTGAGACTGTGACCTGATCACATGTCAGCTGTTCAGCTGTAGTCAAGGAAAACTCAGCTGTTCTCAGCTCCACTGCGAGGAGCATCTTTTTTAAATTTTTTTAAAGCTATCCCAAAGCTTTAAAGCTTTTAAAAATAAAGCTCTGATATAGCAACCCAGCTAAAATACAAGAGGACACCCGGTGTATTTATCAGAGCTTGGTCACATGCTGAGGCAGCGGATCGGTTTGAGTTGTGTTCTTCAGGCAGTGATCAGTGTCGGCGGCTGTTTGACTCGTTAGACTTGCTGATCGTCATCAATTTAGTGATCGTAGCTACACATGTAGGGCAGTATACAACAGGTAACAGTGTTGTTGTTGTTGTCTCTTTCCACTGACAGGTCCACTGATAGTCGATTAATTGTTTACACCCCTACTCCAGACCTTCGCCGACCATCTTCTCTGTGCCAGTGCCAAATGCCAAATTATCCACTACATCGGTTTTCCTTTGATAGGTTCATGCAGAGGAGGAGTGGGCCAACCAGCTGTCAGTGTGTGTGCATGCTGTCAGCTGTCAGAGATGCACTGGTTGATAAGTTTCGTTTTTACCGCTCACCACTGGCATACATGCGTGCTTATTTGTGTGTGTGTGTGTGTGTGTGTGAACAAGAGTTACGATAGTTACGAATTGTAACTCCAGATTCCATGAGTCGAGGCGCAGCCCTCTAAGGCTATCACTAGTGGGTTTATCCCTCGCGCAACTGCGCAGCACTGAAAGAATTTAGTGCACGCCCACTTACACGTAGACCCCACGTACGGTCTCATCATGAGCATAAATAGCGTGAGACCGTACAATCGGCTCCCGAAGAACTTTTCTTCAGCGCGGAACCAGTGGGGCCCATAGCTTAGAGGAGGCTTTGTACACAGACAGAAGCTCCAGAGCGTTTATGTGGAGACAGGACTGACCACCCACCAAGCATGTCCCTCCCCATCCCGAGAGAGAGGCATCCGTGAACACTGAGGTGTGTGACGTCACTCTGCCCAGGGGAACCGCCGAAGACAGAATGAGGGGGTTCCTCCAGTGACCAATGAGGGAGGGACAGTGATCATCCATCTCCGCTGGCGCACCACATTGATACGTAGACAGATGAACCACCTCTGCAGCCGTCTCATGTGAAGCAGGCCAAGGGGAACTACCACCTGGGCCGCTGACATCATGCCCAGCAGGCGCATGAGCGAAAGGGCTGTCACCACACTCCTGGAGGTGACATACCGCAGCAGAGCTGTCAGAGCCTCAACCCTCTGTTGAGAGAGGAGAGCTCTCATGCCGACTGAATCCAATTCCACCCCCAGATAAACGATAGTCTGGGAGGGAGTGGGGGAACTCTTTCCCCAGTTTATGGAAAAGCCCAAGCTCATTAGGTGAGATACCAGCTCCGCCGTGTGGAGCGTGGCCTCCTCTCTGGACTGAGCCAGCACCAGCAGGTTGTCCAAATAGAACAGTTCCCATCTCCTGGCTCTGTGGAGAGGGTCCAGAGCTGTCACCACACACTTGGAGAATGTGCGCAGGGCCAGAGAGTAGCCGAACGGTAGACAATTGTACTGGTACTGGACCCCCTGGAAGGAGAAACGCAGGAATTTCCTGTGCTTGGGGACGACAGGGACGTGGAAATATGCGTCCTTCAGGTCTGTGGAGGTGAGCCAGTCGCCCTGGCGATCACACTCAGCATGTCAGCATGTGAAAAGGTTTGTCTGCGATCATCTTGTTGAATAGGGACAGATCCAGAATCGGTAGGGGCGCAGACAAACATAGTGTGGGAGATGTGTGTGTGACACCTGTCTCATACCGGTCTCATACCCCCCAATTTCTTCAGAACAAGGAAGTAATGGGAGTAAAACCCCTGACCTTCCTCCCCGGGGGAACCATAGAGATCGCACCTTTTGCGAGAAGCCCCTGCAGCTCCAGTTGGAGAACAAGGCTCTGCTCCTGAGAGGGTTGTCTCCAACATGCCATTGAAACACGGGGGTGGAGAGGCAAACTGCAGGGTGTGCCCCCTGCTTATCAGCCTGTCCATCCACCTGTCCATGGAACATTTGCGCCACCACTCTGAGCAATGCTCTGAAAGCGGGCGTGCATTTTGTTGACCTGACGCCGTCGCCATGGAAACCAGCCACGTCAGAGCCCTCACCACCGCTGCACAGGGTCCTCCGAAGGACTGTGCAGCCCATGGGGGGCTCTGACCGAAAGGGCTGAAGATGGTGGTGGTGGTGGTGGTGGTGGTGGTGGTGGGGGGGGGGGGTGCAGCAGAGGAGGTGGAGGAGGAGGAGGAGGCGGCGGCGGAGAAGGAGGGCGAGAAGCTGTGTATGAAGCCTGTCTCTACCTGAACTGCTGGTCCGAGTGGCGGTCCCACCAGGGGTTAAATGGTCTGCCCTTGGGTTGGGCCCAGCCCTCATGGTGTCGACCATGGATCTGAAATGAGGGCCAAAGAGCGCGTCCGGGGTGACGGGGGCCTCCAGCAGCTCCCTCCTTGTTGACTCCGGAACCGAAGATTGCTGGAGCCAGAAGTGCTGGTGTATCTGTGTCTTCACACCCCCATTCGGGCCGTTGAAACAGTGACCAAGGTGGAGAGGGAGAGGGCGGCACTGACGGCTTTGCTCAGTTCGTCCACTTCCTCAGAAGTCATGGTCTTGGAGGATGTCGACAGCGCTGTGATGGAGTGAGCAAGAAGAGTGATGTTGTTTGCAGCCACAGAAGACTGCATCGCGCACTCGTGGCTGCGGTCAGCAAGCCGAGCCATCACCAGGTCCCTGACGGCTGTCAGAATGGGACGATGGCCGGCAGTGGTGTTGGCCAGTCTAACACCAAAGAAGGTGGTCAGGTTGGATTCCAGTGGTGGCACCGGAGGGAAACCTCTCGCTGTGAACCCTTCCACCTTGGTGATGGGGACAAAGGTTGAAACCAGAGCCTTGAGGGTCTGGGGGTCTGCAGCGGCTCCCTCTTGGTACCTCACGATCACCAGGAACCTGGGCCAGATGGAAACCTGGTGAGGTAGCTGGTGGGATCGCAGAACATCAAGCATATCGTCGGGGGGAGGAGTCTCTTGTTCTGGAGGGAGCTGGAGACCTCTTCCGCGCTGCGGCCCAACTGATAATCTCCGGGAGTTCATCCAGGAGAGGATGCCGTGGTCAGGCCCAGCTCCTGCTGTTCCGATTGGAGGGGGGAGGGATGGGTGACCCACCCGGGGAGACGTGAAGGAGAACGCACCGTTGTCCGACCCTGGCTCACCCAACACGTCAAAGCACTCGAGGGCCTCTTCCATGGAGTAGCTCTCATGGGGGAAGACCTCGTCGATGTCCTTGGTCAGTGCCTCTGTGACATCCGCTCTCCTTCGACGTTCTTCCAGTGGAAAAGGAGCGTAGGAGGGGCAGGCGACAGGCGACGATAGGGCCAGCAGAGTGTGTTCCGGCCAAGACAAGCCTCGCAGCACACGAGGAGGTCTTGGCTCAGGATGTAGCCGGTGTGGCCGGGCAGTGTCTGATGCTGGCCTGGGACATGACGATAGAGAGGAATGCTCAATAGAAAAAAACTTCTTCCATGCAGCGAAGTAGCTGAAGAAAAGAGGGAGCCAATTGTACAGTCTCGCGGCTATTTATGCTCATGATGAGACCGTACGTGGGGCCCACGTGTAAGTGGGCATGGACTAAATTCTTTCAGTGCTGTGCGGTTGCGTGAGGGATAAACCCACTAGCAATAGCCTTAGAGGGCAAAGCCTATATGAAATAGAACAGAGAAAGAGCGCTATTCAGAGATGAATGAACGGAACAAAATTGCGTTGAGAGAAAAAAAAAGCAGAAGCAATTTGTGATACTTGGTCTTGATTCTGTGGGAATGTGTGGGAAACACTGGACCAGTGAAACAAATAGCCAGGAGAACAGCAACCCTTGGGCTAGGAAACTTTAGGTGTTATGCAGTGATTATGTCTGAGCCACATTCTTTGTCATTAGTGAGTTGTGTTATTGCCTGGTAGATCTCATTAGTTGTAATCCCAACTGCATCACTATTGTACCAACAGTACTATTCTATCAACTACCAATAGTAGCAACTATGTAGGGATCACTTTGAACGCAATTAAATAACTCAAAATAATGTTGCTTCCATAGGTTGGCTATATTATCAGCTCCAGATACACCCTCTAAAGTGCATGGCAATAATCTGGTGCACCTACTAAGAGATTTCACCTCTTTCCAGAAACCTTGGACATTATTACTGAAGAGTTTTTCTGCCATAGAGTCAGCTCTGAGAGCCTGCTCATTTTTACATACATATCGAACAGCATATTTATACTTAGCATTGGTTAATTTTTTATGATCCAAGACAGGCCCTTGCCTAGGCTGGCCTGCCAGCCTCTGCATGATGTACAGCAACATACCTATTCCAGCCTGACTTAATATTGCTTGCCTTATGAGAGTGTGTGTAATATGGTCTACTGGCCTCCAATACAGTTTCCACAGTACAATCATACATAGCACATAGGTCTTCATGATGACAGACTTCTATACATTTTAGATCTGAACACATGATAGAAAAACTGGTTAAGTGTACATCAGCCAAAAGGACATCAGTTCTCCCATAATATGTAAGAATATCCTCATTTCTGAGTTTATACCACTCCAGTTTAGCCTTATGGGTGCCAGAGCCCTCATGAGCCATCTCAGGAGTCGATCCACATCAAGAGTCATAATAAAAGGTACATGATCAGTCAGTGACATATCATACATTATCTCCATAGGTTGCAGGGTGGCATGAGCATCAGCATTGCTAAAGCAGTGACCTAGCCATGAAGTAGAATGCCAGGCCTCACTTACATAGGAGTAACTTTCAGAAGGTAAAAGTACTGGATAGTATAAGATTGTTATCATCACAAAATTGTAGCAATATGTTTAGAAAACCTAGCATGCCTGTCTCTGCTGAGGTCAGCATTCATGTCACCAACACATGTAGAGTGGGTGTCAATAACAAAATAAAAGCTAATTTATCCAAATATTCATTCTCATTTTGTTGGCATTCATATGGCATGTAAACATTCAAAATAATAAAAACTTTGTTGTTAATATCAACCTGCATAGCAATGCACCAGTCTACTTCTGTCCTGATGACATTAATGAATGAATTCAGCTTTTTATGCCAATGGATAGCCACACCCTCTGCTATCCTTCCTCTCACTATTCCCATAGTTAGGTCAGTCGTTGACTCCCCAGCCCCATGGAAATTGTCATGAAAATAGTTAAATTTTCCCAGTTCCTGTTTAGGAAAAAAACATCTCATGTAAACACAAAATGTCACAACAGATTGTCAACGACTATACGCCGGGCCTTTTTGCAACAGGTTGTCAACGACTAAATGCTGGGCCTTATCTCCCTCGCTATTGCCAAGGCACAAGGCTCGGCAGTTGTAAGAGGCCACTCGCATATTGAGTTTAAATGGCCCAAATAGTCGGTGTCATGTCCCCAGTGCTGGTCCCTGCAACAATCACCTTACATGGCTCATAATATCACTTCACTACAGAGCCCTCCGGCCATTTATCAGGATTGTACATCTCCGCAATTTCGTTGCATTCTGCGCTCACTTGGAAAAAGCTAAATCTGTTGCACACAGTATCAATGTTATTGCTAATCTTTGACATGTCCAAGCCTCTAATCACCTGCAATGCCCCAACCCCCTGCTATTGATTTTATTTAAAATATCTCATTTTATGTTTTTTTTTTTTTTAACACAGACACACCATGTATTCAAACTAGCATTTGAAGTGTTAAAATCCTGAAAATTATTGATTTGGTATTTTTGAGTAGAGCAGAAGTGGTTTAAGAGATCTGTGCAAAAAAAGTAGAAAAAATATTGATATATAATGATTTTATAGCAGTTTTTTGGTGCGTGCCATTTTTGTCTCGAGGGTAACGAAAGGGTCAAAAAGTGTCTGGGGTGTATAATATACCTGTGAGAGAAAATGATACTAGATTCAAAAAATATGTGAACAAAATAATCTTCTTACAGGAAATCATGCCTGAGGCTCTAAAACAGCCAAAATGATGGCCAAATGAAAAAAAGACAAAAATGGCTCGAGGTGTACCTGAGGGTTAAGTTTACAGCACACAACTTTTATGTGCTGTAAAGAGCGTTTAAGAGTGAGTATAAGTGTCTCCACAACTTCAAAACTCTTGTCAGTCTGTTCCACCCCATGGACACTGTACTCTCATATTTCTTAAGTAAAATTGACTGTAAAAAACAACATAAATCATAAAAAGTAGCCAATGTTGAAGAAAGCCCAGAAGCTACTGGTTGAGTTGCTCTCTGTTCCAGCTTGTCAAGAGTCCTACAGTCAGCATTTAGTTCAGGCCTCACCGGATCTCCTGGGCACCGACTGACAGGTTTAACAATGGCAACCAAATCTTCTGTTATTTAGGGCTTCCTTTAGTTGGATCCACTCTCACTTGGGATACATAAGGAACCAAATCCTATTAATTCAGCGGCCTATAGACCATGTAGTCCAGTCACTTGAAGCAAATCACTTTGGTATAATATCCATTCATCCATCCATCTTCCTCCACTTATCCGGGGCCGGGTCGCAGGGGCAGCAGCCTGAGCAGGGACCCCCAGACTTCCCTCTCCCCAGACACTTCCTCCAGCTAGTTTACCAGTGGATTTGAATGCGGAAAATACTGAAAATGGATTACATTTTTACATCTTCCTTTTATTTTGTAAACTTTGTCTGCGTACTTTCCCGACGCTGGAGGGATGTACAGTATATACATCATAGGGAGGTAAGACTGGTCTTATTTGAAAGAGGGTAATGTCCTCATGTGTTTTGGTGTATAATGTGTGGCATAAAGTTACAGGGCCGCTCTTATAGCACCCTTTTATTGTCATAGTCGTGCATGCTCGAGGCGCTCGTCAAAAATAAACAAAATGTTTTTAATTCTTGAAATCAGAGAAAACCTTTGGTGGAATATTCAATCACAGCCTTGTAGACACACTCCAGACAAAAAAATCACTGTTTCATCTTGTCTTTGTAAAGTTATCGGCTTGAGAGTAAAGGGAAGCTCATGATGCCACCCTCCGCTGCACTGGTGCGGGCACTTGGGTACAAGTGGTTAAGCCATCTTTGGCTGGACTACGGTCTTGAAAAGCTAAAGATGTGGATTTGTACCAACCAGCCACCACTCTGCTGCTCAAAAGCTGCTTCAGCACTTGACTTTATGCAACTCGTACTCAAAACCAAAAATTATGAACTGTTTCTTTAAATACGATAGCTTTATGAATATATTAATGTGGTGTGGAGAAAGTGTTAGCAGAAATCTCTGCAATTTTATACATGCCAGGCTCACAGAACACACACACACATAATGTTTCATAACAAAACCACACAGTTATTAGCTTACTTTCCTGATTCATGCTAAATACAGTGTGCTTACCTGTACTTAATAGCATGAATTCACATAGATGATTAATCATAACCTGACCAACTTATTAACCTTCACACACGAGAACCAAACCCAAATCCTTGTTGCTGCATTGAAAAGAAGCTTGATTTTATTACAAATGAAGGAACAACTGAGAGACCAAACATTTGTCTGATGAGCTTTTTAGCACAGGATGACAAATGATGGCACATAATGTGTTATAATTATGCAGAGTAATGGAATTCCCCATAAAGCTTTATTCTCTGCAGCCTATTGATAGCAAAACAAACCCAAAGTAGAAACAGCTTTGGTTCAGCTGTCTGTCTGGGCCAGCTGTTTAATGGGGATAACAAAGAATCTCAATTCACACTCACAGTAAAGAGTAAACAAAGTCTTTTGATTTGCTTTCCCTGAAAAGTACACATAAAGTATTAAAACAAAGAAATCATATTTGATGCAGCGAACCTCAGAATATATATATGCCAAATATATATATATATATATATATATATATATATGTTTGGCAGTTAATTACATTGTAAAATGTCTCATTTAAAGGAGCTACAGTATATGTATATATAGGATTGTGGCCAAAACTGTTGCTGCAGTCAAATTCAAATTACTGCAGCACGTTGTTTCTCCTCCCCCTCACCCCCAGACTCAAGGTTGCCAGATAGCCACACTCCAACCTCTGTCCTGCTCTAGCATTGTGGCTATGGTGCCAAGACTCACTCACTGTTAGATTGCATTACTTACTACCTGGAGTGAGATGATGAAGCAGCAGTACATCTACACCTGTTATCATAGTAAAATATCTCCTACATGTTCACGTTTCTGTAGGTTGAACAGGTTGTTGATGAATATTTAGCTTTTTACTCTCACAGTTTTATTGCAGCTGACTCACACTCCAGTTGGCTGGACCCAAATTGAGAGAGTGAGTAACTTCAAGTATGATGGTATACATACCTCTGAGGAAATAACTTGGACCTAATCATATCAGTTAAAAAAAAGGCCAGACAACGGCTGTATCACCACAGACAGTGGAGGAAATTCAATATCAGCATCTCAGTTTGGTACACAAGCTCTTCTGCCCAGGACTGTAAAGCTCTGCAGAGGGTTGTGCACTTAGCTGAGCTCATTTCCAGGACAACCCTTTCCTCTCTGCAGGGCATCTACACATGACAGAGCCACCAAAGTTCATCAAGGACTCCCTTCATGCCAGTAACTATCTGTTCAACTTGCTGAAATCCGACAAGCTTCCATTGCTGCTTATTTCATACTTTCATTTCACTCATGAACAACATGTATACAAATATTCCTGAGGGATCTGTATTGAACATTAACTGTGCAGATCATAACAGCTCCCATTTTCAAGATAATATTGACTTGTAAAGGGGAAACTGCATTAAGGCATGTGTGTGCATGTGGCAGAAGCACAGTTTTATAAAAATGTGTGTCATTTTCTGTTTGTACCCTGAGGGCCTGATTTACTAAAGGTTTGCATGTGTAAGAACGTGTGTAAACTTAATTGCACGCAAAACACATGTTGAAGCAACATGGCAACATGTGTTTGTGCCTGCAATCAAGTTTTTACACATGCAAACCTTTAGTAAATCACTCCCTTAAAATATGGATCCTAGGCCCTGTTTTATGAATGAGGCCTGCGGCCCTCCTAGTGAAAGGAACACATTTGTGTTTGTTGGTATTTTTCTTTTCTTCTTAAGACTGACTGAGCAAATGACATTGTGTTGTATCATATGCACATAAATTAAAAAGTTAAATAACTGGTAAAAGCAGTAGGGTTGGGGGATCGATCCTATAATAACAATACTGTTAATATATCTCATACGATGGATTCTATGGTCAATAGTATCAATACCACTTTCAGTTTCTCTCTGCTATGGTGAATTCAGTTTAGAGTAGAACTTTTTTTGCAAATAGTGTCCTGTTTTCAACACAAATAATCAAAACCCCTTGTTGTCACTGCTGTCCTGTGTCAAAAATGAACCAATAAAATGCACAGCTTCCCTGCTCTATTCCAACATATAAAAGTAGTAGAGTGTCTTGGTGGTAAAATGCTTAAAAGTTAAGTTCAGTCCTTACACATGTAGCCTGGAATTGGACCCAGCTCTTGCATGTCACATTCTCTCTCTCCCAGCTTTCCAGCTTCTCTCTAATTGTTGCAGAAACGGCATCAATGCCAAAAACAGTACTTCAAAAAAGAGAATTCTTCAAGCTACCAAGCTAAAACATTCATGACACTGCTTGCGTGTACATGAAAGTACCTTACACTTTTCAGGTAAGAACAACTATCAGTATCAGTGGTGGACTCTGGACCTGTATTACTTGGTATAAGATCGAGATCGAGAGAGAGAGAGAGAGAGCAGTGAGGCTGGGGACAGGAACTGAGGTTTTACTGGTTAGCAGTACAGCTGTCAAAGTAGGAGTGAATGTCTGTGCACTCCAGGCTGTTTGTCAGTAAATTAATACTACAGCACCTGCTTTCCCCCCATGCTCAACCTACCCATCAGTCTATGAGCCACAAACATTTAACAATAGTGATGCAAGAAACTTTACTTGATACTTTGTGATACATCACATTGTGTGTTCACAAGCTTTAAGACAGTGACCAAGTAATAAAAACTAGTAAAACAATAATTTAGTTAGGGAAAACAACAGATTATTAGACTATGACTTGGTAAATATGCTGCATGCTGATTGCATTCAAGTTTCAAGTTGAAGTTTTTTTGTTATTTTATTCATTTATTTAGTCTAACGGGGATACACATCACTCTGCAGTGACAGTGATAAAAAAAGTTTCCAAAGGGAGCTAGGCGTAACATTAATCTTCCCTGGTGCAAAAAGGGGGTGTGAAAAAGAATTACAAATTACAATATGGTGCACATCAGAGTGCTGAAACTCCTACCTGTTTGATGTCTGGCTTGAAGTAATGACTACACACAATGACTGATGGATATACACAACCTGTCCTCTCTTCTGGGCGCTGACAGGGTGAAGTCAGAATAAAAAATGCCACTGACATTATAAAGAGAGTTATGGTCCTCTGGGGGGGGAGATCAGAGAGGAGCATTATACAGTGGAATAGTGTAGGATTGGGACAAGCATGCTGTTCAAGCAACAGCAAAGTTCTGGAATATCACCGTCATGCAGGGGAAAGGGGAAGAATCAGCAACATGTGAATGCAGAGGAAAAGAAAACAGATGTCTGTCCAATTTGTGACCAAATTGAGTTGGACTGCAAACTGTCCGTTATCTATTTCATCTGATTTCTTGATCTGTCACACACAATATCTAATCATCAATCAAAACAGGGTGCTGCTTACCACACTTCTCTGCTTCTCTGAGAAGAACCACATTTCTTTCAACATCGATGTAGGGGTTGGAGATAAATTGCATAAAATGCAATCACAATATATTTTTCCATATTTAATGATATCAATATTTATCACGGTATGTATTTCTTCTGAGTAGCCTGAAGAAACCAGAGAATGCCTTCAGATTGGGCTTACAGCACAAGTTCACTTGCAGGCTATATTCTTTTTATTTACTTTGTTTTATTCAAAGTGAAGATGGTAATACTTCTCTGACTCCATTTGTTAATCCCTGCAGTCAGAGAGATGAAGCAGCAGCACCTGTATATATTTTGTTGTTCTATGTTAACATATCTCCTTCCACATGTTCACTGTCCTGCAGGTTTGGCCTTTCACTCTGAGTGTTTGATTGCACTAACTTGCAGTAACTACTAGTGCAGTTTTAGTTTTTTTGTTTTTCTTTTTTTGAACATTTGAGAAAAAATAAGGCAGGAGTTTGTTTGTAAATAACATAAGCAAGTTACAGAACAAAAAATGAAAACAAAATAATAATCATTATATTCTTCATACATATTCAAAAGGAATGAGAAGAAGCATCAACTCATTATATTCAGGTTAGTGTTTCAAACAGACACATGCAACCCTGCATCTCGAAGACCCTCAGTGCATGATTGACACTCATGGATGAAACATGAGCAGCACAGTGTTTACATATAGTTGCATTTTTTCCTCCACTTTCTTACTGTTGTCATCTTCAGGTCATCATCCCTCTTGTCCAATTTTTACTTTGTCTTTTTCCCTTTAGCTGCAGCCGCTGCAACTCAAACAAACTATGCTTTCATCCTACATGCAGCCAGAGACTGACAGGCACTTCTTTCTTTCATATAATACCAAGTAAATATGTCCAAAATTTATCCACCAAAATGTATTGTGGCCACATATCAAGATCATTTTAACACTCAGCCTTACACCAACATCTGCTGATGCATCACCACAGCAGCTTGCTCCTACCTCCACCCCTCAGTCTACATCTAATAAAAACAACTATTCAAAACATTAGCACAATGCCAATCAGGGCCCACCACAAATATGTTGTTGTGACACTTTGTTGTTTTTGCCACTTTGTAATTGTGGTTTAGTCATACGTATGGTATTACATCATTCTACCAGTAGGTGGAACGTATCACCTCATGCTGAGTATGATGTATGTGACACTGCACTTGACTACAGAGCCCCAGTAAACGTTACATGTTCTCCAGTGTTCTCAGTTGGTCAACCGCCCTATTCCTTCTACACGACACAACATATTGGCGACAAGGTATGGCTTTGCTAGGGATATTGCCACCTCTGGCATTTTTACAGAATCAATGTGTGCCTACAGTTCCTTTAGAGTCATGGATCCATATGTTGTCAATTACGTGCTAGCTTTAGCCAACATGATGGAGGACAAGAGTAAATGCACACTGTTGATCTACAGTGTTGGTGCAGAAGCCCAGCCCAATTTTCTTTACACTGCTGGGCACTGGTGAATCTTGCAGACACCCTGCAGGCTTTAAAGACATTTTTTAAGCCGAAGTTGAACATCGTGGCAGGGAGAAACAAGTTTTGCCAGGGAGCACAATGTGTGGTGATTACATGCAAGTTTGGTGCAATGGCTGAAGATATCATCTGAGATCAGATCATGGAAAAGACCAACAACACAAGGATCAGAAAGCCCTTGCTAATGGAGGATAATCTTACACTACAGAAAGCCCTTGCACTGTCAGCCCAGATCGAAAGTGTGCTAGCAGAAGCTAATGCTATGGTTATCCCAGCAACTGAGGAAGTTGTCAGAATGGTTGATGGGATTTTGTAGAGACTCAGGTGCGGTCAAAAACATCTGCCTTCTAGCACAACTAGGACACCATCACAGATGGCGCTGACACCTGGACCAGAGGCTGCCAGTAAAACATGTTACCACTGTGGCTCCTCAACACACATTGCAAATTTTCCCAAGTGCCCTGCTAAAACAGCCACGTGCAGAAAGTGCAGTAAACATGGACATCTCAGGAGAGTCTGCAGGAACAGGTCTCAGGCAAAGTGAGGTAAGTGTCAGTTGACACTGTTAAAATACTACTAGTAGATGAAGAAGATGTGACTTAACATAATAGCAGGCTGATTTGTACAGTCTCTATGGGTGCATCAGGTGGTCCTACAGTTACTGCTGACCTGATAGTCGATTCTGGCCCTGGTGTTTCAATTCTCCCTATGCACCTGTACAAGAAGCACAATCCACTCCCAAACTGACATGAAAATTAGTTACAGTTAGTTTCTCAGGAACACCGATTACTGTACTGGGTGGCTTGGAGTTGACAGTTAAGTGTGAAACAAGCTGTGCCACATACATGGTGTCAGAAGGGAATCCCCTTCTGGGCATGGATCTTTTCAACGCCCTGCACCTGGACATTACGGATGGCCAGGTGACAGTAGCTACACCTCCTCCAGCTATGCCCCCTACATCCATGTTTCCTCTGGCCCCTGTACAATACACAGCCCCTGCCAGTGAACCTGTAGAGACTAATGCTCATTCAAGAAATCTTGGAATGGTGACAGAATTTGTCCACAAAATGAAGGTGAGATGCAGTCTGCCAAGAACTACAGAAATTGTAAAATGATGGAGTCATTTAACGCATCGACTCAACCCCATGGGTTTCACCCATAGTGGTGGTGAAGTGGTGATATTCGACTGTGTCCTGATTTACGGGAGCCCAACAAGGCAGTGATTATAGACAGCCATCCACTGCCACACATGATGAAGTGTTTCTCCTCCTACCATAGTCACTACAGATGCATGTGATTATGGCATAGGTGCAGATCTCACTCAGACACTGAAATGACTCTGGCAGCTGCGTCCAGCTCCCTTAGTGAATGTGAAAGAAAGTATTCTGGGGCACTGCGAGGCACAGTGGGTTGAGCAGGCACCCCATATGCAGAGGCTATAGTCCTCGCTGCAGTCGATTCTGGTTCGAACTTGCCTGTGAGTGGGCTGCTGAGAATTGGCATACATACTTGAGGGGAAAGCACTTCGCCCTGTGCACTGATCATAGCCAACTAACTACACTGCTCTACACTAAAGGTTTTGGTAGAGCAGGAATGAGGATCACTAGATGGTCTGTTTGCCTCACCTGCTTTAACTATCCAGTAGTCCCATTAAACTGGCTTTCTCTTCCTGCCGTCCTGCCCACCAGAAGCTGCCTTCATCAGCTCTTGTTAAGTGACTCATTCCATTTCCATGTTTTCCATATTCCATGTTGTAAACTCTCCTCTGTTGCTCGTCCTGAGGTTTCTCCATTTTTTCCCTGTTAAAAGGTTTTCTTGGGATTTTTTCCTCAGTTGATGTGAGGGTCTAAGGGCAGAGGATGTTGTCATGATGCTGTGTAAAGCCCTTTGAGACAAACTGTTTGTAAAAAATGGGCTATACACATAAAATTGCCTTTCCTTGCCTAGAGTATTAACCTTGTCTTGATAATGTTGTTGCAGATTGTTTCTCTCATTTGCCCCTCCCCTCCTCTCATCCAGAGAGAGAGAGGGAACTGCTACACATTTTGCTTACTATGTCTTTCAGTCACAGGTCTGCATGAAAAACTGCAGGCAATGCATTTCCAACATTTAGTTGAACTACACACTCAACCCTGAAACAAAACTGAATACATTCCTCTCGCAAAGGCTGACAAGTGTATCAGCGAATTAGTGAATCAGTATCTATGTTTGTGTCTTTGGATTCAAACTGGAAGAGTGCAGCCTTTATTTTTCTGGCCAACATTTTCAGTCAAATGCATAACACTTGGCTGGGGATTTTTTTTATTTATTTAATTTAATTTAATTTAATTTAATATATACATGGTGGAATAGACCCAGATGAAAAACTAAGACCTATTATACAAATCTATGAGGAACTAGCTATTAATAACTTCAGTCCCCAACATCAGTCAATCATCAAGATTTTTGTACTTTTGAGTCAATCTGTTAATTAAGCTCATCATTTTGTTTTGGGATGGTCCTTATTTCAAAGCACCAAGCTTTGGACTGGATTAAAAGAATATCTTCAACTTTATTTATAATCCAAGGGGCAATTAGTTTGGCACCAAGACATTAACAGACATATAAAATAACACAGTCGGCATGGGCCGGTTACCGTGCTCAAGGTATGAAAATGTCACAGTTTCAAAACCACTAAAATCTTCTGTCATACTCTTCATGCAATATGAGCTGTTTTTTGTCTCTTCAAAGAGAGAAAGCGCAGGTTGTGTGAAGCTGCACACCATCACGTGTGGCAATGTGGCACTGCCACAAACACACCAACAAATGAGAAGAATACGTGGAAAGCTTGCGCGCTGTATTCAAACTCCTAACATGTTGACTGGGAGTTGTGTCATTTCAAATGTGCTGATCACTGCCGATTTAACAGACTCATTTGAGGAGCAGTGTCCAACACCCCTGAGAGTCAGCCGTTACATCTCACAGTGTGTACAGGTTCAGGCTCAGTTTATAGGTTAGAGAGATGAGACTGTGACAACATTGTTTCACGAAAGAGCCATTCTGATGTCCAAACGAAAACCCTGGGGCACCATTTTGAGATTTACCCACTTTGGGACCTGTTTCCAAAAAATAGTCTCCCTTAAAGGACTGTATTATTTTGACTTTATTCAGAAGAATACAATATTTTATTTTAACTTGATAGACATTTGCTAATGGTCCAAATATTCTATATGTTATTTAAAAATAAAAGACTGTTCAATGGAAAAACAGTTTTTTTTACCCAGATATTTCAAAACAATATGTTTTAGAGCTGTAATTGCAATACCATGAAACTGATACTTTTGCTTAAGGCTATCATACCGTCAGAATCTCATACCAGCCCATGCCTAACTATGACGTAATTCAGATGATAACTGATCCATACAATCTTCATTTCAAACCTAAAGCTAACTACATCTCTGTGTGTTGAGATCTTATGCCACATGCTCAGAGCCAAATGCATGGCCTGTGACTGTTTGTTGAAACAGCACCAAATCCTGTAACCTGCATCCCTTACTTCACAAAGACAAATTCGTTATTATTTTGTACTCAGGACATTCCCTTTTACTCTGACATGTTTTCCTGATCACTGCTATCACTTTGAAATCCACATAAGCAGTGTGAACCTAAAGACATTCGCAACCATTGCAAAACTTCTTTTTATTTGTTGAAAACAAACATTTAATTTCAGTTCATTGTAGGTATTCAATCACTCCCTGATAATGAAGACAGCTAATTATGCATCCCCATTCATTTCTACTAGATTCATTTATATTTGTTTAAAAAAAAAAAATCCCCTTAATTTCTCCTTGATGTGACATTGCTTTGGCAGCAAGCATCAAAATGAGCTAAATATGTGTATGAAGACATGCTGAAGCAAAATAGACTGAAGCCAACATTAATCACTGAAATTAACAATTTAATGATTGATGGTAATTGGAAAAACTGCCTCAACCCCTCCTGTGTGAATTCCATCGGCCAAGTTCAACACCCATGTGGATGCTGGAGATGTCTTATCTGTAGCATTATTAACACACTAAAGGTTCCAGTTATACACACCCAGTGGTTTATACAGTCTGGGTATGAAAACAGCACACTGTCAGAGAAACAGGGGAAAAAGTGTTCTGGATGCAGCAAGGAATGGCATTTTATTACCAAATGAAAAAACAAGATGCAAGTTTTAATATATACCTGGATATCATCAACTGTGCCATCTATCATTAACAGGCACACTAATTAAAGCCGGTCCAATTGTCCTTTCTATATGGATTCTGGTTGACAAGACAGAAAATTTCTTCTTTTACTGAATGACACAATGCCTGCATCATTCTGATATTATCCTTGTTTCTCCAGCAATTATAACCTGCAAAGTGCTGCTGCACACAGCATGCGTCCATCTCTCATCATCTGAGTGAAGCAGTTTTTTTTTAATTATTTTCTCTTTTCCTCAGATCAACTCATCAGTGCAGTGCTGAGGGATCTAACAGACCGAAATTTGCTTGAGGTGTAGATCTTAAGAAGTCCTTCAGTTGAGGAATACAGTTATAAGACCTTAACTTGAACTAACCAAGTCTCTTGAAGCCCCAGGCAAAGGAAAAATTTACAAGGAAATCTCATTAGGCACAATCCTACATGGCTGCCTCATCACAACATTAAGCTTAAGGAATCTCAGCAGTGACATTTAAGGACAGTAAAAAAAAAAAGCAGTAACCTGAGGAAACAAAGACATGTTCGCTTCAATGTGCATCAGTGGCGCAGAAACATATGCTTTTTAAAAATTTTCTGCCACCAGATGAAGTGAAAGTGCTTAAACCAGCATTCCCATATTTAGATTCCCATGTGGAGAAATGGGAGTTCTTGCACTGGAAACAGACACAGACATAAAGATAACAAAAAAAGAACTAGACTAGCTTCAACCACATCTAGACTTGCAGCGGCACGCAGAGGGGGGAAACATTTCTGTGAGACAATGAACACGGCTCCTATAGAGATCTGGAGGCATCTTTTAGGCCAGCTTTAACTCCATGCCACTAAAGATAATGCAGTACTGTATGATCATTTGGTTTTCAGGTACAATGAGGAATGTTGGAGGCTTCAGAGAATCACTTGCTTTCATCATGAAAAAAAAAATTGTGTCAAGGATGTATTTTAAAAAGCTGTAACAATATGACTAATCTGATTTTATCTACATAGCACAACCATGCTTGACCCTGGAGGAGACACTCAGTGGTTTTAGTTTCAGCACTGAAACCTAATTCAATAGATTTTATTCACTTATTTACTGATAGAACAAATTATCATTATTTTTTCCCGCACAAAATGAGTTATATGCCTCCATGTTTAATGTTACATATTCAGAAAAATCTTAAATGCAAGCTGAACACATTTGGGAGTATGAAGTTGTTTTGATGCTATGGTTGATAAACTGTCCACATACACTGGCATTCAACTCATTTGCTGTTTTGTTCGTATCTGTTGCTTCCTTTGAATGAAATGCAATTCAATATTATTACCCAATTATTTTTAGGAATTTATCTGGTGCCTTTCATATTACAGTCAATTTATTTTTCAATGCAATTTATTCTTCATACAACAACATTAACATTTATTACTGCAGCTCAGCAAGAGCAAAGAGTCTACAGCATCATGTTTGTGCTCTGATGTCACAGCACTGTACATGTAAAATGTCAGTTTGCTTGTTCACCTGGATGTTTTGTTCACATAAGTGCAGGTGAGAATGCTGATTGCACAACAGCCAGATGAAGGTTTGGACCAAACCCAGGGGTGGACAGTAACAAAGTTGTTTACTATTTAGTAATGTGTATGAATATTTTTCTAGTGTCTCTACTTCACTTGAGTTCTTTTCTATGTTTTTCTGTTTTTTCTGACTGTTGCACTGCATTTTAAGCCCCTACAAAGAACAAAAGTGCTTTGTTCTTAGCCATTCTAGAGTGCTTTTAACTGTGTGTTTTGGGTCATTACCCTGTTGGAGGACCCCTGACCTGTGACCTAGCCCAGGCTTTCTGACACTGGGCAGCACATTTCACTCCAGAATGCCATGATAGTCTTAAGACTTAATTGTAACCTGCACAGATTCAAGACACCCTGCGCCAGGTGCAGTAAAGCAGCCCCAGAACAGAACCCAGTCTAATCCATGTTTCACAGTAGGTACAATGTTCTTTTTTTGTATGCTTCATTTTATAATCTGTGTACGAGAGCTGATGTGACTTGCCAAAAAGCTTCAGATTTGTCTCGCGCTTCTGGGAGGACGTCCTTTGGTCCTTTACTTTTGTCAGTTATTTCAGTGTTTTTTGTGGGTTTTTCTTTCTTTAACAGAAGGGTATCAGCAATTTTGTCCACATCTATATATTCCAACTTTTTAAGCAATTGTGTATTTGACCAGAAGGATCTATACTCTGGCTCAAAGAATGAAGTTAGGTATTTTGACCAAACCTGATCGAGGCTCATTACTGTGTGGGTTTACACCCAACTGATGGTTTAAATCTCGGCCAAAAGATGCAAGAACGTTCTGGTGGACATAGGAACAAATCACACAGTTTTTCCAGATATCTGTTAGAATCTTTATTTAAAACAATTAATTTCAAGTATTTTAAGTTTTTCATGCTGTTTTTTTTCTTCTTTCTCCATTTGCTGTTGTCTGGACACTTATCTCTAATGGACCACTCCGATCAGCACATAGATTATTTTTTTTAATCTAGATTAATCTCACTGTCATCATGGAATTAATATAGATTAAAATGGCTCATTCAGAATATGTGTGCTACCTAAGTAATGACTAAAAGTAAGACTTTGAGAATGGGTTTCTTAAACCAGGTGGCACATTAGACCAGGGGCTCATCTCCTGTTTCCAAAATGCATCACTGACTGCTTGAGAAAGCTGTTCTACTTTGATAGTTGGTGCTTGTCTGATAGAGCTGCGCTGACAGGCTTGCCTCGGTTGCACTCAAAGTAGTTTGACGACGATTCTTCCCCTGCGTTACATCAGTGCTTGACCCGGCATCTGCAGCATTAGCTAAGGGATGCTTTGCGTTTAGTTGGTACTTGGTACTTGAGACTGGAAGAACTCCTACAGTAAACGAATTCCGCATTGCAGAAGGTGCAAACAACCTTAGTCCTAACCAGGTTTCCACTGGGAAGCTTCTTAACAATGAATTTTCCCTGAAGCAAACCCAGCGGCTTCGTAGCTGCATCCATGTTAGCACGTCACGTTTGATATGGTAATTCACAGCAGGCATACAGGTTCGAAGACTCGTTCTCGCCCCCTACAGTGCAATTCGGCTAGGTATACATCAGCGCCAAAATATCAAGGTGAAAGTCATCATAGTTTGTGTAGTATAGACCCAGCTCCCAACCCAACTTTGAGAATAGATTAATGGTGATATTTTTTTATCTCCCGATAAGAGTCTCACGTTAACGCAGCACGTTAACGCCGATAACGGCCCACCACTACATTTAACATTCTGCTATTTGACACACTGCTCATAGTTATCATGTTATTCTGGAGGTGATAAAGCCTGATCTAAGACTGATCCTGAGCAAACATCATGGATGAGCAGGTAAACAGTCTTGACATTGTCAAACATTAGTTGAATGACAAAGCAGTAAATGTGACTGTCATCAAATAAACCCTGCAGAGTTATCTCATCTGTGTTGCCTGTAGATCAAAACCCCTCCTATTGTAATTGCCTTTCATTCTGTAAATGTTAGAAATCATGAATTTCTCTGGCTTGTACAATATTTCAATTGTTATTGTTTGTGCATTCTTAAAGCCTTGTTTAAATTTCATCCCTTTCCAATTACTCCTGTACACCTGCACCATACTTTATTTATTTACATAAGTTTGTCTTTTCCTGGGGATGGAGGAAAGTTTGTGCATCTAAATATCCAAACAGGGTAGATACATTGTCATTTTCATCAGTGGTGCCTCTGTTTCTGCACCTCCCATCTCTAACCTGATTCAGTCAACATCTGATGGCAGATTGAGACGGAAAAAGAAACAGTGCAAGGAGGGAGATGTAAGGAAGTACCCCCACACAAAGCAAACACAGCTGTCTCTATCTGCCACTGAGAAACATGAAAGGTGCCATGTTGTGGGTAGAGGCCTTCATAAGGGTTGAATTTCATTCCATCAGAATTTTATATCTGCTGAGGATTCACACAAAACAACATAAATATATAACAAAGGCCCCAATTTACATGTGCTATCACAAAAATAAATTAAATGATCTTTTCTTTCACTACTGACTGCACCTGAGATTTGTTGAAGAAAAAAAAAGAATAGATACTTTGATTAGTATGGAGGCTATTAACACTTTTTATGACCTTCAGAAATCTTATTCATTTGTATTAAAAATCATTTAACTCTCCATCCACAGACAAACAATCAAGAGCTTGGTTGTGTGTAGCCTGAGGGATGTTTCACATGAGCTGCTGTCTGAACTGCTTTTTACAAATATATATGTTCATGCAGTTTCTTCTACCTGTAACCTTGACCTTGCACATGCCTGCAGGGGGAGAGTGCTTTATGTGTGGAGCAAATGACCAGATCACTGTGCTCCAACTTCCTTTAGCATCCTATGCTGCAGTGCAGTCTGTCATTTGACCATTGATTGTTCCTTCCCAGATTTACAGCAATCAAGCACTGAGAGAAATGTTGAAAAGCAGCGACATGGCCAAAGGCTCTGTAGAATGCACTGATGGACATTGAATCTAAATGTGTCCTGATTAGCCATGCTGTGTGAAGAATTGCTGTCATTTTATTTCAAACCTTTGAAGACTGTAAAGCGCTTTAAGACAGATCTACGTTCAGACTCCTAAGAATGATGTAATACATTTATACTGTGCAATATGAGTTAATTTTTGGAACATGAAGTACAGTTTCTACACCTACAGCAATGCATCTCTGCCTTTCAAAAGATTTTGTCTCCAGAAGGGTTCAAGGGGAGGGCTGAGTCATGTAGTCACATGGAAAGGCCATCTGGTCTGAAGGGCTGTACCTGACTCCAGCCCCTACATGGGGGCTATGGGCACCCGGTCAAGCTAGCAACACACGGTTTGGCAGTTGTCCAAATATGGAGAGATATCACTTTGATTTGCATGGGCCCACTCAGTATGGCTGTCCTCTGGCTGGAAGGTTACCAACTGGAGCAAAGAAGTTCAAAGGACAGCTCTGCTGGAGCTTCACCTGAACCCCATGAAAAAAAACATCTTACTGAAAAAGAAATGATATTCAGAATATTTTAACCCTGATGCACAGGATAAATAAATGAGCTGTAGCAATAAGAGTCTAAAGATCATAAAATGCAGTAACTGCTGAGACATCTGTTAAAACTGTTTAGAAAAGCCTTAAGAAAAAGGCTTGTGATATTTATGTGTGTGACTGTGAATATATCCAATGAAAAGACCAAAAACAAAATAGAAATGTTATTTCACAATACTTTCTGATAGTTCACTCCTTTAGCATTTGAATTTAACCTTCTTTTGTATTTTGAGTGCTAGTCAATATTACTGAAAGCAGGACATTATATATGGTAAAACCCTTTGAAACAAACTATTGATAAAAATGGGCTATTCAAACAAAGTTCCCTTGTCTATATTAATTACAGTGCCCATTTCATGGCAATGAAGGAAAATGTCAGCCAGTGTAATGATTTTTGAAGTCAAAAATATGGTGAAAATCCACAGCAACATGGCAAGGGTTGAAGAAAACACCAGAGCCTCAGCCACATGTTTGAGCTTCAGTCAGACACAAATGTCGGTTGCCAACCAACTTTGAATTTTTCCACAACAGCTTAACACTTGATAAACACTTGTTTTTTGTTGGAAGTGGTTTCTTTCAATGCCAACACATCTCCTTTAGATTCTGGGGATATTAGAAGCAGTGTCCTGGTTTAACTGCACTGTACTCGCCTCCTTCTATCACACCCCAGATAACAAGCCTGCATTGAAATAGTGTTGATTTTCCATATGAATCATCAGAATGGTTGAAATTGAAATCTCGATGCAAAATCAATGTTGAATCACCATTACAATAGTGATGAAAACCAACATAAGATAATGCTGACAACAGTAACATTGAAACAACATTGATTTATAGTTCTGGTTATGCTCATTGATTCATGGTTGATTGGGTGATGATACTGATGTTGAAACATCATTGATCTACAGTTGACTAGGAAATTACATGTTGTTGAAAAGCCATCTATTTATAGTTGACCGGGGCATATGATTGAAAAGTCATTGAATTACAGTTGAGCGGGAAAGATGATTGAAAAGTCATCGAAATATTGTTCACCGGGAGACCATGAGTGGCAGACCTCTGCACTTGGCACATCATTTCTTAATATCAGGTAAGCATTTATCTAATCTTTGATCTTTAATCAATTGACGTTCACTCTGACGTTATTAAACAAGCCTTTACCAGTTTATTTCGTGAGAGTGTTACCTATAAATAAATAGGATGTGAAAAAAACAGCATATGCATCTTTAGGGTTAGCATTAGCATCATCTCTCCAAGATAGCATAGTTGTTAACTGTAAACAGGGCTCTCAAATCTAGGTTCATACGCTCACATGCCACACATGAAATTTGTCATGCTGAGAAGTGATAAAACTCACCACATATAAATTAGTAGTCTATGAATGCATGATGGAAAGGCAGATTGCTCTGTTAAATCCATACAGCTGTCTTGAATTAGGGACCTATCAGACAATCAGAAAATAGTATTTCTTGTTGCCAGGTAAAGTCTCTGTCTCTGTAGCGCTGCAAGCATGTGTCCCACAAAGTTGGTAGTTGGAAGTTGGTAGGTAGAAATTTACAGTACCAGCAGCTTGCAAATGTGGGAACATGGGGACATGCAGGGTTCTAGAAAATATAAAGGAATAGTACAAGATTACACAGTACCGTTCTAAAAATAAAAATATAATAAGAGTGCAAAGTTGGTAGAAAAGCCCCCAGTATTAAGAGGCCATGGTACGCTGCTGGTTCCATTCCAATCGGTAGAAAGTTATAGTAGTCGTGAATGCATTTTCTCACCATCATAGATAGATAGACACTTGCTCTCTCCTTGTCTTTTCTCAAGTGGAGGTGCTGCTCCTCACAGCTCAGATCTACTGCTGCAGCTCTCTAACCTTGATGAGGCCTGCACAAGGCAGAAGTCTCCTCTGAACTAAACACTTGGTAGCGATGCGAGTGCCTACCAACAGAATCAAGAACGAACACCAACTAGCACGACGCAAGGTTTGCTAGTTGAGTAACAAGCAACGTAGCCACAATACAAACCAGAAGAAACAACCAACCAATTCTGCAGGGAGAACCAAGGACTCTCCTTGATGGGACCGAAACCATACAGCCAGGACAGCTGTAGTTCATTGGACAAGGACACAACCACTGGACTGTGCAGCCACAGCAGGACCTGCAACCCTGCAACCACAGGACTCCAACCGGCACCATCCTTTCTCATGTGGCATGCTAATGTAACTGGGCCTAGTTAAAGTACCTAGCACATACCTTGACTAATATAGAGTGCTTCAACTGTGCTAAGCCTTGTTGTTGGTCCATTCATAGATAGCTTGTGACTTGAGAACTGCTAACTTAGTGTTTAACTAAGTAACACACCTTTGTTCACCTCCCCCACATCACATGTGGCTGGCCATCTTGGATTTTGCCATTTGGTTATAGCTCCCTTTGTCTTAGGACAAAGGAACAATCCTCCATCTTTTCATTCACATCTCACACTTCCTCTGATGGAAGGTCACACCTCATACTTCCTCTGATGTTAGCATTTTACGTGACAGCAGTGGATGGTGCTTGGATACAGTGGTGACAGTAGTACAGTGGTGTTGCTCAGCAAGTTGCCCAGCTGGAGAGTGCATGATTTTCAATGCCACTTATCAGTGAGGCTAAGATTTTTATAACTTTAGCAACACTCTTCTAGGAGATTTTTTTAAGAAAAGGTTTTATTTAGCTAACATTAATTAACATACTAGTCTTCCTTCAAACAAATGAGAACTGCTGATCACTTAACGTTACACAGTTACATTAGCACAATGAGACAAGGCCAGCAACGTAAATAAAGAGCATGTTGTTGAGCCAGAACATATTTAGCCTGCATCTACAATATCTGTCATGGTTGTGGTGAGTTTTATTTTACTTTATGTTGAGTCTGAATGAAAATTGTTAAATGACAAGTCAAGACACTACTGAAAAACCTCATGCACTTTGAGTGGGACTTCATATAGGTCAGTGACCTTAATCTCGTATTTTGCTCCTAACTCCAGATCTTGTTCTGACAGACTGACATTTCCACATCAAACCAGTAGAGACTTATTATCAGTTTCATGAGCATGTAATGTTGTTGTATATTCCTGAATTATTTTGATTATTTTCTTTGTCGTTATTTTACAGTAGCAACACTGGAATAAAGTCAGGAAGGGGAACAATGACAAGCAAGGTGACCATCATCTCTCCCTGACCGAGAAGATTTCTCTTTAAAGCAGGACTGTCTACTAGGCCTGCACAATATCAGCAAAATGTCTTATGTGTGATTCCACTGTTATATAATATAATATTGTGATGATGATATGACTTGCGATATCTAAGCAAATGTTCAGGTGTGCATATTAATGATACAATTCCTGTGTCTCTTTCTGAACGACTCAATACGCTGTAGTACATGCCAGGTCTGCAGTGGCGCTGTAACACTGCCACACAAATACACTACAAACAGAGAAGAAGAGTGAAAAGCTTGTGTGCTGTAAACAAACTTCAAACATTGTAGACGAGTGAGCTTGGAGCTCACGAGAGGATCAAAAAGAGAGAGCACGATGACGTGGCCATAGCCACCGTGCTATGATGAGCCTGCCCACATTGAGGAGGAATTCAGCTGTAATGGAAAAGGACCTTAACCTGCTTAGGCTGAGCTCTAAGTCCTCTTGTTTTAATACAAATCAATATTTCATGCTGAAAACATTTTTTATTTTATGCTCTATTTTGGTCTGGTTTTTATTTTGTTGTATATCCTGTACCTTCATTTATTTTTTTCTTGCTTTTAATTGTATGTTTAATGTTTCCAATTTTACTATTCTGGATTTTACTTTAATTTTTAAAAGTTGCTGTTTTTATGTTTTCTTCCATTTTCAATTCTTAAAGTTAACTGTTTTGTCTTGTAAAGCACATTGAGTTACCCCTGGGTATGAAATTCACTATATAAATAAAGCTGCCTTGCCTTGCGTTGCCTTAACCAAGTTGAGTTGAGCTAAGTAGAGCTGTAACTGTGTAGTAGAAAAGGGGCATTTCTCATAGCATTTTTTAGGCAACGTTTGCAATGTGTTTATGATGCATGTTGACATTGCGATGATGATGAAAACACAATTAGTTGTGCAGCCCTACTGTCTACACATACCCAGCTAAAGAAAAACATGCACCTACACCTCACAGAACTCTGTAAGAGGTAAAACACAAGCCTCACAGGACAATTTTGAGGTAAAGCACACACCTACTGCACAGAGATCTTATAAGAGGAAACACAAGCTGTGTTTTCATGTTAATGTTAGTTAAATGCCATTGTTTCCAGCAGACACTATTTGGCTGTTTTTATTTGTTACTTAGAATATCTTTGGCTTGTTGATCTTGTTTATCATTTTGACACTGTCTACATTTGTGTGATTTGCATTCTTTGAAAATTGTTCATTGATTATTGATTGATCTCATTTTACTTGCATTGAAAATTGAGATATAGATGTAGATAGTCTTACAGATTGAGCCACTCAAAGGTTCCCTTGTTTCAGTGATGGGGAGACTGGGGCAGACGTACAACAACAGTCTCAGTTACCATTACCATACCAACAGCTAACTGTTCTCACTACAGGCTGTTCTGTTGATCTCTGGCGATGACGCTGTAACAGAACTACACAGCTATTAAATGATTGGCTGTTTGCCTATCACTGATCACATCCAGAGATATGATAGGCTGTTTCAAGGAGCCAGGCAGGGAGCACACATGGGACTGTCTGTTGGATTTGGCTGTTCATGAGGAACTAGTACTGTAACTTGTAATCTAACAAATTACATTTGAAATAAAGTAATCAGAACAGTAACGTGATTACTTCGCCCATCACTGCTGCTGTCCATGAAATGGTAACAGAAGATAGCTCAGGAGAATGTGTGGCCCACAAGCCACAGCATTCCAACAAAACGGGTCCCCTCAAAGTTGAACAGCCCTGCACTAGAGTCACACCAGCTACATTTCTGGCTCTGTACTTGATTTGTGTGACAATGGGAGACTAAAAAGCCCATTAAGCACAAACAAAAGGTTGAAATGCTAATGAGGTGATTGGACAGGCTTGCCTGGCCTAAAGCATGCACTGAATACCTGCACAACTGCAAACATCCTCCAAAAGGCTGTTAACTACCTGTAATTCTTCCTCTTCAAATGTAGATTCACAATGATCAAACTGTGATCAAATATTCAACATTTATTTATTAGGCTAATTCTTATTTACTCTACCTGACCCAACCCTCAATTAATGTAGGCTATATGTTAGTTCGTTTGGTGATAAGTACCCCCAGAGTCCAGATAAAACAGTGGAAAGTGCATCTCCAGTAGCTAGGCCTGTTATAATTTCATTTCTCTTGTATGTAATCGCTGTTCTATGAATTTCCACTGACCACCAGAGGCGGTGCTTAAAGCACCAACTCTGGCAGTCAGTAGAAATTCATAGAACATCAGAACGACTGGGAGCTATGTATATTCTGTGAAAGAAGCGCCATCTCCTGGTCATACCCTGTAATTCAGTGAATAGGTGGCGTTACAGTAAAAAATAAACACACGCCCAAGAGAAGGAGGGGGTTACTCCAGCTGCTGGAACTCAGCTGGAAGTCGGCTGGCAGTTGGCTGGAAGTCGGCTGTCATTCAGCCGGCTTTCAGCTTGAATGGGAACTTTCAAATGGCTGAGTCACTATGTTATGCCTCTTTAGTGAACATTTAAAGTAACCTTTACCAGAATGTTACTCTTCAAATATTCACAGAAATATAAATGTGTTACAGTGTACACCTGACATCCTGATTGTAGATAAAGCAGGATTTGTATTATTATTATTAGCCTGTTGTTATTTAGGCATATTCAGTCATTTTTATGGTTTAATATCAATTAAAATATCATTGAAAGTGCATTGATCTTTAGTTAGGTTGAAATTTCAACGTTGTGTTAATGGAAATACCATCAAAATTCTGTTGATCTTTAGTTAGAAAATCCTATGTTGTCTTATGTTGTTTCAATATTAACTGAGGGTGCAAACTGATGTTGCATCAATGTCAGGGTTCAACGTTGATTCAATGACTTAAAGTTGACAAAATAATGTTGATACAACACTGTTTCAATGACTCTTTGCTATCAGGCAAAGAGTCATTGGCAAGGGTGAGAGTACAAGATATGAAGTGCCTACCACTGCTCACACGATGATAATCACATGGAGTGTCATCTTATCTCACATGGTTCAGTGTTTCCTCTAAATTCATTTAGGAGTGGCAGGCCGCCATTCCTAAATCCTAGCCACCACTCCTTCAAATTTCTTTTCTTTCTTTTTTTTTTTATTGTCACAAATACACCACCGCTGCATGTCTCACCTTCACAGCAGAGTCCTGCACTGGGTCAGGTACCTGTGAGTACTAAGGTAAACAACAGATAACCAGGGTTTCCACTACGTGTAATTGATCATGGCGCACATTCACAGCAAAATAAAAGCCACCACACTTTCAGAATGATTTTTTTTCCCCCTTAGAATCCTAGAGGAAACATTGTGGTTGCAGAGAGAAGTATAGTGTAATGTGCAGAGATAACACTAAAGAGATAACAGAGATAACACTAAATTAGGTGTGACAACCAGGCATTTTTACCTGCAGTAAGTTGGTTTGGTTTTCCTCCACGGTTGTTTGTCTCAGTTTCATAATTTCATGGCCGCTCATTGGACAGACTCACTGCAGAGTGGATGAATGAATCAGAGCCTGCATGTCCAACAGGAATACCTGAAATTCTAATGAGCTGACACTTTATGTGCTCAGATAGTCTTATCAAACTGGTCCTTCCACCAGCTGTAGCCTACTACTTTATGTTGAAATTTCAACTAATGTTTTTTTTTTTTTTTGTGGCTATCACTTCCACTCAGGGATGTCAACAATTAATCAAATATCAATTAACTGTCAATAAGAATTTGCTTGATTAAATTGTCAGTTAACTGACTCTTTTCCACGAGAGTTTTTCAATGAAATGTCAACAAGCAAAGCAGACATAATATAGCAGGATCTCTGTTTAACCCTCTGGTCCTGTTTGGCCATTTTTTGGACTTGCCAGAAATTCTGCTGGTTGTCATTTTGCCTGTGATCATGCTATAGTGTTCGTAGGTTGCAGAGAGGTCACTTTTGCAGGGTAGATCATGTGGCCAAAAAAAGGCCACACTGACTTCCATTATAAAACGCAAAAACCACACCTTTTCACTTGGTGCTCAGTTTTTCTCATTAACATAAAATCTATATTTTCGTGGTTCGAAAAGTCAAAATATATGTTAATGAACATTTTTTGAAAATCACTATTCAATAACATTGTGAGGCCTTTGCAGTAATGCAGGCACTTTTCATCAGACTCCCCCGTGTCTACCAGCATCTCCAGCTTCACTGAGGACGATTTCAGAGCGGCCACCTCTGACAGTGATTCGGACTCAGATGACAACCACTCCGTCTGCTCCTACTCCACTAGACACACACACACAACACAGCGATCTCTTTACAACATACCGCCCGGCTGTACAAGGCGCCCCCCCGGTCACCCTCTCGCATCTTAGACGGGAGGCGATGCACCATTAACTTGGAGCTCTCATAGAGGACCCGCTGAAAGAACCACTCCGGATCTTGACTTGAAGAGAGTTGGTAAATTATCATTATTTTCAAGCAGTAGTTGTCAAGTGAATACTAATCACAGTAGCTCCAGATCCAGAGATCCGACACAGTTCTTCCAGTGGGTCCTCTACGAGAGCTTCCCGGGAATGGTGCGTCGCCTCCCGTGTGAGATGCGAGAGGGAGACCGCTGCTAGATTTGACTTTTTTTTTTTTTTTTTCAAAACTCCGATCTAAAATATCAGATTATTCCACTTTCCCTTGGTCGATTGAGGTCCAGTAAAAAGTATGATGGTCTTTCAGCTCTCTTCTAAATATGTGTGTCTTATGATGGCATTTCTTCACACAGTCAGTCACGTGATCGTGCCATATATTCCACAAGTGACATAAAATTTCAGTCCACCACTAAAACAGGCCACAAAACTATAAATTTATTACTGAAATATGTATGTATGATGTAACGATACATTCAACTCCCGCTTCAATACGATTCACGATTTTTTGTTCATGATACAATTTTCTTTTGTTCTTTTTCTTTTTTTAAAGTATATTTTTGGACTTTTTTGCCTTTATTTGATAGCACAGTAAGAGAGAGACAGGAAATGGGGAGGCAGAGAGAGGGGGAACGACACGCAGCAAAGGGCTGCCCGACGCAGAACTCAAACCGGGGCTGACTGCAGCGAGGACCGCAGCCTCTGCACATGGGGCGCCTGCTCTACCCACTGCACCACAAGGCACCCTGATAAAATGATCTTTTATTCATAGGAAAATAATCTTAGAGGTCCTTTCTTTACAGAAACACTGTAAAACACTGTTTGTGCAACTGAAATGGTCATCTTAAAAAACAAAATACAAAAAATTCTCCTTTCTTTACAGAAACACTATCACAAGTAAAACTGGTCTTATTTACCATGTTAAGTGATGTAATTCAATGTTTTAAATAACAAAAGTATATATACAAAAATCTTAACCAAAAAAAGAGGTCCTTTCTTTACAGAAACACTGTAAAACACTGTTTGTGTTCTCCTATAAAAATATCCACTTAAATAACAAAGAATAATTGGATTTTTAAAAACAAATCCCACAACAAAATAATAACAAAACAAAAATATAAAATCTCTTCAAATAAATTAAGACTTGCTTGTGCAGCTTGGAACTTTCAGGTTTCTCTTGAGGAAAAAAAACATGTCAACATTCTCAGACCAAAGCTGAGATCTCTGTGAGGTTACAACATCCCCTGATTTCACTAGGGAGAGAGGTGGCTGGTGTGGTGAGGCAAGCCTTTGCTAGAGGTGAAAGCAGTGGGTAAAACCTGTGGTTCTCCTTCCACCACTTGAGTGGACAGCTTGTGAGGGAAATAGACATTTCACGTCTGTACCTGACAATTTCTGCCTCAATCCCACACATGTGATTGATCTGTGCTGCCCCTACACATTCTGTGAAAGTCCATTCTAGGAGATCTTCCAGTGCAGTCTTCTTGAGAGGTGGTTGCTGAAGGTCTGCCTGGTCAGCAGGCATGTGTTAGAGGCACCAGTGTCTGTTACAACCTCATTGGTTTCCTCCACAGGGGAATTGGTCTTACTCAACTTAGTATTTTTTTTTAATTATTATTCATATGCAATGATAAAAACAAAATTACATTTAATGATACGAACGCAAATAATTGTGCAGGACAGGAAAATAATCCCAAAGGGCTTATATAAAATCCTCCCCTCCAATACAAAATCACTAAAACAGATCAACCAATAGAAAAAGAAAGAGGAAGGGCAGAAAGGGAGAAGTCTCATAGACAAGGAAAAAACACAACAAACAGAAAAAAAGAAGATATGAAAAACGAGGCAACAACAAAAAGACAAAGATCAGTATGAAAATCAGTATGAAACACAGATCTGGTCTTAATGCAAAAGCACCATTACTATTAGAAATTTAAAGTAAAATAAGTACCTGTTTGTGCTGCAACAACACTGTTAGTGGGGTGAGTTGAGTATATCAGTTAAGATCACCATAATCTATAGGAGTGGCCTTCAGGAAAGACCTATTCATATTTAATGGTCCAGTGTGAAATAATTGCTGAGGTTTATAGGCAAAATCTGAATATAATACCTATAGTTTATTTGTTTATTATTATTATTATTATTATATTATTTATTTGTTTATTTGCCTGTCTTTCACGGGTTGCAGGTGGTCTCCACTGGGGACAGTATAGAATTTCTTTATAGGCACGGGTACAGGTAATCAGGCCAGGCATGGGGTGGAAGATCATGCGGCTTTTACCGCTTGCCAGGCTCACCTCACCTTCTTTTTTGTTTTCTAGCAGCATCACGCCGTCACATTATCAGTTGGATCATCAAGTTATGTTTTTGTTGTAACCCTTTTAGATTATTAAATGGGAACATCACCCAAACGTGGACAAACGTATGTAGAATTGTTTGTTGAGTGCATCAAAAACAGTCTCACACACCCATGCACGAGCGACTAAAGGAGGACAGGATAGTCGCTACACTACCCATGAATATATTTGTATAAGTGTATAGGTGCTATAAAATAAAATTTGTTTGGTTTTCATAGCCTTATATTTATTCTTTTATATATATATATATATATATATATATATAGATAGCAAGGGTCTTGCTTCAGAGAGTGTTTCCATCTTGCACCACCATGTTTGTACAGAAGCCTGCACAGAAAATCCAGCTTGCGCATTTTGAGAATTTCATTGTTTTTCATAAATAAATCAATAAATCAAACCGAAGAAGGCAGAAGGAAAGAAGATATCATAACATATTGTAATATGTTTTAGATCTTCACCTTATCCCTAGGTGCTCCTGAAATACTCCTAGTCGTCCCAGTTGCGGAAGACGCCATGTCCTCAGAGGCCTTTGCCGTTGGGAGGGGTGAGCGCAAGCTTGTGTCTTTTGATTTAAAAAAAAAGTTGCTGACCAATTCTGGGTCACATTAGAAGTCAACACAAAGTTGAAGGAAAATGTTACAGTGTTTTTACTGTTCTCAAATGTAAAAATGGGTTACAACATCAGGGTTAAATAACATGCTACTTTTGACCCCGTGGACAAAAGGATTCTCTTTGTGGATCCAGTCCCAATATCAGCCATGACGAAAATATAGCGATGAAATGAATGAAATGAAGGCAGTAATTATGTTAAATACAGGAGCATGGAGCATGAACGTGGTGATGCAGATTAGCTGCTCTACCTTTGATTTGTTCCAGCCACACCCATTCACTATCTTTAAAAGGGCCTGAAATTCATTTTCCAAAAATGGATTTTACTTTGTTGGGGGGGACTACATGTCCTATGTCCTATTACCTGGAATTACGTTTTGTTGCACTCCTCCAACTCTTCAACTCTCCAATTCTCTTAACTTTATACATCGCAGTTCTGGTCTCTTTCTCCTTCTCGGTTCTGAGTGGTCATCTTTTGGAGCTGCATCTGTGTCTTTAGCCTTTGTTTAGTCTCCTTGCTCTATTCCCTAAGGAGTCCAAATATGCATCAGATATAAATGATGCTGCAAATACACAGCAGGTATAATGCCCAGATGCAAACTATGGGCCTGATTTACTAAAATCCCACATAAAGGATGCTAAATTGTGTGCTCCCGGTAAAAATTTGCACGCTTAGCGCATGCAAAATGGGTGATCTACTCAGAGTAACCTGCTAAATGACAGTGCAAACCTCGGTATTTAAATGAGGGTTTTACATGTGGTAATCATTTCCACCATGGAGAGTACGGACAGAGGTGGATGGCCGCAAAGACAGGATGAAATTTGATCCGATGAATTAATAGAGAGCTCAGGTGGGACACTCAGACCACGGATCTAAATGCCCTGACCAGAGGGATCAAAGATGGGGGGGTGAAGGCAGAGGTGAGGTCTCTCAGTCCCAGTCCCAGAGCTGAGCAGCCAGATTCTCAGGAGGAGAGATGTGCGGCGTGACAGCGCATGTCTCTCCTTTTAAAACACCTGTAAAACTGCTGCAGTTTGCTGGAATGATCCACACGTGAGGAAATGCAGAGGTATAAGAATTTTTGTCCTGGCAGTTATTAAATCAATGACCGCAGCCATTTGTGCACAAAGCTGTGCCAGTTAAGACTTGACTTTCAAACATGCAAAATAAAGATGCTAAAACTGCTAGCGCAATCTGTTTCAGGTTTGGTAAATCACACACATGTGTGTGCTAAATAAACCTATTTGCATCTACTCCTCCCACTATTTAGCATGTTCTGGCAGAAACGCCCATATTTGCATATTCAAGGCAAACATGCTAAATGGATTGCGCGTGCTATTTTGTCCACTTGAGAGATGCAATCTTTGGTGCACCCTGTTGGTAGATCAGCTTCAGTAAATCAGGCCCTAAGTGTTACAGGGTTTTCCCTGGCTTGACTTTCAGATACTGCCCCCCCCTTTTAAATATGAAAGAAGGTCCGATGATACAAGTCAGCGGTCCTGAAGTCTGTGTTTCTCTTATATAATACACATTCTACATCTCAGAGATGACGTCTTTAAACATATGGGCTACCCTCGCCTTTCAAATCAGGGTTTGTGCAAGATGCTACATCTGAACGACCCCCCCATGCACCCTGTAACCAAGGTGGCGGCCAAAATCACCCTACCTTAGATAGACAGGGAAAACTCTGTGTTAAAGTTGGGCGGACATCTAAAAAAAAAAAGGACGGTTGACGTGTAGCTATACAACTATACAAACAAAGACGTGTGTGTGTCACACGTCAGACTGTCTGACGCAGTGCTCCTGTAGTGTGTACCAGTGCTAACGTTGACTGGTTTGAAATAATTTCCCACGTTGAGTGCTAGATTTGCGGGAACTGGTTAAATTATGCATGCTGCCCACAATCCCCCAGGGTGTTTTAGGCCTTGCTTTTGGATATGTTGCATTCTCTCTGCATGTTTCTGGGCTGCTTGTAGATGGATATTTCCTTCTAAATATGATACAATACTGGTCATGTAGCTGCAGTGTCAGCGGCCTTACTTTGCTGCTAATGGACTGTGATCGCTGGATGCTGGCATCAAGAGCTGTGACACAAGGAGTTGGGTCGATCAAAGTATCATGGTAATTCACATGGTAATGATGAGTTTGAGGTAAATGTGTTCAGACATTAGCAGATGTGGCAGGTAGTCTATGTCCAGATGTCTTCATCTGCCCCCCGTGTGTCTTTTCAAAATGACTGTACGCAGATGGGCTCTGCCAAAAAGCAGGAAGTGCGTTCATTCTTTGTACTACTTTGTATTACCATAAAACACATGGACACTACCTTCCAGGCATTACCAGGGCTGAATGATACATATAATATATATCTAGATACAAATAGGTGTTTTTATAATACTGCACAAGGCAAAAATATGGATGATAACATGTTTCTCAACCCCATCATACTATGTATAACAGCACAGTCTGCCCCTTGAGCAGTGTCAACAGAACCAGTGAGCACTATGTCTTCTAGTAATCCTTCACATTAGGTGAGTGATCTCACTGTGCACCATACAAATATAATACTCCTAAAGCATGACTTAGAGCAAATACATCTGTACTGTGATTTTTTCTCATCCTCCCATATAACAATGACTGGACTGAGTTTCTCTGGCATCTAGATTCTCTCTCTCTATCTCTCATTCCTCTAGCATAATTATTTTTTCTGATTAACTTTGACTTTCTCTGACTTTTTCAGACTAAAGGCTTTCTGAGCTCATCGTCTGTAATGGATGCCGTTCTTTGCTGTTTGACAGAATTTCTCACCGGATTGTTTCTGCTGTAAGGACATCTGAAAATGCTGTGAACTTGTTCTGAGCCATCATGCAGTTATTTCCTCTGTATCAACAGAACACATGACATGAATCCTCAGAAACTCCTGCAGGATGCGATGAATGTATGAAAGAGTGAACAAGTGCAGGCAGAGTTTTCCAAACTTCTAGTGGGACACAACATTGTTGCAATGCTTAAAACAATCCATCCATCCGTTCATCACCAAAACCTCATAGGCAATTTAATGTAACTATCTGAATCAGCATGTAAATTTATATCTATATTGATTGTCCCGTCACATCTGATGTCAGATCAAAGGTAGTTGGCATGCGTAATGGAAACTCAACCTGACTGAATGAATACAGCTGAAACTGTGATGCAAACTAACGAGTTCACATATCTCTTGGTGTTGTGTAAAAAAAAAAAGGAAAATGCACCGAGCTCCGAGAAGTGGGGGGGGGCGGGGCGGTGAGTGTAGGTAGGAGGAGCCAGGGCTTAGCTCTAGGCAAACTAGTGAGAGAGAGAGGGGGAGGAGTGAAAGGAGGAGGAGGAGCCTAGAACTCAACCCTGTGTGAAGGAGAGAGAGAGAGAGAGGGAGGAGTGAAAGTAGGGGGGAAGGACCAAAACTTAACCCTGTGCAGAAGGAGAAAGAATAAGGGGGAGGGGGGAGTGACCACTGTGGGGAAAGTTCTAGAAAGCCTAAGACCACAGGTGCGGACACCAGGTGCAGGGGTGAAGTGTGCCAACTATGACAACATAAGTGTGGAAAAAAACATGCACGGGTAAAGAAAACGTGATAATAAGAGATAGCCGCGCCTGTTTAGGGCAGGGGCTAAGGTGTAAAAAGTGACACCATGATTGTTTGGACAAATAAATTAGGTTTAAGGAAAATAAAGGTGTAAACCTCCCTAAATTTAAATAAAAAGGTTGTGCACTTTGGGGGGTATAAAAAATGAGTGCAAAGCCCTCCGGGTCAGTCTGATCCGGATCTGACTCGGGTTTCTAACCTCGCCGTCGCGTGGGTTAAACTCTAATGCACCAAGCTCTGTCGGACTTAGAAAATTTTCAAAGGGAGCACCTCCACACTTTGTTGATTTTTCGTGACCTTGCTGAACTCCCTTCAAGACTTTGATTTTTGTATCATTAAATGTTGGCGAAAATAAACGGTCTTTGATCACAGCTGGCCCATTTTCAGACGTTTATTTTTCACCCAACATCGGCCACAAACAGCCTCGGCATCAGATAGTTAGGATATATATTTGGCATCTCTCATCTCAGAGAATTCAGAAAAGAGAAAAACACTCGCCGAGAGACACTCGCCGAAAAGGACCAGGCCACGGAGCTTGGTGATGTGTCCTTCATGCACAGGTGCTTCAGATTTCATCCCCGTTACACATGGTATTTGTTTATGTTGTGATCTGTGCACACTACTCATCTTTTAATATAAGGTTACTGAGTGTCTTTATTCATGGAAAAGGTTTCTCAGTGTATCAGGACAAACCTGATTAACAATATCAGTAACCTCCTCCAGACTACTTTTCATCAGTCCATAGAGATATGTTCATGTTACCATATATTTGGGCACTGTGAGCTTGGACCTCCTGGAACAAAACATCAGTTTCCTCCTGGGAGGAGTCTGGCCGTCTGGCATCGCTGTCTCCTTCATCCATGTCGAACTATAAATGATGCCTGCGAAGCTAGTTCAGGCAGACAACTCAAGCTGCGCCCATCCTGATCAGCTGATCAGTCACGTGCTCCCCTTAACCAAATAGGGCGGGTTATTTAAACCCACCCAGCTTACCTGCTCTCCCCTGGCTTGCTGCCGATGCTGCTGCTGGTACTGCTGGTACCCTTGCTGCTACTGCTTTATGTCGTGCTGCTGCTGCTACTGCTGCTACTGCCCCTGCTGCCCCTGCTGCCTCTGCTGCCCATGAGGTTTTGCAAACCCACCACCTCCCCAGCATCCACCTGCGGGCTCTGTCTCTATGATCCCCTGCAGGGGTCTGCTTTCATTCACTGTTAGGTCTGTCAAACAGATCATTATTCAGGGAATGAATAACTGAGACAGAGCCTGACGCCAAACCTGCTGCAGCCATGCTCAAGAATAGGCCACCTATGCTGTGCTTCAGCTTGTTTATGTCCAATAAATTATTTATTATCATTCCAGAGTTGTCTGACTGAAATGACAAAATTGCAGTGCGCCCCGCCCACAGTGGATTTAAAGGTGAGGAGAGGAGCTCATTTGATTGGTGAAGATCTGAATCGGCTGTTTTACACCGACTCCACACCTTCTCCCCTCCCTTTTTGCCATTTGCGCCGGTAGGAGGGACAGAGGTAGGAAAGAGGAGGACTTGAGCCAGGGTGCATGGTGCACGAAAATTTTGCCTAGATACGCCCGTTGGCGAGGCAGAGCAGTGCATACAAACAAAACCCAAATTCACATTCACATATATGGGTAATTTAGAGTCTCCACTACACCTGCCATGCACATTTTCGGGGATTTTGTGCACAGTAGGATTTTGGGGGAGGAGGCCAGAAAACCTGGAGACCCACACAGGCACAGGGAGAACAACCCATATCTCTTGCTTTCAAGACAGACTTGAAAGCAACATCAAGAATAGAATAATGGGGTCAAGCAGCATACACAAAAATCAAGTTTTTGTTTTGTTTTGTTTTGTAAGAACACACTTTCTTGCAGCGCTTTTGTACAGGTCACCCTTACCCTGACACATTCTTACATAGTATGATTGTGGTCTGCTTCAAGTTTTGTCAGTTCTGTTATTTTCACACTCTCTAATAGATAGATATATACCACAGTGTACTTTGTATTCCCAAATAAAATAAAATAAAATAAAATAAAAACTGCTGACATTCAGCACTAATTTGGGATTATACATGTCCATGAAAGTGAAGTGTTAACTTGGCTTTGGCCACACAATGAAATTGGGTTTCATATCTATCAAGATCCTTCTACTTACTTACAAGGCTCTTAATGACAAAGCTCCATCTTATCTGAAAGACCTCATTATTTCATACTGTCCTACCAGAGCACTTCGCTCCCAGAATGCAGGTCTGATAGTGACCCCCCGTATCTCTAAAAACAGACCGGGAGGTAGAGCCTTCAGTTACCGGGCTCCTCTATTATGGAACCAGCTCTCTCCATGGGTCAGAGAGGCAGACACACTTTCCACATTTAAGTCTAGGCTTAAGACCTTCCTTTACGACAGAGCTTTTATTTAGGGCTGGCTCAGGTAGTCCTGATCCATTTTATAGCTATACTGCTATAGACTTAAACTGCTGGGGGACACATCAGGCTACACGGAGCCCTATCCTTCCTCTCCTCTCCTCTCCTCTCCCCTCACACATTACTGTCATTATTTGTTGCACTTTGTAGTCTGGCCTTGGTGTCTTGCACTCTCTCTGTATTTGCACAGATCTCTTCAGAGCTCCATCCCCCTGCACCAACCAACCAACCGCTGCCTCCATCACCTCCTTTCTCCTGCTGTTAAACCGGCCTGCACTCCCTGCTCATGACCCAGTCTGCTGTCCAGTAGTCCCATTAAGCTGGCCTTCCCTTCCTGCCCACCAGGAGCTTCCTTCATCATTTTTTGTTAACTGACTGATTCCATTTTCATGTTTTCTATATTCCATGTTGCAAACTGTCTTCTTGTTTGTATACAAAATCTATTGCACATCTGCCCGTCCTGGGTGAGGGATCCCTCCTCTGTTGCTCACCCTGAGGTTTCTCCATTTTTCCCTGTTAAGGGGTTTTCTTGGGAGTTTTTCCTCAGTCAATGTGAGGGTCTAAGGGCAGAGGATGTTGTCATAATGCTGTGTAAAGCCCTTTGAGACAAACTGTTTGTAAAAACGGGCTATACAAATAAAATTGCCTTGCCTTGCCTCAATGATTAGTGATAGCAAAAATTTGGTAATAGATGGTAATGGTATGGTTGGTAATGGTAATAGATCTAAATTTATGAGTGTTTAAAGCAGGAGGCTTTGCTTTTATAAGTGAGTCTGACATTTTTTTTCTATAGCTTATCACATTAATTTTCTTAGTGGTGCAGCAGCTGGTGGTGCAGCATACACACACACACACACACACACACACACACACACACACACACACACACACACACAAGATACAGTAGATACACACAAACTGACACACCTTTCACCTTGGGCTGATTAAAAGAAAAGGAACATTGGGTCAACCTCACCATCCAGCAAGATTAGAGAGAGATGAGGAAAAATAATTTCAGCAAAATTTCTTAATAGCAATGACTGCACTGTATTTTCTTTTTTCTTTTTTTTTTCTCTTCAAGTAGCAACATTTGCAAAGGGAAGATGTAAAACACACTGCTCATGATGACTAGCAATGTGATACAGGCTGATTAAAAGATTTGTGAGTTTCTTTGTTGGGTCATCTATGTGCAAAGCCAGAAAGTTTGTAGGCTATTGTAAAGGCAGAGAGAGAAAGGCTCAATTGTTTTTGCTATTGAAGAAAAAATATTTGGTGTACCATGTCTATTTCAAGAGAGTGAGTGGGCAACACAAGGTCTCTTCTTATGTCTTATTCTGTTACACATGCAAAAAGAGAAGGACAAAATCTGCTGCCAATCAGAAACAACAAGCAGTGAGTTTTTAGGAGAAAACCTCACCCCTGGTCTTCTTTGTGTGTACTGAAGGTTTCTTTCAGTTGTTTCCACCACTTTGTGAATCTGCGTGATATAACACAATTAACTTGACCAGTCATCTCATCTGCTTCTTTCAGTCAACATGCTTGGCTCCCGAAAAACACCTTTTACGTCTTCACTCTTAAATGCATTCCTGGGTTTACAGATTGACAGGATTTAAATTTGTTCCTCAAAAATATCTTTTGCAATTTGAAGAAAACTGCAGTTTGCCTCATCTGCAGCGCATTGAGGAGTGAGGAGAGGAGATCATTTGATTGGTGAAGATCTGAATTGGCTGTGTTAAATCCACTCACACCTTCTCCCCTCCCTCTTTGCCACTTGCACCAGTAGAAGGGATGGAGATGGGAAAAAGGAGTACCTGTGACGGGGTGCACAGCGCACAAAACGTTCAAAGAGTGTCTGGACACACCCCGTTGGTGCGGCACAGTACCGTTTAACATGTTTTATTCCTCTACACCTATCAGCAAGACTATCAGCAAAAAAACAGAGCCATGACTTCAGCTGTAAATTTACTGTAAAATGATCACGTAGAGGTGTGTGTGCATGTGTGTCTTTCCTCTCCTTCCTTTAGTAATAATGCTACATGTAAGGAATGTAGTTTAACTGCTGTAATGAGGTCGAGGCTTAGTGTATTGGAAGTGCTCCTTTGCTTCCCTGGAGTTCCTGAGCAGCTTGGTAAACTCTGACTCGGCACACTGCTGAGCAGAGGTGCCATTCAGTTACTTCAGTTGGCTTCACTGTTGCAGTCAAGTTAACTTGAGAAGCTTTGCTGAAAGTACATTGCATTTGAATTTTATCTTCATTCTTATTTAGAGGAATAAGGTGAACAAGGGCTCTCTTGTCCATGGTAATTTAGGAAAGTTCTAACTTTAACATCCACTTCAAATACTGTATGAAGCATTTCATATAAACTAGTGTGTTTGGAGTATTAAACCCTACTGATCATGTGTAAAGTGCATTGCCTTATATCAATTTAGATAGAGTAAGCTGTTATGCATCATCTATTTCACGCCGGTGAAGCCGGTGTCAAACTCAAATACACAGTGGGCCAAAATTTAAAAAGTTGTACAAGTTGAAGTAGGACTGGTTATCCCAGCTATCCCATACTGCCGTTCATATTATTATTATTATTGTTAGCCTAAGTGTGCCTGCATAATAGGCTGGGTATATTAATTTCTCAGACATTTGCTCTATTATTATTATTATTATTATCACCATCAATATCTGCTCATATAAAATGCATATTCTTTTATTCATTAGTATAACTAATGAAGTGTATGAAAATACACTCTCACATGTCACAGGTGGTACTAATTGAACCCTTGAAGAGAAGACTGGATTACCAGTAGAACATTGTTTTGGGCTAAACGATGCAATGCTGTTAGTTTTTCTTTTGGCGTCTCTTTTTTTAATATGCACTGATTAAACTGATGAAGGGATGTACCGTTTTTATGGTGAAAAAAGAAGCAACTGGTGAGCTCTGCTTCTGTCCCCTCTGAGGGCCCCGACACTATACATTGACTCCGCTGAGCGCGCGAGCACACACCGCATGTTGGGGCTGTAAGTTTCTCTCACTTGTGAGCAATGAAGTTGGTGGTAATCAGAGTAATTTGTGGTTATTATCAGTACAAGCAGAGCAAATCACAACTTTAATGAGCGCAGTTCAGTTTGACATTATTGTAAGTCTGTTAGAAAAACATTTAATTTTATTAAAATCGATAAAAACAATATTTATAGCCAAGGCTATAAAAATACAACAAAAACCCACCCTACTCTGCCTCTGATTGGTTTATGATGAAATTTTACTCTAAGCCAATCATCATAACTTATTATGCAGTTGACTATATGCAGGTACAGTTGTACCTCATACAACCCCACTTCAGAAAAACTGAACTATCCCTTTAAAACGTGTTTGCAAATGTACAATCAATAATTGTGATGTACTGATATGCTTACTAAATATAATATCTGCATAATATTTATGCATCGTAATATCAGGGACGTCATAACCAGCCGTAAATATCGACTCACGCCATGGGCCAAAACTCATATTCTTAACTAGTCATTACAAATAACTAATCACTGTACATTCTCACTAGTGTTCATCTCGATTAGCAAACACATTAAATGCACATGTTTACATTACGTTGCCTTACATTGTGTCGGATCCGCTCAGTGGACATGACTGGATGCTTTCGGTTTCGCTGCTGCGTCATTGAGGACGAGCTGTTACGGCATGAAACTTCAGTCTCATAGTGAACACAACTTGGAGCGGTCCTACACCATTGATATCGTCCTTCTTTCCTTATTTTCTGTCTCTTTTTAGATCGCTCCGCTGAAGTCTTAACAATGCTGCGTGTCAGTAATAAAAGTCCGTGTGAAACACAAGAGGTGTATCCCTTATATTGCGAGTGTATTTAATTAAACGAAGCTTCGATTCAGGAAAAAATGCCTCGATCCTTTTATGTAATCAAATTATTGGAATAACTCGAGTAATTGCTTCCGCCCTATATATATATATATATATATATATATATATATATATATACACACACACACACACACACACACACATACACCCTATGCCTAGATGGATGTGATACTATTATGAAGGCCTGGCTTCTATTTGCTTCAACTGCCAAACTGACCCAGCTTATATTAGAGACAGGCGTCTATATGGGACGGGCTTTTATTTAATTTTGAACAAATCTTATGCTCAGCAAAGATGGAAAATACTCTCAAATCATTCTGTTTGAGTCTGTTTGAAAGAGTAACAATAGAAGAACCAGATCTGGAGCATGCATTCATTTAGAAAAGTTTAATCTGCACCAATTAATTTATTCTAAATAAATGCTTGCTCCGGCCATAGACTAGAAACCAGCTCCCGATTTCTCAATGGACTGGCCCAAACAAAAGGACCGGACATGCCAGGTTTGGGTGGAAAACGTACACAAATAACTCTGCATCAGGTCTGAGTGCCAACACCTGCGGGTTGGACTGGGTCATGTTTTAATTTTCAGGCATTTCATTGAGAACACTAGCATGAATGAAGCATCTTGGAAACTTCTCTAGTGGGCGATTGCAGGCTTGGAGATGTTTTGTACGTTATCAAGAACTTAAACTGAAAATAGAAATAGACCCAGCTTCTCATAGAGACCAGCTTTTATTTGCTCAAACCCGTAGCCAGACCTGACCAGTATAGGAGACCGGTGTTTATTTGAGACTCGGCCTTTATTTGAGAATTTACAGTATATAAATCTAGGAATAAGCAACAATTTCTTTAAAAACTGCTAAAGTGCAGCCACAGTTGCTGTTTTCACACATGCTGGTGGTATACAATGATACATTGTTTCATTTTTCAGCTCGTACACACGTTTACACCTGGGTCCAAATGCCACACCACTGACAGAGTGTCATGTTTCCAGTATGGCTGCCCGGAAAAAGATACGTGGTATGTCATCTTTACATGACTCCCAATTGTACAAATGAAACTCTGAAACTGAGACACATACCCAGTACATAAGTATATTGGTTTCATGTAGAGCTGGTCATTTCATTTTATAAATAGGCCGCTTCACTTCGACTGTCACTGCGCCAGTGGAGCTAACTGGTAAACAGACACACGTGGTTTTGGATTGTGCCAGGACTCCAGTACTTGCCGATTTGCGGCCAGTACTGGTATTGGAATCAGAACAACTCTAATTGAAACAGAACTGAATAGATTACAACAGAAAGGTGGGAGGAAAAGAAATGATGCCCTGTGGAGAAAGTCTGTTTTCCTGAGGTCTCAAAGGCTTAGCTTCGACATCCACATACTAACTACAAAATATATATAAATTACTCTCGATAATGTCCTAGCATATAATTTCAGACTCAATGAAATGATGATCGAGTACATTTCTGAGCATCTCACACATGACTGTTTGTCAGAAAGAGAGAGAGAGGGACTGAGAACCTGATTTGTTCAAGGGCATATGTAGCTTGATGGCAAGTAAATGCTGCTGGGCGGAGCATGACAACATCTGCCTGCCTGATCTCTCTCAGATATGTACCCAAAGGCTCACTTAGCCCACACAGTGGCTTTGGTTATATTTGTTTTTCATTACTTTCATTATTGTTTATCATTCTCTCCTCTCCACAGGATGTGCTAAGTAGCAGGTCTAAAAACACACACAGATTAGAGTCCGATGGCAGGGCAAATGGTTGTTCACCACCTGATTTGGAGAAATGTTTTGTAATTGCTGGGTAAAGCCAGGTGAGTGTGGCTGCAGCACAAATTGAAAAGTGAGGAGGTGTTCTGGCTGTCAGATACGAACCAATAAACATGAGCAGGAACTCTGAGAAACCTGTTCAGATATGCTAATGAAAAGATCTTTCAGCTGAGCAGCGAGTAACCCCATATGGGCCCACCTACGACTCAAGGCTAGTGGTGTGCTCAACAAAACATCTCATCAATAACTAAGGGCCATGGATTGAGTTATCTCCAAATCTTATACTCAAAAATTACATTATATTTTATGGAATGGAACAAACCCTTCTTGAAACCTGGTCTTCATTTTGACAATATTTTGCCATGATCATACATACAAATGAAAACAAGACAAGCTCTGACTGTCACACCTTAAGTAATTGGAGCATTAAGTAGGTCTAAGTGTGTGTTGAAAGTAAGGCAAAAAAAAACACTAATAACCAGTGTAAGCAAAAGTAAATTATAAAAACATACTGTTACTCATACTCACAATTATTAATGCTATTTTGCATCACCTTAAATATCAACTACCCCGTCGTTGAGCGGCTGCATCCCCTGATGAACCTGGTGGCATCACTAGCTGGCGCCCCTCTCCTGGCTACTGCTCCCGACGACACCTGGACACGACTCGGAGCTAAGCCTAAAGCTGCTGCCAGCTCCACACCATCTCATCCAGAGCATTGGGTCCAAGTGGGTGCCAACAGGCGGAGAGTCAGCCCCCCCCCCCCGTTCCACCTGCACCGCCTCAGTTCAACATCGACCTCAACAATAAATACAACATCCTCAGCGTCACGGATTTCCCTCCCCTAGATGATGGGGCACGGGCTTCCCCACCTTTAACACGTGGGCATTTCCCCCGTTTCCCCCGCAGCATCACTCTCAGGCAATCCCAGCCTGTGTTCACTCCGGCTCTACAGAGGTCCAGGGTTTGCCACTCTGGTTGTCCCTCACCACGTAGGTCAGCTTTGCACTCCCAGGTACATTCCCAGGTGCAATGCCCCCCCTCTTTTCTTGTGACCTTTCTTTAAAAAAGATGGTTTACACCCAAACTTGGAAGCGTCACGCTTCTTAGCATCTAACATTAAGTTGACTCTTCAGTGCTGCGCCACCTGACTGGCTTCTACCCCGGCTAGCTCCCCCCACCAGGGCAACAGTCTCACTACACCAAAGAACATCCCCGTAAGGGTGACGAGCAGACCACACAAATCTTTCTCCTTATGTGCTTATCACAGGAATTCATCTAACTTGAATCGTGGGTCTTGTGTAATAGTACATCCGAATTGCAATCCAAGCATAAAATCTAAATTGACAACTAATACCTCTGAAGATATCAGGGAAGAACTTTTTAACCCAGACACTTTTAAATCAAGACATGGTCTGGGGTTTATTCACCTAAACGTAATAAGTCTATGTAATCAATTTAAGTTAGATCAATTGAAAATTCTCATAACCCAGACTGACCCCGATATTCTGGTTCTAACTGAAACCTGGCTGAAAACCAGCCAAAGAAAGGGAGGTGGTGTGGCTGTATATGTTAAATCATGATTTTCTGTCACTGTGTTACAAACTGACAGTATGCTTCACTGTTTTGAAGTTATTGCACTATGGTTTAGCCTGTCCAGAAATAACTTTTTCAACATGGTGGGCGTATACAGACCTCCCTCAGCTGTCCCCAATGCTATTGATATACTTGTAGAATTACTCACTCAGTACAACAAGTCTTAACTGGCTTACATCAGATTCAGAATGTTTAAAAACGTTGTGCGACAATCAAAATCTGACTCAGTTGATTAATGAGCCAACCAGACCCAACTTGAAAGACACAACCAAATCAACTCTAATAGACGTAATTATGTGTAACAGAAGAGAAAAATATCTGCCTCTGGTGTTTTCGGCCTTGGCATCAGTGACCACCGTCCCATAGCCTGTATTAGAAATACCAAGATGAAAAAAACAAGTACTAAAATAATTTTCAAGCAGAGCTTAAAATATTTCAACGAGGAGGCTTTTCTCTGTGATCTGGCCAAAAGTAATATACATCACACATGTGAAATACCTAATGTAGATTCCGCTCTAGACCATTTCACGAATTCACTACCGTCTATTATAAATAAACATGCTCCCTTTAAAAACTAAGGGTCAAAAATAGATCATGCCCCTGGTTCTCTGCTGACCTGTCTCAGATGCTCAAGGCAAGAGATAAAGCCTGGGCCATAGCAAGGTTCAGTGGTGAGGCAGCTCATTGCTCATTCAGAGAATTTAGAAATAAATGCACCTCTGCAATTAGAAAAGCAAAATTTAATTATCACTTTGAATTAATCTCCAGCTCTTACACAAACCTATCAAAATTCTGGAAAGCCGTAAATGTAAACAAAAATAAGGCATGTGCATCCACTCCTCCATTTATCATATCAAATGACTGTCTCATCAATTCACCATCTGAAATTTGTGACACCTTTAATGCACACTTTGCTGCTGCTGGAAAGCAAGTTGACTGGACAAATCCCAGCACCGTGCTTAATAACCAGCCATTGCCCCATGGTCTTCAAATCATACCACTCTTTTCACCCTGCAGCCCTTCTCATCACCTGCTGTTAAAGACATTCTGTGACATTCAAGACTGTAAGAAAGCAACAGGTGGAGACAAAATTCATCCTTATTTCTTAAAACTTTCTGCCCCTGTTGTTGCAAACCAAATTACATATAAATATAATCTTTCTATTCACTCTGGAGTTATTCCCCAGGTCTGAAAGTCTGCACATGTAGTCCCTCTTCACGAGAGTGGTAATAAATCAAGCCTTGACAATTATCGTCCAATCTCTAAATCACTGTGTCTTGCCAAGGTTCTGGAATCTCTTGTAAATAACCAGCTCAAATCATATCTGTCAGATAATGCTACACTTAGTCCTCTCCAATCCGGTTTCAGATCGAAGCATAGTACTACTACTGCTGTTACATTGGTTACAAATAACATCATATGTGCTATGGACAAAGGGAAATTTTGTGCTGCCCTCTTTGTTAACTTAACAAAAGCTTCTGAAACAGTTGACCATGCTCTGCTCCTCCAAAGGCTCTGTGACATCCGCTTTGATGCCGAATCCTACATATGGTTCAAGGACTATTTGTCCAACAGAAAACAATGTGTAACTCTGGGAAATTTTCATTCTACATTTTTAACATTGACTAAGGGGGTTCCACAAGGTTCAATACTGGGACCTTTCCTGTTCACGATTTATATAAACAATATTAATCTCCTAAAACCAAACTGTAAGGCCCATTTGTATGCTAATGGTGCATATATTTAACTGCTGACTCTGCTCAATCAGCAACGGAAACCCTCCAACAAGCCTTTTGACATTCTTCAGCAAACCCCTTTTAATCTGAAATTAGTTCTCATTGGAGATAAAACCAAATGGTATTTTCAAGAACAAAAAATATTACAGATGACGGCTTATGCATCACAACCTCTACAGGACACAGTATTGAAAGGGTGTCATAATACAAATATTTTGGAATTTGGCTGGCCCACAAACTTTCATTTAAATTCCGTATCGATACACTCACAAGTAAATTAAAACAAAAAATTGGTTATTTATACAGACACAAATCCAATTTCCCTTGTTTCTGTAGAAAACGAATCATTGAGACTCTCTTTCTATTTGTCCTAGATTATGGCGACATCATCTACAGACATGCCTCAGCCATCACTCTCGCTTCACTAGACTCAGTCTACCATTCGGCCCTCAGATTCATTACTGGAGAAGTTATTAATTAATTTATTAATTACTCAAACCATCACTGTGTCTTATATGAGAAGGTGGGCTGGGTCCCTTTATCTGTAAGATGAGACATACACTGGTCCCTTTGTGTGTTGTGTGTTGTTTGTGTGTGACTATTTGATGCTCAGTGTTTCCAGGACAAATACTGAATTTAGAAAGACTGCTTTCAGTGTCGCTGCCGCTTGTACCTGGAACATCTTGCAGCGTTCATTCAAACGCTGGGGGGGGGGGTGTTCCTCTGTACTCTCGACATCATTGAAAATGAGGTGTTACCTCAATGATTCCTTGAGATTTAAACAAAGGTAAATAAATAAAAAAAGGCAATGACAGTTTTTTCCTCTCGTCATTCTTCTGTCATCTTTATCATAGTTGAGAGCAGATAATCAAATAACTTGACGTCTTTACAGAACCTTTGATGACACTGCTGAAATAATTTAGCAGTGTCATACTGTTACACAGAAATATTTAGGTTATTTATTTTCAAGACTTTTTGATGCGTCACAATGGTCGCATTTTGAAACTTAATCAGGTCTGCAAATAAACTGGCTTTTTAAGGGCTTTTCTGTTCTCAGAAACTCACAAAATGCTCCATTGACACTTCTGAGACCCCTCCATATTACTTTGTAATAGGTGCATGAAAATTCGTAGGGAAAATGTACTAAAGGCCTCTGGCAGCCATGGTCTAAAAAAGGTATAGGCAAACTATTCTGTAAAGGGCTGTGTGGCTGCAGGTTTTTATGCCAACCAAGAGCACACAGTTAAAGCTGGCACACATTACAGGATTCTTCAACCTTTACAGATTTGGAGACCACACACTTCTTGATAACAAAAGACAGATCGCACAAGATCTCTCTCTTCTGATATTATAGTGTGTGGTGTGCACTAAGGAGCACACCACACACTAACTGATTCTTCAGCAGAGCATTAGGTTCTTCACGCTCAATATTCCAAATCTCACGTGGTCAAATGTGACTTCAGTGTAAACAAATATGGCGGATAAACAGGAAGACACAATGGTAGTTGTTTTTGGCCAATTACTGTGTGAAAAAACATGACAATGGAAAAGATCATGGAGACGGCGGGATTGTGGGCTGTATGCGGTACAGCGTGAGTTGGAGGTGTGTAAAAATTATAGTATTACAGATAGCTTAGAGAGCAGCACCGTGCGCTCTGGCCCCAATACTGTGAGTCACCATGGCAACGGGTAAATAAAAGGCAGAGCCTCCATTTTATCATCTTTTTTGTTTGTTTTTACTTCCTGTTCCATCAGTCAGCTGACTCAGCTCGCGTCTTGATTAGCTGTTGGTCCGGTACACATGACATTACACACTCAGCTCCCCTCGGAACACACCACACACTACAGGATTTCTTGTTGCAAATATTAAACATGTTCATTATTTACGATTTCTCCTTCCGAGGCCTTCCGAGCGGATCGGACCAGACAAAATCACTCTTAACACACCCACACCAGAGGAAAATCAGACACAATGTCGTTGGGATGTCAGGCTTTGATCGGAAGGGGAAGATCGGGACAAAAATCGGCCCGCTTATCCTGTAGTGTCTACCCCACTTTAAACTTAGTTGATTAACTAAGTCAAGTCTGGTGTGCTGCTGATTGGTTGGAAAGAAATCCTGCAGCCACACAGCCCTTTGTGGGGTTAGGGTTAGTTTCAAAAACTGTAACACTTATTAAACCTTTCTCCTCCCATTTTCTCCTCCAAGTTTTGCTCAATTGAGACCAAACTTGCTGTTCTGCACAAAAATACCACCTGGGTTTTTGATATTTGAAAAACTGAGCCAACAGTGCATAAAACGTTTGACTGTAAACAGTACTGTAAACTATGGAGTCAGGTGCAAGACCCTTACAATATATACAGTCTTAGCAGGTGTGATGTGTGTTTCATGATATTTTTGTGATACATTTATGTTTAAAACGAAATACCACTCTGGCCATGCCCTTGAATTAACTCTAACCCTAACCCAGATTGATGGACTTGATGAATTTGCCCTGGATTTAATTGTACAGAAGTTTCTGGAGTATTGGGGGTACATCTTGGTGAAAGTTAATGTAGCACATACAGTTGATTTGTTAGTAATTTTAAAAGTTTTTAAATTCAGACCCTCATCTGTCATCTTTGAGAATGATGTCTTTTCCTTTCACACTGTCTGAAACTCAAATTAAAGACAAAGGGAGTCTCACTCTGTTATTCTGTTCTCTTATTGTCAAATCTTTCCCCAATGTCTTGTTTGAACATGTCTACATCCTTACATGGAGTCTGCTCACAGCACAACCTCATGAAAAAAGTAGTTGACTGAAGTATTCCATTTCTATGATATTGTCATTCTGTTCTGAATTGCATGTTTGATTTCTGACATTTTGGGTGACCAGGTTTTGCACATCAATGACTGGAGGAGAATAATGAGAATATCAGTGCACAGCAGAGATGTGACTTTGGTGAAATACATCTTGGGGTTTGTGTTAGACTGGGTGTTGCCATCACTATGACAACACACACAACCATAAACACATTCCCTCAGCACCTAGAAAGGTAGTGCAAGACTGAGATAGCATATGTGAGTGAGTTTCTCACTCTGCTTTAAAGAGTGTCATGTGATCAACTCCTCATTAATCGGTGACAAAATCATTTGATATTTTACTTGTGTGTCAGTATGAAGAAACTACTGCCATGTCTGCATCTACCCACTCCTGTTTACGTTGAAGGACATGTTCAAGGAAGACATGTTCTGAGTGTCTGGAGTCTAAAGAGTAAACGTCTTCGACTGATAGACAATATGTCAGCCTGAATTCATCTGACTGCCAGACTAAAGTACTTAATGCCTGACATTTCACACTGGTAATATTGCTCTCCCAGTGCATGTTGTGTATCAGTCTGAGTAGGGCTGTGCAATTAATTGAATTTTAATCATGATTTCAATATTGGCTCCAAACGATCTCAAAACTTACTTAGATATTTGAGGAAAACCAATTATTTTGTCATTTTCCTGGATTGTAGGGATTTTATTCAGAAAGACATGTGCATGTGTGATTCCATCACCAAAGCCTGCACAGCACTCACTTAATCAATACTGTGAATGAGGCAACTGGTATGTGATGACCAGGGGTGCCACCAGAAATTTTGGGCCCCAGGAACAGAGGTACTTGAAGTTTGTATTGTTTTGAAATGTCCAACTAAGTCGCAGACTTTACTTCCACTTTTGCCAACTTACCAACTGTAGCTTAAAACATTCTGGTGTACTCTGCAGAAAATAAAGGGGAAACATAACATTTGCTTCAGATAGAAAAAAAAGTACTTTTTTTTTTTATTGTGGTTCTTATCATTGTAATGGCAACAATGGCTAGAGTGTATGAAACTTAAACTGAACTCAAAACTGGTCTAGTGGGGAGCTGTGGCTAGTGAGCAAAAACAAAACTCATTTTCATTCATTCATTCATCTTTTGGCCTGGTCCAGCCTTTTAGGTTCCGTTTTCTCAGTGATAGCAGGAGAGAAACAGCCTGAGGAGAAATCGGTATCCAACAAAACAACGGGAGAAGCAGGTGCATCAAACTGTGAACTGCAGACGTGCACAAAAAAAACAACCACATCACACTGAATGCGTGCCGCTACGACATCACATAGGGTTTTGAGTGCACATTACATGTCACCAATAAGTGTGCTAAGGCAGGACAAAATATGGATGGATATGGATGTTTAGTTTTTGGTCAATGTGGATATTAACTTTTATTGCTAAAAACAAGTAAAAACAAAGAGATCATTAATTTTGTTACTATATTTGAAAAAAAAAATCTCAATGATGATGGTTTAATAATTTTACCTTTTTTTACCCAAATGTTTCATCAAATTCCCTTTATCGCACCTGGACGTAGGCTTACTGGGACAAAATACCAACTCGTACAAAGGCCTCATTAAAGTCAGGAATGCAGAATTTATGCATTGTTTGCTTTGTTCCTGTCACCCAAATTTGCAGAGACACCAAACCATTCCAGTGGGAGCATCATTTGTAATTCAGTTACGGATCCTTCACAATCTGTATAGTAAAGTGACATGAAAAGGAACATAAAAGTAACTCCTTTTGGTAACACACTATGCATTTGTGACTATTTCTATGAGGCCTTCATGAAACATTGCAATAGAATACTGAATAGGGGTATTTGGTTCTTGTATTTCCAGGTGCAATTAGGCTTTTATTTTTGAAAAACAAATCCCAGTTCGTTATTCCATAGCAATGTAACACTTTGTATGAATGCTGAGTCATGCCTTATGAAGCTGCCGTGAATGCATCACCAACACCTTATGAAAGGTCTTATGAATGTGCTATGCACTGTAAGTAAAGTAAATGGGCTATACAAATAAACTTGCCTTGCCTTACCCTCTCCCCATATAGGGGGGAGCCGGTAAAGTCAGCTCACTTTTGGAAATTACGTCAACTCAATTGTGTTAAGCTGACTTCACAAGCAAATGTAAGTTGACTGTACTGGCAAAAATAAGTTTACAGGACTTGCAAAATTAATGTTGTACATACAAAGACTACTCTTGTTTGATCTATGTGATAAAATGATGCAAATATAAAGCACAATATATTTTTGTCATGTTGATCTACTTAAATCAAGCATGATATCTATGTGTTGGTCAATCTGCCCAACATAAAAATTGACATTTTGACCTCATGGTGCTAGAAAAAAAATAACAAAACACCAAAATCAAGAGGGTTAGGGTTAATATGCATAGAAATTTGAAATATAAACAAAGTGAATAACCAAGCATAACATAAACTCAAATTTGCCAATAACTAGGAGCATAATGAAATTATGTGTGTGGTGTCAAACTACGGAACAACAACAAAGAAACTTCCTGGGCATGATTCATAGTGTTCATCTGCCTTTGCCCTGTGCATCCATTGGTAAAATGAGAAACACAGTTGATGCTCCAAAAGGAAGTCACCCTAAAGATAGTATATGTTAAAAAAAAAAATCTATCTAGCAGCATTTTTTCAAGCTGGAATATATTCTTTGTTCCATTTGGGTGGCAATGCTTGGTACAGGCATTTAGCTGAGCTTCTCCCTGTCATTTTGGTATGCTACATGTTATGATTGGTGCTACAGAGCATTGAAACCATCTATGCAGCACGCATCTCACACTGCCTCCTGCACATGGGGCTCTCCTATTTGGGAACTCTGAAGTTGGCGCTGTTTAACACCTGTGGTTGTGCTCGCTCATGCCTGCTGCTGTGGTTCAGCAGCTAACTGCCTACAGCCACCCCCGCGACCAAAAACCTCCAGAAAGTAACTCTCAAGTGTGGCCACCCACACCCAGACACAAATGTGTGCTTGTCTACGGCCGACTTACAGCTAAAACCCCTCGCTTAATGCCTTAATGCTAACACCATACAGCGTATTGCTCCCGAAAACACAGCACCCAGCGCCGTCTCATTAATGTATGTGGAAGAAAACACACACACACATACCTGCTTACTTCCCATCTGCCATCTGCTGTTGTTAATTCCAAATTACAGAGCCTCCGGTTATTTTACTTATAAATTTCTACAACAATATCAAACCTGAAAGACTATAGTATTTAACCAACTATATCACTAATATTAACTTTATTCTTACTTTAAAGTTCAATCTCCCACGTTCTCAAACTTAAGACGGACAGTTTAAACTAATATGGTCTGGCACAAAGTACCCAGAATGCACCACACGGGGCGCAGTTGGAGCAGAGTAAATACAACGAGCAAATTGTTTGTTGTGTGGATCTCCATAAGATTTGTTGAACCACTTACATATAGCTTGTTAAGAAAAAAATTGAAATGACTCATGTGTTGAACAAATGTAGACTAATTCACAAATCGATATATTCAATTTAAACAAGAAACTTTGTTTTTTATTGTTATTATCACAGACTTAATTATGTCACAATTACATTTACTTTTTTCAGTGTAAATCAAGTGTGGTCCACAATATGTGTTTTATTTGCTGTACATGACTCCTGTGGCCAATTGTAAGTTCCAACCTAATGTGACCGGTAGGATGCTGTAATGGGGCAGGCTTCATAAATGCTTTAAAAGTTAAATATTGAGAACAGCTGTATCGGTTTCACTTTTGCTCCATGCCATATTGTCAGCTTATCTGTTTATTTATTCAGCAGCTTTGATTGTAAAGTACGGCAACAATGCTACATATTTAATGCAGGATCCTCTATCCTTGCACGTTCAGAATAAGTTGTTTGTGTCAACTGAAAGAATAGGGGCAAATTGTTTCATGGAGCATCTATTCACATTACAAAATCAAACAGAACTGCTAAATAGTGATGACTGTTTTTGTTTTTAAGGTAAACAAACTGGCAGACGTGGAGAGGCAGAGATAACAATGAAAAATGGAGAGATCCTCACAAGTGTTTCTGACATTTTTAGGTTTTCCTTGTTTCTTATTGCAAGGTCACTTTTTGCCATGAGCTACAGTTTGTCAACTTAAACATCGGAGGCACATAGCAGGATTTCAGTGGGAAGTGCTGAGCATCAGAGCAGACTGTAAATGGTTTTGTAACAGACAGGGCATTATGTTGTGGGTGTAACACTGGGTTATGCAGTTATGCAGTATGTAGGAGTCAAGACTTCACTTTTTTTTTCTTGAGGGAAGAAACTTGATTTTATGTTTAATGTCTTGACTTTTAAGTCTTTCATACTTATCAAATTTCACTTGTGTTTTCAGAAGAAGAGGAGGCTGTGGCACCAGTCCTCACAGCAAATAATGAATATGAAATCATTTGAACTATGATCAAGAGATTTTTCTTATTTTATTTTATTTCTTGATTAAGCAGCTTCCCAAAGACTTTCTTGTCCTAATGTTAATCAGAGTTTAAACTGGCTAAGATAATTAATTGGTGTGTGTTTGTTTAGGCTCTGAGTGAGGCAAAGTGCATCATTAAAAAAACAGCTGGTGAAACAAACAACAAAGTGTCGCACAATTCTTGCAGAGACTGTAATGGAAAAATGAAGTAGACTGTATTCGAATTAGTAAGCATTTGACACACGACTGACTGAACTCTCACATTAATTGACTTATGTTTTCTCCAATACTGGATAGTTCTTTACATTAAAGGGAAGCAGCTGGAGGTTTCTCATTCCTGTCACTACATGAAGGGGTCTAAGACTCACAGGCAGAACAGGCTAAGAGGAGAGGCTCCATGACATCTCAGCTCCAAAGTATGCAGGTGTTTCAGGCCTGTGGCTCAGGAGACCTGGCTTTAGAAAAGGCCTGAAATTGCTTAACCTCTCCAACAACCTACCACACTACTTGAAAATCCTGCCCTCTGGTCAAAAATACTCCATGCTCAGCATGAAAAGCTTTATCCCAACATCATTTCAGCTCAGACTGAAAAGCCCTTGAGAGATGCCCTCTCCTCTCCAATCCCTCTGTCCCCCAGCAACTTAACATATGATGATATTCACATGATAATGTTTGACTGATGATTCTTGTGATATTTTGTATCACAATGATTGATGTAGTCATTCTGTGGTGTGAAATGATGCTGAGCAGAATGAGGATGTAACAGCTGAATTAAAAAGTGAGAGCTAGTTGCTCTTCATTATCTCTTGCACACACACACAGACACAGATACACACACACACACTGAAGAGATGTTATTCTTTGTATCAGAGATGGGGTTCTCCTGGGAGTAAACTGTCACCCTGACAGTGAACATAATTCACAATTCCCTCCTCTGAATGAGTGATGCTTCAAGTGAACATTATACGTTACTCACACTGCTGTTCTGACCGGACCAGTGCACCATGGCCTGATTGTGAGATGAATCCCCAGTCAAGGCGAATGTCGAACTATTCAGTTTAAGCTCCTCCTGCCTCGGACCACCGGCTCTCCACTCCTCTCCACTCCAGCGCAATTCAGAGCGCGTCACCCTACGTCCACCGGCCGATCCGGTGCCCTCTCCCGGTTTCTGACTTGGGGTTGATCCGGGCGGCCTGACTTTCTCATCAGCACTATCCCTCCTCCTGCGCTTTTTGAATGGGTCAGTAGCAGCGGTAAACCCAGCACCATCGCTGCTCCTCTGCTGACCACACGTTTTCACATAGGAAACTTTAATCTTTGTGAACTCGTTCTCACCGATATCATCTTCGGGGGGTAGGTTGCCTGTGTTCCGCTTCAGCCTTGTTTCCGTGTCTTTCGCCCCATCTGGAGCGTATTCATCGAGCCAAGCCGCAAAACGGAGCCGCCGACTTTCGACGCTTTCAGCCGGGGCTCTCCCTGCTCCGTATCCCCGTCCAGAAACTTCTCCTTTCATATCCGCTGAGGAGTCATCTCTGTCGAATTTCAGTAGTAATTCCTGTGCGTGCCACTTTTTTCCAGGCTGGCACGACCTGCAAGTTATCTCAGTTTTGGCGATGTGACAAAACCAGAACATGATGAAAATAAAAAACCAAAACGCACTATGACACTTTTGGAAAAATATGACCCGTGTCTCCATTGTTGGCAGCAGACTGGATGCTGTGAATTCAAGACGTCCTTTTACCACTCCTGTCTTTCCGGGGTGTTAATTGTCGCTGGGTCGGGGGAGAGCTGCGCAAGTTATGGTGTTGCCCAAACGCGGTGTTGCACAGAGTGGGACTGAGCCTAAGTGATCCAAGTTGACGGATTTGATCAAATAAAGCCCCGCACGCATGAGGGGAGGAGCTGAAGATCCTGACTAAGAGATGGAGGAAAATGTTGCGACTGTCTATATTCATATTTGTTATTTCCCACCATATAGTCGCGTGTAATTGAAGCAGTGAGCGATACCGTCATTCTACACTACTGCTCTTCTATTTATCCTCACTGTCACATTTTCTGACAAAGTAATTCCTTGCAGTTTTTTTCTCCTGTTACAGATTTTACCATCAGCCTCCCTTCAAGGAAAGCAGAGCCTCTAGGCCTCCAGGTGGTCTTCTGGTATTTGTAACATATTAATATGTTTCCAATAAAGTACAGTGTCAGGAATGGCAGATTGCAAGACTTATATTACATCTCTATGGGATGATATAATAGTTAAGAGACTAAGGAGGGAAACTGGAGAATCAGCTGTGTGAAACCTGCTGCCTTGACTGCATAATCAATATCTAAATGCTAAAAACAGAGAGAGAAAAGAGAGAGATCATGCTGAAGTGCATAACTTTGTGTCTGGAAGAAATCAGATTGTCTCAGGTGAGTGGAGTGAGCATATTATTGGCTGAAACAACATGTGAAGTTTGTTCCTGATTTTGGCACTGGTGTTCTGTGCATAATGACTGGAGGTTATGGTGGTTGCTAATGAATTCTTAGCATTACACAGGGATGTAGAAATGACCACAGACTACTCCAACAACTGGCTGCTTTCTAATTCACAGCAGAGGATGTTGTCATGTGAGAATAAAATGGATAGATTGTGCCTTAAGAGGTGATTAATTTTACCACAAGGGAAAACATCTACAGGCTACAGCGAATTAAGATTGAAAAGTGGAGGAATATAGAATGAGATTCAGATCCTACTAGTTTCATTTTTGTTCCCTCTTAGCACATGCTGCATTATGTGTTCCGAACAAAGGGTGTTACAGACTGGCTTCAAGGCACAATCCATCTCACTGTTCACGGCTTTGTCTGTTTCTAATGAATGTATACACAATAACCTCTGTAATGACAAATCAATTTCATCTTTTAAAATGAAGATGTTTGTTTTCTATTGTTTTATTGTTGTTTACAAATCATTCACTGAAAGTCATAAGAAACACTGGTAAACCAAATCAAGTCCAAATTGAGCAGCATAAACATAATTCTATTCACTTCAATTATCAGCAGGGGCCCTCTCCATGGTCCTGATCCTAATGTGGGAAGCTTCACTTTGTGATCAGTGGGGGAGGTCAGCACCAGTGGGAGATTCTTGCATATGATGATGGATCAGGTTAAATTATTGGATTTAGCTGCTACCCTGGCTAAGTATCCCCAGTGAAAGCTACAAACAAATTAGTAGTTCATAACTGTGTTGCTCCTCTACAGTTATGTCCAACCAGAGATGTTAAACATAGTAAGTGTGGCACACAACATTTGCAGACATATTGTATTGGATTAATGGCACTGCAACGAACAGGACTATCATGGTTTGCAGACATTTATCATCCAGTTCTCTGATGTGTTTGTGTGTGTGTGTCTGTGTCTGCTGCAGTAACAATCTTACACCACATCATCCTCTGTCCACTTCTGGACTAACCATCCATACAGGGGATCAACGTTATGGCGATAGCAGAAATTGATTTTTTACAGTGTTGCATAAGGCAACATGCAGGCCTGACTTGTCTGATTTGGATGGACATTTTCAGACTGCAAATACACAATGAATGTGTGAACTTCAGCTATTCACCCTTTACAGACACATCACAATTATCACGTGACGTGGGAGGCAGCGCCATGGTGGACGGCAGAAAGTGATAAGTGATACAGAAGTCCAAGATATTCTACAGTGAACAACAAAAAACAAACAGAATATTGTGACGGATGAGTAGATATTCTATTGTAAATGTAGGTGATGGCTACCAATGGTCAGGATAATGCTGTGGAGTTGTCGTGTGAAGTGAGTCACAGTGTAGGACGGCACAAAGGGAGATATTTGGAAAAGTTGGCAATTGTGGGATTATCTACTGACCCGTACCTTTTTCCAACGGCTGTGTTCACGGACCTAACAAAATCATTCAGTTTGCCCGGCTTCAGTCCTCACGATCTGTACCACCATGTGACCAACAGAGTGTCCCCATACACAGATGTAAAAGCATATAAAAGCCTTGATGCTTACCAGTTCTTTTTAAGCTGGTTGGGTCACCTAATCGCGGTGCTACGATCACGGCAAATGGATGTACCTCATAATGGCAAAGGTAAGACATAGTGTAGCTCTCTTCAGGACAACACAGACACAGGTCAGTTCTTTGACAACGCCATGAGAACTATATTTCAATGAATACAGTACAAATTTTTGCAACAACACTTACACATAGCTATAACATTAGCTAGGTGTTAGCCCTTCACAAGAATGGTTAAGCATTAGCTATCCACTGCTGTCATGGCCATAACACATTATGGCTAATGCATAACCAGTCCTGAGGAGTGCTAACAGCTAGGAATGTATGTTTTTAACCTGTTTGCATCCATCAAAACTCAAATCGACTACACAGTCTTGCCATCTAGCTAGCATCTGCACTATCTGTAATTTCAGCTAGCTGTTTTAGACTCACTGTGAAACAACTGGAAGACAGCAGCTGCACTAATGGGCCACAACAGTGTGGACAGCCTCCCATGAAACCAGGCAAAGCTCTGTTTGAGGAGGAATTGGGAATCAATTTCTCAAATCCTGCTAAAACGCATTGCGGTGTACTGAACAAATGGCTCAGTTCAGGTCCATCACATGTCTACCACAGCCTCTACCTGAGTTGTACAGCACTCAGAACTGGAAGCTGCCTGCTCCTGACCTGATGCAAAAATGTGAATTGGTATTTCAGGCCATGGAAGTCACACCAGAGCAGGTAGGCTATACAGTTACAGTATATTTATCCATTCCTCTGAATCTGAAATAACTACCATGTACATGAAAAGTGTTATGTCATTCATTTCATGCTCCATAATTTTTAGTGTTCTAGGCAGTAAAAGTTGAGGAAGAGTCGAGACAACAGGGAAAGTCAAGGCTATGGTTTGACATGAGGGCTGGTAGGGTGAGGGCATTCAGGTTTAAGTCAGCTGCTAGAACAGACCCCACAAATCTTTCCAAATCCCTTATCAGGCAGATCTGTTACCCTGACCTATGCAGGTTTTAAACAGCTGCAACAAGGCATGTAATGAAACAAACATAGTCCTGTTGTCAATTTCACCAATGTGTGAATAAAGAAACTAGATGTGCTCTAAACTGTTATGTGAATGTTATGGGATATGGGTTTCCATTGTAGCATTGCGATGTGATGTCATGTGATGTACAACTGATATATTCCCAGTCACAATAATAAACAGAAATTCAATAGTATGTGATGTAATGCCAAATAATATATCTGCTAATAAAATTATGGCCAATTTACTTGTATCAGAAGAGCTTACAGTGCTTAGGGAAATGACAGGATGTAAAGGTACGGTGGCCAACAAGGGTCAAACGGATGGCAACAGCCCAATACATCTCAGTTCGAGAAAACAGCTTCAAGGACAGAAACGATGCAAAATCACAAACTCAAATACAGGTCTAAATGAGGTACCTAAGAGGAACATGGTACAAGTGAAAAAACGTGCTGCAAAAAACAAAGACAGATGAATCATCATCAAACGCGCTGCAAATAGAGAAACGATGCAAACCAAGAAATGATCTGCAAACGAAAAATGCTGCGTAACAGCTCAGCGGAGAGACACACAGGATGGGGAGAGAGACAGAATAGCTGACTCAACCACGGTGCATGATAATACAGCGGGAACGGTCATGTGACTGTTATTTGATTATATTTATATATTATGTTTATATCACTGTACGACACTGCACATTACATGACGTTTATTTTATTGTATTTTATACGATACAAGGCTGCACACACTTAGCTTTTAAGCAGTTATGAATTATTTCCACTGTGTGTGTAGTGACTGATACTGAAGAGTATTAATACTCATTTCAATAATGTTACTTATTACATTTCTCATTTTTAGTTTTTTAAATTATACTAATCTGTCATCTTTTTTCCAAACTACTATGTTTTGCCCTAATGGGGACAAGATCTGGGAACAATTTACATGTTCTGTGGCTCATGTGGCTCTAATGTGCAATTTTTGGCAGAATATGCAGACAACGGTAAGTGGACTCATATACAGTTTGTTAATAACATTGATGTAGTTCACACCATGTCTAAGGTAGAAAATTAGCGTTTATGCAGGTTCTGATGTTGAAGGACCTCCACCGTCCACCAGAGGCAAAGTGTTATAATTCTAATAAAATTCAACCTCTGCCTATATCCCACTTAATGTTTGGCAGGATCAGCATCAGGTATCCCCACAAAAGAGGATCTAATACAAATATATTTTAATCACAGCTACAGCAATGCAGAAATTTTGGATTTTTTGGCTTCAAAACACAATGTACATATGAGCCTTCACTCCCTGAAGAGGAAGCTGAAAAGTTTGTCTTTATTCTGGCAAAAAGACTACTCTCCTCTTGCCACTGTTCATGCTGCCACACAGGAAGAGTTAAAGGGTCCAGGTCAACACTATGGCTACCGTTCAATGTGGCAGACACTGCGCCTAAAGTACTCTCTGACTGTTAAGAGAGATGATGTTATGGCCCTGATGAGAGAACTTGATCCACAAGGAATTCAACTTGCAAACAGAAAATGTGTAAGAAGAGTTTACAGTTCTGATGGACCAAACCAAGTTAAAGCCATACGGTTTCAGAATAAGTGGCTGCATAGATGGATACTCTCGAAAAGTACTGTGGTTGAGACATGGAGCAGACAACAATGACTCAGTAGTCATTGCCCAGAATTATCTGAACTGTCTGTCAGAATGTGGAATCATTCCAATGTGACTTCGCACTACTGTGGTACAATGGCAGCAATTCATTGTACCTTAAGATCATCTCACACTGACGACTATGCTGGGGCTGCCAGTCATTTGTACGGCTCTTCAACGGCAAACCAAAGAATTGAAAGCTGGTGGTCATATTTTTGCAAACAGAGGTGTCATATGTATTTATTATTTATTTTTATTTTTTTGGTGTTTTACAAGCTAGAAACACATTTTTAAAATTAACTTTAAAACAGAAAATAGAACATTGTGGTCCTTGCATCCATCCATCCATCCATTTTCTTCCGTTTATCTGGGACCGGGTCACGGGGGCAGCAGCCTGAGCAGGGACCTCCAGACTTCCCTCTCCCCAGACACTTCTTCCAGCTCTTCCAGGGGGACCCCAAGGTGTTCCCAGGCCAGCCCGGTGAAGTAGTCACTCCAGCGTGTCCTAGGTCTTCCCCGGGGCCTCCTTCCAGTGGGACATGCCTGGAACACCTCCCGACTCCATGACCCAACATTCATGACCATAGGTGAGGGTAGGAACGTAGATTGACCAGTAAATCGAGAGCTTTGCCTTTCGGCTCAGCTCTCTCTCCCTGGAACAGACGTTCCCCTGGAGGCTGAGGAGTGTGATCCCCCGATAGTTAGAACACACCCTCCGGTCCCCCTTTTTGAAAAGAGGCGTGTCAACCAAGACAGCCCCACAACATCGAGAGACTTGAGATACTTGTCCTTGCATGTTTATTGCTTTTTAATGAACAACAAATTATATCATTATCATTAAATTATAACATTTTAGATTCAATCACAATCCAAAAACATTACATGAAATGCATCACCCTAATTCCAGTTTGTGTCTTCAGGTCACAATTTTGGATGGACCCTCTGAATGATCTGAGACAGAAATCTCTACAATAGTAGTCATGAGCACACATGCCTCCTGTGTTTTGTGTTTATAGATGTGCTACAAAGTGACTTTGATGAATGCAGAGAAAAGTGGAACACTCATACAATCAGACCTGTTAAACTGTCTCGTTGTCCATCTGGTAAACCAGAGGTCACATACAACCTACCTCACAGGTTAGTTTTCAGTGTTTAACCTCCCTGAAATAACAGTATGAAACATAACAACAATGAACAACATAATCAAAAGATGTAAAAAAAATTCTTGCACTTACATAATACTAGAAAAGGTAATAGTCTTAATCTCATATTGTTAGTCCAAGCAACATGTAACACTAAGACTATGAATATATTTTCACTCCCAGGTTTGGTGGAACTGAGTGTGGGTTTCCAGTTTCACTGGTGGAACTGCGGCCATTTGAGAGTGAGGCAACACACAGTCCATGTGGAGATTGCCATCTCCAGTCACGCTTTCGGAATCTACAGAGGCAAAGTGGTCTAATGCATCCAATGGCCTGGGAGACCTGTGTGGAACTCTATATGACACTGAAGAACATGTCTTATTTATAACAGAACTGAAAATACAGGTAATAACTGTTGAACTTTAGACACTAAAGGTCAACCTAACAGTTTGTTATATAATAAAAAAAACTAGTTCAGTCCAAAAACAGATGAATTTTGTATTCCAAAGTCCATGTCCTTTTGAAACTCTTCATAAGTCATTGACAATGGAATTTCCCATGTGTTTGCACCGGTTCTGCTGCATGGGAAGCAAGACACCCTTTGAAACACCAGCTTTGGTCTCGGCTTAATCCTAAATGGGGGCAGAGAACTGAGTCCTGTGGCGAACATCAGGATGTCAGCAAGGGAAAGTCCTGAAAAAAAAAAACCTTATAAAAATGTGTTTTATTAAACCTGTCATTCTTAAGAGATGAGAGAAATGGGAACAATTGTATGACATGCTGTTGTAATAAACCTTCTGTATCAAGGAGATAGTCTCTCCAGAATGCTAGTACTCTGGTTTCCTCTTGGCCTCTTGTGGTGCCTTGAACCTCGAAAAGGTTATCCAGTGTTATGGATGTCAGCTGTTCCACACTTGAGCACATAAATGCTTTGAATATGGATGCATGCTGCTCCAAAGCATAAGTCACATTAAGTGCTAAAAGCCCATCCTTGAACCTACAAAATATTCGGCGAGAAAAAACACTATAAAATGCTTAGAACAATAGCAGTATCAGAGAAGACTGGTAACATTAAAGGGGTATTTCAACAGTTTGGCAAATTGGCCTATTGTTATAATCCCTATAGTCATATGAGTAGGTACATTACCTTTACATTACCCAGTGCCTGTTATGGCAACAGGTCAATTTGCCAAAATGTTGAACTATTGTTATGAAAAAGTTATAATTTGATGCTATATTTAAGCTATGATTTGATACTATATGCATTATTTAGTAATGTTTCGATTGACTGTGATTTGACATCATGTATGCACTGTTCTGTTACAAATAGATGATCTGACACTGTGTGCTCTGTCCTGTGCTTGAACGCACATAACCTGATGAGTGTCCCTACGACACCAGATAGCGGTGACTCTCACCTGATAAGCAAGTACAAGATGTAACTGTAGTGTCTTCTCTCTGGGTCAGCTAGGTCTGTTACAATAGATACACGCCTGACTCACAGCAGATTCACACACATACTTAATACATATTCTGCACACACATCATAAACCAAGAGTGGATAGCATCATCTGACTCATCACACTCTATCATAAAGTCCAACCTCTGCATTGGGCAGGACCAGCCCAAGAAGATACTGTGAATTATAAATGTGAATTGTTTTCTCAAAGCTGTGTTCATTTTGGCTGAGATCCTGAGTGAGCTCTGTCACTACGCACCCAGCGCTGCTGTACTTTACCTGTGACCTGAATAAATTCTTCGTCTGTGAACTGAAGATTTCTATGGTTTGTTTTTGGGCTTCCAATAAAAGAACTGATTCTTACACGATCACTTTAAAATCAGTTTCAAATCCACATGAAAATGCATGCCAGAGTTAATTTCACTGAATCCAGGTGTAGAGCTAAAACCAGATGTTGAATTTCCAGAATGAATTCCAAAATTATTTTCAGAAATGCAATGTACTTAATTTAAGTCTGAAACAATAAAATGTTTACCTGCACAGTCAAACGTGAGAAATTTCCTATCTTCTGGACCATTAAAGATTCTCCTTGATCTTAGGCAGTCCATCAGCAGGGTGAGGAACTCCCGTTTGGGACCACCAGTGTCCACTGCATCCTCTGCTCGCCCCTCATCATCAGTGAATTTAACTTGGGTCACAAGATGGTCGCTTAAAGCCTCTGAGTGCTCCATCCTATATATTTGCCCCATTGATGTTGAACCTGAATTTATGTACCGTATTTTTCAGGCTTTAAGGCGCACTTAAACTCATTTAATTTTCTCTTATGTATTAATTCTGGTTGTGTTTACTAACCTCAAACCGATTTTATGTGGTACACGGCGCTCAAAAATCTGGATTAGCGGGGCATTACGGCTACCGTAGTCAGGAGCCTCACGGAGTAATAGTAGGTAGGCCTACTGTGCTTCAACATAAAGGTAATATTGCGGTGTGCGTGTATAAGGACCCCAAAATGCCACCTGTTAAGAGACATGCTTACGAAGCAGATTTCAAACTCAAGGTTCGCATTAGAACATGGCTACAACAGAACAATGTTGACAGTTATTGTGAATGAGTTGAATAAAGTTCAACTTATCTGACACGTTTTGTTTCGCTTATTGCGCCTTATAATCCGATGTGCCTTATGTGTGAAAATTGACACATAAGGCAATGTTATTGACATGTTAATAGATATTGCGCCTTATAATCCGGTGCGTCTTAAAGCACGAAAAATACGGTATTGGTAAATTTGGAGGCCAGTTCTGAAACAATGTTTTCAGCACTCAAGCTCAAACCCTGTGGACTGTAAGTACATGTAATGTATCAGTGTACATGATTTCCAATAATGGAATAATGGAGCCAAAAATAACAATGAGGTACTAACTAGTAATACATCATACCCATCATACCTTTCAACTGCAGGGTAATCTGTATGGTCATCTGCGTCAGACTCGCTGTCAACAACTATAAGTGCATACACGCTGGTGTACTTGCAAGGCTGCACTCTGCTAGGAAAGAGTTCATAGACTCAACTGTAAAATGCACAGTGAACTGTTTTTGTTTGTTTGTTTGTTTTACAAAGAATGACAAGCCAATGATACCTGAATATAAGGTACATTCTTACACTGCCCAGTGATAATGTGTTTGTTGGAGTTCTAAGATTATTTTGACTTTTGAGTTGGGGTAGCTGTTTGAAAATGTAGAAAGACTGGTCTTTAGTAAGCTTTTTGTAATTTTGCAATCTAGCAGTAAAAATGAACATTAATAAACAGTTGGACATTGCAAGAAAGAAAGTATGAAAAATATAAAGGGATTGCAGGAAATAGGCTAAATGTTAACATAACATCTTCCATTTTTTTGAACTATTTATTATTTTCTTCATTCAACACATATTTACACACACTAACCAAACATGTTAAAGTTGCAACCGTCCACCAGCTTACCTATAGCAGGTATTCAGATTCTGCTCCTTGGCAGTTGGTTGCTGTCCATCCTAATTAAAAATAATACATTTTTTTAAGTTAATGAGTTAATCACTCAGCATTGTCACCTGCTTAGAACTAATGCACTTCATAAAGGATGGATACAGAGGTCTTGGGATGACTGGAAGTGAATTTCCAAAATTATTTACTGGTATTTCACAAATTTATGTTAAGACAATCAATACTATTGGGTATAATCTTTTTTTTAGAAAAAAAAAAAACTTGATGAGATTCTGGTTGTTGGCATCTGGAGGGTCTAGGAATAACAAATAATGCATGAATTTCCCTGCTTCACAACTGATTACTTGTTTTGTTTTTAAAGCAAAAACACGACTTGACAAAGGCAGTTTTTACCCCTGCAAAATGTTCTCAATTCTTGGGGTGCTCACATTATCTGGAATGTTCCAGACCTGCATACAAAACATAATATAAACACATATATAACAAATTACATTAAATGCAATTTTCTAACTTAAAGGGATAGTTCAACATTATGGCAAATTGGCCTATTGGCATATTCTCTGCAGTCATGAGTAGGTTACCTGATTACCTTCAATTATTAGTGCCTGTTGTTTTGAGACTGGGGGGCAGAGGCACAAGCAGTTTAGTGAACAGAATGGAAGTGGACAGTATGAGGCTGTCTGTCCTTCAGGTCATCAAATACATAATCCAACAACTCCAAAATGCTCTCGTGGACAAGTTGTGACCTGTACATATATTTTAACTTCCTGGCCTCCTGGAGTCAGCGCCCCCCACAATTACGAAAATAATCATTCATTGTGGCACAAACAACACCACTCGCATGCCATCGGAGCTGACAAAAGTTCATTTTATCTAACTTTTTAAAGTATATTTTTTGGGGGCATTTTTGCCTTTATTGGGTAGCATAGGGTAGTGTCTGGCCCACTCCCCACTCTGGGTCATGGCGATGTTCATTTTAGCAGGAATCTCTATCTCCATACCTGGCTCCAGTCTGCCTGTACAGCAAATAACATCCGTTTCATCCACAACTTTGACATGTTCTGGGAGTGTCCCTCCCTCTTTGAGCAAGACGATCTTCACCTGAACATGTTGGAATGCTGCATCCTCGCTTCCAAACTCCAACACGCAATATGCACATGATTGACTATCCACCTCGTACACCTGTCCATCTGCTCTTTTTTTTTTCCCAAACTTTTCTCTTTCTATCAAACTTTATAAATATCATTGTTGTCATAATTATCACTATTATTATAATGATTTTTGTTACAATGCAATTATTATTATTATTATTATTATTATTATTACTGTCAAACCTTATATATATCATCATTGTCATAATTATCACTATTGATCTCTGTAACATTGCAACTATCAATACGAATACGAATACGAATTACTTTATTAATCCCCAAAGGGAAATTCATTTGTCTGTCAGCTCATCTGTCATGATTCATCCTCCATACATACCTGCCTCCAGTAGTTTCCACTCACCAGTCCCCTGCTCACCCTATCTGCCAGCCACACCCACCTCGTCAGTCACTCCAGTCACCTGTTCACTCAGCTGCAGCTCTTCAGCAATCAAGCCAGGTGAAAAGCTCCTCTCTCCTCCACACTCACTGCCAGATTGTTCTTTGCCATGCAAGACTCTCCAGGTCCTGCCTGACCTCCCGGTACCGACCTCGCCTGTCCCTGATTCCCCTGCTTCGTCTGCCTCCTGGTAATCGTCTCAGCCTTGTGTCCCTGACCAAGATTTCAGCCTCTGTCCTCCTGATTCCTGTTTGCCTGTGTTGGACTGATCGCCTGGTTATTGTTCCTACTGCCTGCTCCTCATCGGATTGTTTGCCTGAGCTGACGTCTCTCTGGTCCCAGACCTCTGCCTGTTTTGACCTAGCCGTCGGCTACTGTGTTTTTGAACTGTTTGTCAGTAAACCTTTGAACTCTCTCCATTGGTTCTCGGTCTTTTGTGCTGCAATTGGGTCCATACACCACCCGTTACATCATCAACCATTTGCAGAAGAATGAAGAAGCCTGGTGGCTGAAGATACAAAGGATCTTCTATATTTCTCCATCCTGCAGTGAAGAGAGAGGAACCGTCCACCACTGCTCTTTTCTTGGTCCATCAAGGTGTTATGAAGAGGATGATCTGAGTTGTTCAGAATGGCCTGCACCAGCGTGTATCTCTCCACCACATCCTCAGTGAGTCCATCAGGGAGACATGACTGAAGTCAAGTGCCTCAGGATGTTTAGTCGGTATCCTAGTAATGACTTCATGGAGCGCTTCACATGGAACTTCAGCAGTAGCCGTTGGTGGGATGTACACATGTACTGTTCTGATTTGAAAAAACGTCTATTTTCTGAGTCTTTAACTATATCTCCAGCTCCTCATCACTCTTGTTGGGCAGAGAGTTGATATTTTGCATGATGACTGATGGCAGAAAGCACCTACAGTACATCTCCACTTCCAAGACTTTAACCTCTGCACCACCAGCACAGCAACCATGAAAGCACCTCCTCATCCCAGGTAGAACAGGGTGGCATCCTCCAGACTTGCTCCATTTTCAATGGAGCAACCCTCTCCTGAAGAATCTCCTCTCCCCACAGAAGTATCCGTCAGTAGTTGACAAAATACGACAAAAACATACAAAAACACAATAAAATAAAGCAAAGCTTGAGTAAAAACTTAGAGCTACCAGACTTTGCTGCTCCCAGTTGAAGCGCATGTTCTGGAAATGATGCAAAGCCTGTGAAGCTAGTTCAGGCAGACAACTCAAGTTGTCTGACTGAATTATAATTATATATAATTAATTAATAATTACAACTATAATACACACGTCATACACACACACATACACATAAAACCACTAATGTTGTCTTTTGTTTGTTTGTTTTTTTATGCGCCATTTTTTGTCCATATCACTGTACTGTCCTATTTCATTAAAAAAAAAAAAAAAACAACTAAACTGGCTCTGCTAAACACTCGTTCACTCAACAACAAAGCACTAATTCAATCTTCGCCCTCCCAAGCCCAATCCATCATTTCTCTCCAACTTCTCTGACTTTGTTACACAGCTCTCAGCCATCTCACCTTCTCCTACTTCAACTATCACATTGACAACAGCAAGTGCAAAAAGGCCTCCGACTTCCTTGATCTTCTGGACTGCCACAATCTCACTCAACATATCAACTCTCTGTCTCTCTCTCTCTCTGTCACCCTCCCTCTCCCACTGTCTGATGACCCCGACTAACTAGTCAACCACTACAACAGTTTTCTCTCCTCCTGTCATGACCAACTAGCTCCCACCAAAACCAAAACTGTTTCATTTTCCCACAAAGTCGATATATATAAATAGAAAACTGGTTTGACAGTTCATCTCCAAGCCTACACAGACCACCTCCTACAGTACGAAATTCGCACCTGTCTCCCCACCTGAGCTATCCACAATCATCTCATCCATGAAGACTTCCACCTGCACCCCATTCCATCCTCCATCGCCAAGGACTGCTTCCCCACCATCTCCCCGCTGGTGTCCAAAATCATCAACTCCACCCTCAGCTCTGCCTCTGTCCCATCTTCACTGAAACTTGCTGTTGTCACCCCCACCATCAAAAGACCTGGTCTCAACCCTGACGTCATGAACAATTTTCAACCTTGATTTGCCTCACAAATCAAATCCCACCTCAACAATAATGACCTCTTTGAACAATTTCAATCCAGATTCTGCTCACAACACAGCACTGAAGCCGCCCTCCTCAAAATTACAAATGACCTCCTCCTCTCTTCAGACTCTGGACGACTCTCCATCCTCATCCTCCTGGACCTCACCGCCACTTTTGACACCATCAACCATTCCATCCTACTCTCCCGGTTGAACTTCCTCCTCAACATCACAGACGCTGCCCTCACCTGGCTACACTCATATCTCTCTGACAGACAACAATTCATCTCCATCAACAACTGCTCCTCCTCAACTGCCCCCCTGTCCCAAGGTGTCCCCCAGGGTTCTGTGCTTGGTCCTCTCCTCTTCATCCTGTACCTCTTCCCCCTTGGTCAAATCATCCGTCGCCATAGTCTTTGTTTCCACTGCTACGCCGACGACATTCACTTATACAACTCCACCAAATCCATCACCCCCTCAACTCATTCCACCCTGTTAAACTGCCTCACCGACATCAAATCCTGGATGCAAACTAACTTTCTCAAACTCAACTGTGACAAATCAGACATGGTTGTAATTGGTCCAAATTCCCTCACCCAAACAGCCAGAGACTTACGCCTCACCACTGACAATTCCATTCTGTTACCCATTCTGTTACCCTCACCTTGTTGTCATCTTCAACAGTAATCTCTCCTTCAACCAACACATCAAACACATCACAAAATCAGCCTTCCATCACCTAAAGAGCATCTCTCACCTCCGCCCCTCACTCTCTTTCTCTGCCGCCGAAACTCTTACCCACGCCTTTATCACATCCCGCCTTTATTACTGCAACAGCATCCTCTATGGTATAACCTCCAAACTCCTCAATAAACTCCACTACATTCGAAACTCTGCTGCACGCCTCCTCACTTACACCCACTCCCATGACCACATCACTCCTGTCCTCCAGAACCTCCACTGGCTCCCTATTGCACAAAGGATTGAACTTAAAATCCTCCTCCTCAGCCATAAAACACTCCACACCCAGGCCCCCTCCTACCTCTCAGACCTTCTCCACCCTTATATTCCTTCCTGCACCCTCTCAGTTCCACCCTCTGGAACTCCCTTCCCAAACACATCCGAGAAACCACTGACCTCAAATCTTTCAAGTCACTTCTCAAAACTCACCTGTTCCGCTCTGCTTTTAACATTTAGTATTTTCTGATTCATATCTCTACTTGCACTGTTTTTGATCCTTCTGGCCTACCCATTTTTAATCTGTATTCAAATGTGTTTTCTATGTTCTGATGAGTTTGATATTTGATGTTTTGACAAATCTGTGTGATGTGTTTGTGTTTTTAAATTCCGATAATACTTGTTTCTTGTTGCTTTATTCCTGTAAAACGACTTTGAGTGTCCTGAAAAGCACTTAAATAAAATGTATTATTATTACATTCACCTAAAACACATATAGTGCAACTTATTTGCTTCATGTGTCATAATGTTACATAATTATGCATTATTATTTCATAGTGTGGTGAATCTGCAGGTCACTACTTGTCTGCATTTTGGAGTAGTTGGAATGCTCATTTGATGAGACGGACTCAAAGCATCCACTGTGAGGCCAGTGACTTGTGTGACCAGTGAGGCTGAATGTCAAAAGGGAGTGACTTCCCTCTTACGGGTTTTAGGGAGTAACCTGTCAACCTCATAACTCCAACATAAATCTGCAGAATAAAAAATAACATAGTAAATAAAATGGAAATTGATACAACATGACAAATCGATATGATTGGTCACTTAACAAGGTGTGGGTAAGCACTGACAGCTAAATCTGAACAAACTATGCAACAACCTATGTAATATTAACAACAGTTCATACCTTCACTGGTTTCTGTTTCTTTTCGCCTGACATTTATTTGAAAAGAAAGACTTTCTCTCCCTTTCTTTAACTGCCCTAAACTTCAAAAATGTCTCTATGCTTGAGAAAAAAACACACAGGAATTACATACTGATTGAGACAAACTGTAAAAATGGGCTATACAAATAAAATTGCCTTGCCTTGCCTTGCCTATTTCATTCTACTATTCTATATTTAACAGCTAAGTAACAGTTCTTACCCAGTAGCTAGTCCTTCTCAGGACTTTGTTCGTATTAGCTGCCACTCCTAGTATAGAACATCTGATGTGGGCTAATACTAACTATTAGCTGAGATGTAGCTAATACTAACAGAGTCCTGAGAAGGACTAGCTAGCTAACGTTAGCAGCATCGCTACTTGTAAACAAACCCTACTTGAGTTTGTTTTCTAACAGTGGTTACGTTAGCTAACTACATTGAGTTTTTTTTTGACTGACTCTAACATAGCTAAAGCCTTGTTCAGACCACATGATTTTGGCTCAATTGGCTGCTCGCTGACTGGTTTTGGCCATTCCGTGACTATCCTCCCCCAAATCAGGGTGAGCCAGTCATCCGCTTGGCAAGCCTGGATCGTTATGTGTGAACAGATCAAAGACGTGAGTTAAGCGCTCACTGACAGTGTGATGGTGAGTCCCAGGCTCCGACTGGATATCTAGCATGTTTAATATCCTGTCATGTCGGGGTGATGTGAAAAGAGCACCAGCCAATGAGAGCAGACACGGGGTCGTGGCAGATGCGGAAGTGACCCAGAGCAGCACTTGTGTTATGAACAGCATGAAGACAGAGAGACAGAGTTAAATATTATGGGTTAAGGGGGGTAACAGCATGGCGACCCGACATGACTGAAAGTTGTGTAATGTGAGCCAGGCTTAAGATTATATAACTTTGATAACGTTTTAATATGAAACTTACCTTGTAAAAAATGCTTGCTGCAGATCCAAGAGTATTTGGAGGGCTGCCAGTCCTTACGATTGATAGCAGCTTCCCATCGCCGTCTTCTGTCTACATATATTTATTGGTATTCAATCACACCAGAGAGCATGCACAGGGTCAGGAGCAATCAGTCTGTTGAGATCTTATGAAGAGGGGGTTCAGAATGTGAGTTTAGTATCTTTCAGTTAACACTTTTTGGCATGTTTGTGTCTCAGTCTGCCATAAATTGCAACACCATCCACCCATAACAATAAGAGCATCTGAGATGCTAACTGCGGACTCAAAGCCCATCCTTCATGAGGCAAAAAACAGCCTACAGAAATAGACTAGTGGTTAGTTAACACTTCCATTTCCAATTCATGAATTCAATTTCAAGGAGTTTCCCCAAATTGGCTGAGCTGGTCTGCAGCTCTGCTCTGTATTGTTGAAGCATTTGAGAACGATAATTGGATAATCCATTTTAAGAAGGCTATGATGCTTCAGACTTATAGAAGAGAGGGATTGTCCATGTGAATATGGATGGTACTGAGTAATACTGCCATTTCAAACAACACATGCAGTACAGTAATGTTGAGACTGTCAATCAAAGTCTTCCTGCCCAATAGTACTACATTGAGACTTCAAGTTCACTTCTTCTCTATAGAGACTACTTGTTGGCAAAGAGTTGCTCTTATTCATTCTTCTCATGTTGGAGTTTATCTTGGAGCAGTTTATGCTCCACTGCCCAGTTTCCAATGGCACTTAGGGGGCAAGTCACAGTCCTTATTACACTCGCCTTAATTAACTCAAATAGAAAAGCCACAGTTTGATGTTTTCTTGCAATATACCTAAAGGCCAAGTGAAACAACTATTCTGGCATGTTGAAATTACAGAGGAAGAACAGAGGACAGAGGAACAGAGGAATAAGGATGGATTACTCCATCTACACAGTGACTTGATTCATTCAGTAGAGGAAATGTGCATATTTCACACACAAAGCCAGCTCTTACCATCAGCTTTGAGGAGCTTCTGAGATGTGACCTGCTTTCCAAGGAATTCCCCTCTTGTCATCATCTTGTTGACTCTTATGTAAAGTGCTGGTGATTGGTCACATAGTCAGCTGTGCTTCTAATATTAGCAAAATTGAATCCACCTGCTCATTATTCACATGGTTTTATTCAGCAAAGATAAGCAATTATCTTCTATTTGTCAGATTTTCTGTTTCCCCAAGAAGAATATAATGATAGTGGTGGGAGTACATTTCTGAGGCTGTCACCATGGCTTCCTGCTTCAATCTTGAGAGGGAGAACAAGCTCCATTTGAAAGGCCAAATGAGTAACTGCTTGAAAATCATTCCTACTGGAGCTTAAATATTAATATTTGCTGCTTAGGAACTGCAGCCTCTTTGGGGTGAGGCAATAATAATTATTAATGACTGTCATTTTTAGACCACAACCCTATGAGAGGAAGCAAAGCACGGTATCGCCTCTATCAGGAGTCAGTCTACTGAACACGAACAATCTGTTACAATTCTTTTATTGCAGTTGGAGCTCATCTTGCTGATTTGTTTACCTCAGCAGTCATGCCCTAGATGACTTATTCATGAACTTCGGGAAAACCACATCACTTCAAAAGATTCCACGCTGTCACATGAATAGTCTGATGAGGCTCTTTTTTACTCATCAGTGCTTTAGCAAGGGTGTCATTTGGAACAGCCAGCATCACTTCTTTGTCACTGAGAGAAATTCTGTGAGTAAGCATGAGGTATGTAAGATAAAAAGTAATGTTCTACAGCCTTCAAGCCTTACAAATGGCATCATAACCATCAATTGTGTATAAATGTTGATTCAGCCTTCATAACACCACCTGTAGGATTCTGTATAGCTATTCCAACAGCGTAGCGTCAGTAGTTAAGTTGCTTTGAGTGACAGGTGAATGAGTAAATGCTTACCACAAACTGGTATGCACTGAAGTTTCAGCTCCATTGTCACTCCATTGGATTCACTGAACCCCCAGTTAAGTTAAAATTTAGGCTAACCCTACCCTAACCATGGTCCTACCGTAAACAAGTGAGTGATGTTAGAATAGAATAGAAAATACTTTATTGATCCCCAAAGGGAAATTCATTTGTCTACCAGCTCATCTACAATTTGCAGAAGAATTAAACAGTCTGATGGCTGTGGGTATAAAAGATCTTCTGTATCTCTCTGTCCTGCAATGAAGAGGGAGGAGCTGTCCACCTCCACTGCTTCTTTGATCCATCAAGGTGTTATGAAGTGGATGATCCGTGTTGTTCAGGATGGCCTCCATCATCCTCCGATCACAGAGCCAGCCTTCTTGACAAGCTTATCCAGCCTCTTTGCCTGCTTTTTTCCTAAACTTCCTCCCCAGCAGACTGCAGCATATAATAAAACACTTGCCAACACAGACTGATAGAACATCTGCAACATCTTACTACAGATGTTTAGAGATCTGAGCTTTCTTAGAAAAAAGAGGCGGCCCTGCCCCTTTTTGTAGAGTGCATCTGTGTTAAGGGACCAGTCCAACTTGTTATCAAGGTGAACACCTAGATAGTTATAGGTTGTCACCACCTTGATGTCCACTCCACAAGTGTTCACTAGCTGACGAGGGGGCTTGGACCTACAGAAATCCATGATAATTTCTTTTGTCTTTGAGGTGTTCAGCATGAGACAGTTTTTGTGACTCCAGTCACTGAAGGCTTTAATCAAATCCCTATATTCAGATTCCTGTCCGTTCCTAATACATGCCACAATAACAGTGTCATCTGAGTATTTCTGGATGTGGCAGGACTCAGAGTTGTATAAATCTAAATAAAAAGTCTGCTGTATCCAATATGAACAGGAATGGAGCCAGGACAGTCCCCTGTGGAGCCCCCGTGCTGCTCATTAATGTCCCAGAAAAACAGTTCCCCAACCTGAGTTCCCCAATGAGAGAGGGCACAGAGCATTGAGAGGACTGCACCATTCATGTTCTTTGTATGCAAACTGCAGAGGATCTAGTTTGTCTTTGACCTCAAGCCTCAGTAGGCGTAGAATCAGCCGCTCAAGGGTTTTCATGATGTGCGAAGTCAGGGCCATGGGTCTGTAGTCATTTACTTCAGCCAGCCAGACATTTTCTCTTTGGTACCGGCACTATACAATATGTTTTCCACAGAGCCCCAGCTGTAGACTCAGGTTGAAGATCCTGTGGAGAGGTTGACACAGTTGGGCAGCACAGTCTTTAAACAGCCTTGGACACACACCAGCTGACCCAGTTAGGGTCCCGAGGGGCAACCGCTATTCCGAAAGACCGCCATTCCAAAATTTTCCCAAAGTCCATCATTCCGAATTTCCGAAAGTGAAGAAGATATAGCAGATATAGTCAATATTCCACAGTTGTCAAGATTCACTTGACAATATAGTCTTAAAGCTGGGGTTGGTAATCTTGGAGAGGTAGCAAGAGAGCTAGCAAGATTTGAAAATTGCACCTGCTCTGAGTTCCTCCCCCCTCCTCCCCCTCCCATCAGTGTGTACATCCAAGCCACGCCCCCACAAACTGGAACACGCACCGCACGAAAATGAGAAGCGGCAGGAGGAGTACTATATATATATATATATGTATATATATATATATACTATAATCTATTCAATACTAGCGTCACTGAGCCGTTTTAAACCCACAGAGAAGCTAATATTAGCATTAGGCTAATACAAGCTACAAAATAGCTACTTTAGCAAAAGTTACACATTTCTTAAAAATAACAAATCCTCCCCGAAGCAAAACATGTAATTACCTGTCCAACAGAGAGAGCAACCTCAGCATCACTTTTCAGGCCCTTCAAATCCCTCAGTTGTCTCCACAAAAGCAACACCAATGTTTACTCTGGTTTGACGTCTGGCTTTATCCAGAACCTTTTTGTTAGCAGCCTTTTCAGCCTCCGGCTTTCTCTTCCTTGCCTTTTTCTCGGGGCGCACCGTTACAAGTAACGATGGAAGTAGTAACTGGGGCTGCATTTTCTCAGCCACTGCTCATAAATGAGCATGAAATCCGTTCTGCTGTAACTCTGTATGCTGATTTCCTCCGGCAACGGCGATACGTGAAGATTGTGCACCGAAGAGTGTGGATTGGTCAGAGTTTTGTCAGTCCTGCAGCTGCCACAGAGGACTGATTATTTCCGTTCCTTTTTCTGAATACATAGTGTATTGATTACTCAGAAAGTAGAAGGACCATTTCACCCAGTATAACAAAAAGTGTTTCTGAACAGGATTACCAACCCCAGCTTTAAATAAATATATATATATATATATATATATATAAAATTGCACCCCTTCTGGGATTCCATCCTGGATCGCCTGTGCCAAAGGCAACTGCTCCACCCATGGTACTACCACAGCAGATTATCTTTTGAAATGGTGGACCTGTTTTCATATTTGGAATGGTGACCCTTTTTCATAAATAATTAAGGCCCAGCATTCCAAAACATGGAAGTAAACGTTTGGAATGGCGGCCCTTCAGAATGGCACACTAGAACCATCTAAATCAGTTGTCATGAAGGACCATAATCATGGAGACAAAAATATAATTTATACCAGGCAAACCTGAACATTTCTGCTCTAAAGCTGAATATTTTAACATGTTTTGCAGCCACTTGAAGAAGGTCACTGTTTTTGATACTTCCATGTTGGCTTAAAGGAGAAGTGCCATTTTTTACAACCTGGACCTTATTTGTGGCATAAAATAAGGTCGTTTACTCACCCATATAACTTTGGTGTCATTAGAAGTCTTTAGGACGATATTTAGATCCATTCATATATCCATATAATGGGAGTGATTGGGCACTGAGAATGCAGCCTCTAATAACGCATTATCTGCCCCGAAACTCATTCATTTCACTAATATTTTGTTATGATTCACTAGTGCTATTCCCCATTGAGTCTGGAGTTGCCTGTTATCATCATCCGGAGTCTGTAGCTTGACCTACTAACCTCTGAACTGGATGATGATGTCATCTCTGAGTGCTGCGTGCAGCCGCACTATGGCTCATTCACTCAGCGACGGACGGTTTGTTTACGTGGAATTTGCTATTGCTAGTTTTGTGCTGGCTGAATTTTTTTTTTCTTGGGCATTTTTGCCTTTATTAGATAGCACAGTGTAGAGTGACAGGAAATGGGGAGACAGAGAGAGGGGGAATGGCATGCAGCAAATGGCGCCTGATGCAGGATTCGAATCAGGGCCGACTGCAGCAAGGACTATAGCCTCTGCATATGGGGCGCCCACTTAACCCACACGCGGCGCCCCCGATTTTGTGGTTGTGGATGACGACCTGGAATATGATGGACGTCCTTACCGTTTTGAGCCAGAGTATACAGATGAGGAGTCCTTTGAAAGGAGAATGCCGAGGCAAAGAGAGGAACAGCTGGCCAGAGAACAACAAACCGCTGCACATCTGTGAATAGATGGTAACTGGTGGTGTTCTTGTGGACAATGTTCGACTATGCCAACAGGGTATATACAGTACAGTATATACATTTATACATTTCATACAGAGAACTATAACATTTCATTACTCCTACTCCTAAAAAATGATTAAAAACACAAAGTTGTTCATTTGTCGTTATCTCAAGTGTCAGTATGCTGTACAAACTACGGCGCAGTCCAGAAATCAAACATATGTGTAATAAAAAAGAAGTGGTGTTCATTGCCAGTTTTGTACATCGGTACTTGTGGGTCGTAGTTTGGTAACAGTGGGGCAGGAACTGTGTACAGATTTGGTCTGGCAGTGGAACAAGCAATGCAATTAGTCAAACTGTGGCCTTCAGCAGTAAAATACATCCCTTCTAGCCATGTGTTCCTCTCTTTGTACCCCGTTTCAAATGTAATTACACCTTCTGGGGTTGAGATGTTTAAGTATTTTACATGAGCGTCTTGGGTGTTGGTATGGTCTGTGGCCTGAGAGAAGTCAGTTTAGGGTTTTACTGTAATGGTGAAATGGCCTAGGGGGTCATGGCCTGATGCGTAAGCACCCAGAACATACATACCACTGGTCACTGCTGGTCTGTTCAGAGTTAATGTCATTGGATGACACGAGTAATCTTTACATTGTCTTGAGGCCTTGTCTTGAAATAAGGTCAGTTGTCCTTTTAAGGGATCAGGACCCTTGGAAGCCTTGGGTGGTCTACAACCCCAGTAAGTGTACGCAGAGTTGGCAATGACATATGACCAGTAGTCACACCATTTCTTTTTCAAGGTTGCATCGCATGCATACTTTTCTATCCCAACATATTATTTGTCGTGGGGTTTGCACTTACTTGCTACAGAACAGAATTCAAATTATCAGGGGATCTTTTAGGCCTAATTTCAGGGGTGATCAGAATGATTGTCAGGCTGTTGAGTTACAGTTGTATAAAAGTCATACCAGTGGATGGAAGGGATGATAGCAAGAGCTATCAGAATAAGGCATAAAGTAGTTCCCCCAAGGAGAAGCCTGGCAGACGGAAAGGGTACCATGGCCTGGGCTTTACCATTTTTCTTGGTTTTACTTTAGAAAGAACCGTGTGGGAAGTGTAAATTAGGGATCGACCAGTTATTGGCATGGCCGATAATATCGGCCGATATTCGGCATTTTTACGATGATCGACATCGGCCATTTTTTTCACCGACAACCGATAAATTAAATTTATCTTAAAATGCGCTCCTTTGGCACTGATGCACCGTCTCCCTGCCTGAAGCCACCACTCTTGATCATGTAACAAAGTCCCGCCCACAGCCCTCACTGATTGGTTACATGGCACAACTGATAGCCAATGTAGTGTATTGATGTGTTGATGAAAAATGATCACCGCTGACACGTCTTCTCTCTCCAATAAAAGACTTTATTGTGGGAAAAAACAATGTCAAAACCTCTGGCCGAATCTGAGGGAGTCTCCAGTGCCAATTGTTGGACGCCCCTCCCTCTTCAGCTCCAAACCCACTCCTTATATACCATTTCTGAGCACATTCCTTAGTCAGCAAAACGCCACTATCCATCCATATGGCCTATGACCCTACCCTTTACCTTTTAGGCTACCAGACCATCTGACTTATACGATTCTAGACCTTTAAGGTTAGGCAAACATCCTGCTTATCTGACAGTTTATTTGTGAAAACAACTTAAGACAGAAGGCCCTAATGGCACAGGAACAAACAGAGGAAATCCTAGCCACCCAAGTTAGGTATGAGAAGGAGATAGGGTTCGGACACCACATATTCCCCCCTTCGAGGCTCGTAGAGTCTCGGATACAAGGGATAACATACAATACAACATACAACAACAATACATGGAGTATGAGAGCGAAAACCTGTCAGGCAACCATTATCATGAATTACCTTCAAATAATTTGGACAGGAAATTCTCTCACGGTCCCTCTGCCTTAGGCGACCACTTATCAGCACTCCAAACAATTAAGAAGAAGAAAAGCTACTAACTCATATACAGAGACATTGTAAGCAAATATATCTAGAAACCTCAGAAAATAAACCCCCACAAAAATCCAACATCAGGCTGGTCAACCCATCGGACCCTCCATTGGACCTTTCCCTGCCTGATTTTTGCTCTCCCTAAACGCCCCAAAGGAAAGAAACATCTGAGGCTCCACAATATTTGCCCCCTAACAGAAATATATATATAGATTATACAACATTTCTTTGATGTCATGAAAACATGAGCTTTCGCGCTGTAGCTTCTTCACTGCAGGTGTAATGCTTCTTCCCAGTGTCTTTTAGTCGGGGCTCTCCAGTCCACCCATTTGTTCACTTTCAGATTTCTGGATCCCACCAGCACATCAGGATCCCCAACCAACCGACTTTTCATAATGACCTTCTTTTGGTATCCTTCTGAGGGAAAGGAGACACAACATACGAGTATCTTTGCAGAATATAGACATACAAACTGGAAACATTCAAAACCATGTTCATTTCCTCAAATCCCTTGGTTTTGCAGATGGTAAACTGCTCCAAGTTGCTGTTTAATTCCCTTCTGTTCTTATAAACTCAGTTTCAATGTTTTATCCACAAACTCTTTCCCATTGTCTGAAGATATTCGGTCGGAAGTCCCCACCTACTTATGACCTCCCTGTACAGAAACTTGGCAAATAACTGAGCATCCTCCCACTTAGTTGGACAAGCTTCAGGACATCGTGAAAATCTGTCCACGACAACTAACATGTATCTCTTACCTCCAACTGGTTTTGTCATGTCAACAAAGTCCACCACCAACTCTCGCATCAGCCCCCTTGGTGTTGGAATGTTACCAGGTGGAACCATCACACCCCTCCGAACATTATTTTTCAGGCAAATTGTACACCTGCCTATAACATAGTCGATCTGCTCTAGTAGATATGGTGCCCAAAATCCATATTCTTTGACAATTCTCTTCTTTACCTCTCCCCTTGCAGCATGAGCTAGTCCCTCATCTAAGCATTATGCTGTATTGAAGACTGATCTGTTTTCTTAAGTCTGTGTCTATTTCAGCCCTACAAATAGCTTTATGTGTTATTCGGAATGTTTGTGGACGTCTGTGACCCTGAGCAGAAATCATAATCTTGAGGAACCGCTGGTCCTCACTCCTCCAAATGGCAATATTTTCCTTCACCGGCATGAATACAGCTTCTGCTGCTTCTACCATCATTTCTCCTATGTGTTTCTGTTCATAATCCCCTGATATCATCAGAGTTACATGTGGCACACTCTTTTCTATGTTATATTCACTACTCGCATAATCATTCATGTCTACCACCATGGCCGCCCCTTGTGATCCCAGAATTATACAGGATGACATAAGCTCAACCTGCTTTGGTTGATGATGTAACCATTCTTCAGGATTTGACTGGCCAGAATCTTTGAAATACTTAAGTGTGCAATGAAGTGGATATTCTGGGATTTTCGCATCATACACATTCGCCGCAATAAACTTCTTCCACAATTCGACAGGTTCCAAAACTTTGCACTAAGTTCTCCAATCCAATACACTGAAGAAGCCTCATCATCCGTCGTCATTGGTAGTTGACAGACAGTATCATTTGGTATCTCTATCAGACAGCCGTCTGGTGTACACTTTATGGTGCAATTCAATCCGCATAAAGCATCCCTTCCCAAAAGTGCAATCAGTGTATGCTCTGATACCAATATAGGAATAGTCATCTTCCGGTTTTTATAGCAGAGCTCAATTGGTTTTGTAAGAGGTATCAGCTGTTTTACTCCCTCAAACCCGATTGCCCGTATGAGCTGACCAGATAAGGGCAGGTGTATAGCGTCTTCAGGCCGTATACAGGTGAAAGCCGCTCCGCTATCCACCATTACTTCTAATGGTCGATTGTTTACTTTCACCACTATTGTTGGGTCTTGTTCTGGCCCCGACACTATCGGCTGACACCCCCCTTTCGGGCTTTTTGGGCACCCCTAAAAACCTATCTCCAGGCCCCTGTAGGGGTTCACCGGCCCTCAAGTCATAATTGGCTGACCTCTGAATGCCCCTCTTGGGTTTCCTCTGTAATTACCTCTGAAATTCCCCCTGGTCTATAACATTCCCGAGCAAAATGGCCAGGCAGCCCACAATTATAAGAAACTTCAATTATAAGATAGGTAACTTCTCAAGTATATCCGACATGTCTGTACTCTGCCAAGGTTTATACTCTAGGTTCTGTCCTCTAATGACCACTGGACACATTTTGTCAGGCTCCTTCCCTTTCCTTGCACGCAATGCATATTCCCTGTCCAATTTTTGAGGACCTTTTTTCCGTAGCTCCTTCTTCTTTATATGTAGTTCTTGCAATTGATCTTCTAATGTTTTCTGCCCTTTTGGTGTGGTACACTTGTCTAAACATGCAAGACATTGATCTATGCCTTCTTCAACTTCCCTTAACAGCTGTCGTCTTTCTTCTTCTTTCCCCGAAACAGATTTTGTTTTGGCAGACCTTCCTGAATAGATAGGGCTCTCACCTTCCAGCTCTTCATCACTATCACCACCTTCACTTCCATACTCACTTTCACTTTCACTTTCGCTTACCTCCTTTCTGCTTTCTGTTTTTCCCCCTCTTCTTTCTGCTCTAGCCAACAATCGTCTGACTGCTGGATCATACCCTCCTATAGCCTCTTCTTCTTCGCTCTGATCACCCTCTTCTCTAAACCCCGTCTTTTTAAATCTCAATTTTCCTTTAGTTACTAACCGTACTGATTTCTTCTTACTTTTTGTACTGGGGTACATTTTTATGGTTGTCTCTGCTTTCCCCATTTCTATTACTTGCTCATCCTCATCCCTAAGAAGATAGTTGCCCTCTTGACTAATCACTGGGAGCTGAGGATAGAGCTCCCTAAGCGCCACCTCCTTCTCATACGGTGGGGGTCTTTGTACTGGGGCCACATGTGAGAAGGGCGCATCGACTTCCGCCATTAGCTTTCTGTTTTCTTCACTTTCTTTTCTCTGCCCCCTACTACTTTCTCTCTGCCCTCTTTTTTAGCCTTAATCCATTCTTGCACCTCCTTCTCAAACAGCTGGAGAATGCCAAGCTCTGTTTGCCTCTTCTCTTTACGTTTTTCACCCTTCCTCCCTTTCTTCTCATTTACCTTATAGATGGACACAAGCACCTGCATTGTTTTTATTACCTCTGGATTAAAGGTCCCTACTACTGGCCATGGTTGGTCAATTTCAGGCCAGCGTTTGCACCACTTTTCTGACATCTCTGCGATGCCCTTGATTAAAGGATTATTCTTTTGAACAATTTCGACTGGAGTGATTACTTTTGAGTTGTCCATTCCTACCATTATAACAGCTCCCTTTATTATCCTACTTGAAAATTGGCACAAAGTTTTCCTTATTTTTCTGTTTCCTTTGAACTTTATGTTGTATACTTCTGCCCTGTTATCATCTATAGTCTTTCATATTATTGCATTCAAGGCGAATAAATTTGCCAATTTCATAGAAGTCAAAGAGAATATCGTGGACATATAAATTCACAACGCCTGGTCTACACAATAGTACACCTTCCCAACACCGCTCCAGAATAATATGCTCAATCTGTTGCCAAGTCTCTTTTTGAATAATCCCAATATGACAAAAACAACTCTTATTGTCCCCAACTAGAATGTATACATACAGGATAAAATGCAGGTTTAAAAGAGTTTGTGGATAAAATCACACTGGCCTTAATCACTGGATTCGGATGCATGTGCTGTCGTCTGCAAGCCTCAATCCATGTAACGTCGACCAGCTGTTCTCTCGTCTCTCTCCAGACACGCCCCCTTTCTCGTGCTCCCTTCTTGAATTCTCTCACCATGAAAGGAGAAGACACACACACAGTTCAGTGTCCCTTGACATCACTACATGCATCAATGTCATTAAAAGTCATTCCCACATGCATCCCAATATCACTTTTCCCCTATGCATATAAAGTCTCTCTGCCGGGACTCATATGATTTAACAAACTCGTTTATTTAGGCTATCGAGATCCCCTGGACAAAGGCTCATATGTTTTATCAAGCTTATTCATTCATATTATCAAAGTCCTCCACGCAGAGGCTCATAGGGTTTATCAAACGTCCTTTGAAGGCTCATCAAACATCCTTCTCAGGCTCATAAACTTTTAGCACTTACTACATGTATAAGTGTAAGTGTCATTATTATTATCATTATTGACTATATCTCTTATTCTCAAGCTCTACTGGCGCCGACATCTTATTCCATGGATTCTATCATAGTAATTATACATAAACCCCCAAAACCGGTCCACACATACACATACACACAACAAGGATCCACAGACAACGAACACGAGACATTTAGCTTTAAGTGATCACACATTGTCCCCAAATCTCTAATCCTATGACGTCTTTACCCTAACTTCTTTTCTTTTAATCAACCTCTATCTTCTGTTTCTTTATTGTCCTTATTCTTCCTTTCTTCTCATTTTCTCTTCTTTTATTTCCTTTCCCCCCTATTTCTTCTCTTATTCCTATTTTACTTTTCCTTTAAGTATTCCTTATTGTCTTCTCTTTCTCTTTCTCTTTGTACTTTTACTCTTTATTTCTTCTTTTTCCTTTTATCCTTTTCCTTTCCCTTTCAATTTGCCTCTTTTTTAACAAATTTCCAAAAAATTCCGAATTCCCCCCTGGGCCCAGGAGTTCTTCTCTCTTTTTTCTTCTTTTATTCTGTTTTTCTTTAATCCAATTCCTATTTAAGCCAATAAAGCCAATTTTCACACTGCAGCCAAAATACATGTGTCTTACTAGTTACAGCGGCATAGGGGCCCGTCCACTTAACTTCGCACGATGTGAGTTTTAGCTCGCTAGCTGTTACTAATTAGACTTTCCTATTCTCATTTCTTCTATTTCCTTATCTATTTCCTTGGTCCCTTATTTTCTCTATTCTCTACCTGTAGGCCTACTATTCCTTTAATTCCTTATTTCCTTTATTTCCCTTAACTTCTTAATTCCTTATTTTCCTTAACTTTCTATTCCCTCATCCCTTTGTTCCCCCTGATTTGCGTCGCCAGCAACACAAACAAAACCCCAAATTTGGAAAATTTAGAACGATGAACAACTTCTAACATCAACACAACAACCACCCTCACAACGATTCTTTATCGGTGTGACCCAACAGCAACGCAAGGCAGCTCCAGCGAGCAGACCAGCACACATAGTGAAAAACTCACCCTTTCTTAAGCCGGCAGATGCGGGAGTCGGCTCGTCGAAGCTGGTGACAGATGCTGGAAGACCACAAACCAATCCTGTTCGTGACGCCAAAAATTGTAGTGTATTGATGTGTTGATGAAAAATGATCACCGCTGACACGTCTTCTCTCTCCGATAAAAAGACTTTATTGTGGGAAAAAACAATGTCAAAACCTCTGGCCGAATCTGAGGGAGTCTCCAGTGCCAATTGTTGGACGCCCCTCCCTCTTCAGCTTCAAACCCACTCCTTATATACCATTTCTGAGCACATTCCTTAGTCAGCAAAACGCCACTATCCATCCATATGGCCTATGACCCTACCCTTTACCTTTTAGGCTACCAGACCATCTGACTTATACGATTCTAGACCTTTAAGGTTAGGCAAACATCCTGCTTATCTGACAGTTTATTTGTGAAAACAACTTAAGACAGAAGGCCCTAATGGCACAGGAACAAACAGAGGAAATCCTAGCCACCCAAGTTAGGTATGAGAAGGAGATAGGGTTCGGACACCACACCAACCAACAGTGAAGCATCTATGCAGTGCCATAGACAAGGAGCAGAAGCAGATTGGTCTGGTGAGCCAGCGGAGAAGGTATGGCAATAATCAGTTGACGCAAAGTTGCATTAAAAACCCTCTATGATGAAGTTTAAAAACACCACAACTTTCTGATCATTTTCGGTGATAACTTGCCCAGTGTCTCATGCCGCCACCGCTTTAGAGCTAGCGACAGACGAACAATAATAATATGAGCCCTTACGGTTACCATTACTTTGTAAATCTCCTAACGTGTCTGAACCTGTGGGGCGGCTCCCTGTTTATCAGTAAACAACACCTGAGGTGATTATAGCATTTAAGTTGAACAGTGCACGCTAACGTGTCCTTTTTTGTTTATAACCTCCTCCCCTTCAGCGGTCATGCTCTCACTACATACAAACAAACACACGTGGCTATGGTGCTGCTGTGACTGAACACACAGACGTTAAACGATCGTCTTTTCGCTGGTCACTCGTAGTGTCCAGGGATATACAGGCCGTTTCAATGAGCCAGGCAGAGAGCACATGTCGTGGAGCTTATTCTCAGTTTTATTCTCATCAATAAACTTACCGTGGGGTCTATGCTACAACTCGTGTGTACTCATTTTTACTGCAAATGAGTATCGGTTCTAAATATCGGTTATCAGTTTCCTTGATAGCTAATAATCTGTATTGGTATCGGCTCTAAAACGTCCATATTGGTCGATCCCTAGTGTAAACAATACTACAAGGTATGAGCCAATTGGTTGTCATATGTTGTGGTGGTACTATAAATTAAATGTATTATTATTATGGTTCAGTCTTGCTACTATTATTTATTGCTACTATTATATTATTATTGTTGTTGTTGTTATTCTATTATCATTTTACTTATCTATACATTATTAATACTCCCCCCCCCCTTTTTTTTTTTTCTTTTTCTTTTTACATGTATTTACTTCTTTATGTCCACCAGATGGAGCCAGGTGTTCTGGTTGATTTTGTATTTCTGAGTTCACTACTCTGGGTTTTGGTTTCAATTTGTCACTTGTAGCGTCTTTGGCACCCCAGATGGAGTATTTCAGTTGCACATCTTAAATACACTCCCCACAGACAATATTTTCTCCCCCCAGCAGCCAGTCAGTTTGTATGGCATAACACCCAAGCAACTGACCCAGTCAGTGAAAAACCAGTAGCCAGTCAGTTTGTATGGCATAACATCTGAGCAACTGACCCAATTAGTGAAATGCTGCTTTCGTTATCACCGTTAGGTTTCCGCAGCATGGACGGGTTTCCACTGCTCGCTTTATTTCACCAAGACACTACCATGCTTTCACTGAGACACTGCTGATATTACCCACTCACACAGTTTACAAACCCACACAGTTCACAAACATACATCAAAACCGAGTGAGGCATCTCACAATGGGAGGCGCCCTCTGGGGCCACGTCTCTCAGGGGACAGACCACACCATCTACGCTGTCTGCCCCCCTTATATGTGCCTGCAGTGTCCATCCTACCATTCTCAAGCATCTTTCTTCAATATGCCCTATTCATGCAAACATGGTAGTGCGGTGAGATACCGCACTTGGTTTTCAGAGAACCGGGGTTACACCTGGTAACGTTCTCTTTCAAACCTCACTCGGTATCTCACTATGGGAGATATGGCCCACTCCCAGGTTGCATGCTCTGACATCCATAATATCTTTACCAAGAAGGTCGACACCACAAACCCTCCCCACAGGCTACACACAATTAGGATGAACCAGCACCAAGGACAGAGTGCACTAATAAAGGCGCAGACAAGTCCAATCGGTAAAACCACATGAAGGTATGTCGGGATGCCCAGCTAACAGCTGCACAATAACCCTCACCACAGCTCCCAGGGGAACGCTAGTGGAGAAAAACCCCGGGTCTCTCCAGTGATGCAAAGCTATCACACATTCTGGGGAAATTGTCACTACTCCTCTGAGATGCCTCTGACGTGCAGTGACGTCACCCAACGCTGGAATCCTTGCATTCTCAGTAGACCTAGAACTGAGAGAACTGATGGGAATTCAGAGAACGTAAGTCCAGGATCGGATGTAACGCACCATACTTTTTGGGAATTAGGAAATACCAGGAATAGAAGCCCAGATTCATTTTATCCCTTGGCACAATTTGAACTGCACCATGACTCAGGAGAGAGGACATCTCGCTCTCCAGAGCCTCTGCACCTTCCCCCACAGCCTCTGTAAACACCATGCTATTGAAACATGGCGAAACAAACTGAAGCCTGTAACCCTGGTAACCATTGTGAACACCCATGGGTGAACTGTGCCTGTGCGCCACTGCTCCGCTTTGACAGCAAGAGGACCTGGGGGTTGAGGCTCAAACACGGAGCAGCGGGGTATGAACTGCTTCCATCCAGTCGAAGATTCAGAGTTCGGAAGATGAGCCGGAGCGTTTTTAATAAGTCTTTTATTCCACAAGCCATACAAGCTATGAACACGACATGATATGACTGTTATGACTGCACCTGGAGATCCCCTTAGAAGGCTGTAGTACCTGCTGCCTATTTGCACAATATTCCATTCTCTTCTCCTGTTGTTGTCTTGGAGAGGCCGAAGACAAATTTACTCTATGGTGGACAATAAAGTCTATCTAATCTCATCTAATAATCACCTACTTGTCTTGGTCAGGCAGGCTGGAAAGATTGAGCCATAGCGATCTCTCCCCTGCCATGGCCAGCCCCATTGTACCACCACAGCCCTGCACTGCACCTCTGGACACACAAAGGATGAGGTCCATGACAATGCATATCTCCTCTCAAATCTTTGGACTCGGGGTGTCCAGCAGATGTCCCATGTCCTGAAACAGCTTGGTAAGCAGTTAGCAAGGTTTCAACATTTAAGTTGCTGATTGACTGTGCCGTGGACATAAACCCTCTGGTACATGGAGGCGGTGAAGCACTCCATTTTTCCCACTAGCGCAGACTCCGCAGCAGTGAGGGTAGATCGGATGGAGATGATACGCCACCGCCTGCTCCACCATGGGGGGGGCATCTATTAGCTAAACAGGTTGGGAAGAGCTGTGGTTTAGATTTAGATCTCCCTTCATTGGTGCACAGGCTGGTCCCAGCTTTTAGGCACTTGTTTCATCCAACCACAAGAGTCAGCACCCTGAAAAGAAACCTCCCTACTCTGCATAGCTAAATGTTTTATTTGGAGTTATTATTTCCGTCTCTAAGTCTCCTGATCTCTGACTTCAGTGATGTTCTTCATCGACCTTGGGATGTTCCCTATCTGCTACTTTCGCTCAGGTTGTTTTCTGGACGTCCTTGCTACCTCCCCTCCCATAGCTCTATAGTGTGTTTAAACAATAGCATAGTGTTCAAGTTACATGGAGAGCAGATAATACTACAGTGTTCAAGATAAGTGCAAAACAGATTCTTGTGCTTTAGCTTAGTTAATGTTAGTCATTTAGGTTTTCTAGTGCTTTCTTGTGATCTGACCTGTCCTTCACAGGGCTCCAGACTAACTTTTTGCTGTTACGTGCTGGCGTGGCAGGGAAGATCCAGATGCAGGTTTAAACAAAAACGTTTATTCCAAAGACACAAAACAACAACTCAGGGTGACCACTTGGGCAATATGAAGAAAATGACATAAACCTAACTAACTAAGAGTGTCCACTGGGGAAAAAACAGGAAAACAAAAAATTCTATACTATCTAATAAACAGAAGGTGTCCACAAGGGAAGAACAACTAAAGGCGTCCACAAGGGATATAAGAGATACAGCACTCGGGAAAAGACAGGTTACAGACATCAATGGTTGGGGCTGAGTGGGTCGGCTGAGTCATGTGAAGATCTGGTAGGTATTCAAAACAGAGAATCATCTCTAGCAATCATCAGCAGTGTATAAAAAGAGAATCATCTAAAAAAATACCATTAGTATATAAATTCGAGTGTGTGTACCCTACTACCATCACACTGAACACCCAAGCCTACGTGAGTTAACTACAACTAAAAATAATAACTGAAAAAACTCATAACACCAATGGAGCTTCACATGTCAGCAACCTGTTTCTGTTATATTATCACTCCAACTCTGTCTGCCTGTCTCTCTCCAGTTACATGCCTCCTAGTTACACCTGCTACTCATCTCCTCATCAAGACATTCCCAGACTTATTTAAACACTGGTGTCATATACAGCATAGTTCTACCAAGTGGTAAAGCAGCAGCTCAACACTTGTTGGAACCATTTGTGCTACTGCTGATGATGAGTGTTCTTTCTACTCCAAGTCCATTTCTCCCCCCACCTGTCTGTTTGCCTGTTGGAGAAACTTTTTTGTGATGCCTGTTCTGTAAAATCCATGCCTGTGCCATTCCCAGCCCTGTCAGCCATTTCTATGTCTGCAACCTTACAATAAACTGTTTAAGCCCTCTTTCATCTCTTTGGATCTGTGAATAAACTTAAGAGAAACATGACGTCAATTAAAATAGCTGGGCAGCTAATGTTAAGGTGAGAGAATGCAAAAGCAAAAAAAAAGCAAAAGCCTAGGAATATGCTGGGACAGCCACGCAATTGGCTGTTGCACCCAGCACTCTCTCTAGATAAAAATATAAATTAACAGTACAGGAAAAAAAAGAAGGACCACAAACCTGGTTATTAAAACAACAAGCTGAAAGAAAACAGCGCCACTCAGAACGACAAACAAACCAACACGTGGCTGTGGCTACTCTCCTATGCACCTGATGGAACTGCCCCTGATGGATTGTTCCTCCATCCCTGCTGATTGTCAACTGACTGGAAGGAGGAAAAGAATGGAGAAAAGAGAGGAAGAATGAAAGACAGAACCAAGAGGAGGAGAGGCAGCATCGCCCCCACAGTGACTGCACACCAGCACTACTGGCCACGTGTCACATGTGTCACTGAATGCATTTGGTCATTTTATTAACATTGTTTGCATGAAAAATACACAGAAAGTACAATACATACAACAAAATATACACAGAAAGGATTCTGACTTAGAGGCATTCAGTCATAATGTAGGAAATACTGCCAGGGGGACAAATGACCGAGAACAGTAGAGCGGCTTTGACTGACATGATTGCCTCATGCATCACTGGCCAAACTGGCTAGTAGGTTTTTATTAACACCTGGCAAAATTAATTTTAACCCGCATTTGGTGGGTTGACGGGTGTTAATTTAGAACCCTACCTTTGACACCCAGTAAACTTTGACTCAAGGAAAAGCTTTCACTACTATGATTGTGAAAAAAATAATTAAACTGTAATTTGAGGCAGAGACCACAGTATAATTGCATGATACAAAATGGTCATTTAGTTCAATTTGTGCATGCTGAATGAGAAGTCTGTCTCAGATTACCAGATCTTAGCATCTGTTGTCTGATGTGACATGTTGTAATGAAAAAGGAAACAGAATCATACTGTATTTATGAAAAATAATGTACATATGTTGTTTGCCAGAATAGAATGGTTAGGAGTGCTTTAAATTTTAATCCCATCTACTGGAAGAATGTCACACTTGATGTTAAGACACCTCTGTTATCAGCTATCAAGGGGCATTTACGCCAAGGAATTTTTATATGAATGTTTTCTACATGAACACACCCCAGTGTGTAAGTAAGAAGAAAGAATAAAAGAAAGAAAGAAAGAAAACATGAAGTGTTGATGAAGAATGGGGCTGTGGTGATTATGGACTTGTGGTTTTATTTTGAAAGACTGTTGCCGGAGTTCCTTTTCCTGTTTGTGCTGTGTGTGTGGCTGCTTACCTTTCTCCAGAGGCTGCTCCCCTCCCCCGCCCGTGGCGCTGAGGCTGATTGCACTCACCTGTTGCCAATCAACATCTCCAGGCCTATAAGACAGCTGTAGACTTCAGCCTCAGTGCCAGAGTATTATTGCCTCAACGCAGTGGTACACGGCTCAACCTCCAGCTGAATAAGTATTTTGGAAAGAAAGATTATTTGTATACCTACCTTGGCTCTAATCCTCCTGTTTGTCTGTTTCTTCTAGTGTCTCCCTCCGTGCCTCACACCAGCCCACAGATCAGCACTCTCTCGCACCTTTTAGTTTTCACCCTGGACTCAGGACTACCTTCGTTCCTGCCCTTTGTTTTATAATAAACCTGTTCAACCATTTCCCTGTCTGGCTGCTTTTGGGTTCAGTTCCTCCACCCCGTCACAGGGACAGTGTCTTGTGTTATCATATGAAATGGAGTTTGTTTGCAGTCAACAAAATAACACAAGCCATCACTGCCTTGTAACTATGAAAATACAAATCTCTCCAAAACTGGTGACAGTTAACCCTGCATCACAGATTCCTTCACCTGAGTCTAGTGTTGTAGTACTCGAGAATGGTCTTGAGACCACATTTTCATGGTCTTGGTCTTGTATCTGAATCGACTACATTTTTACTCGGTCTTAGTTGAGATGGACTTGGGATTTTTTCTCAAGACCAGTCAAGACCTCATCTGCAATGACATCTTTTTTTTTTTTAAACCGCAAATGTCTCTGTCACTCACTTTTGTTTATGTAATGTAATTTAAAAACTTTAAGATACCAAAATTGTTCTACAAAAGTATATGCTTGTGTAACTATCTGGGAAACTTGGTTGCACCAGAGTCAAAACCTATTGTTTCAATTAGATATGGAATAGATTTTATAGAAAATTGTCTTTTCTTTTTTGCTGAGGAGTAATGTAAATATCAAGCCACATGATAATTATCAGTACTGTATACTGAATATACAGTATTGGTCTTGAAAATGGTCTCGCATTGGTTTGATCTCAGTCTTGGACTTGGTCCCCCCCCCCCCCCCCCCAAACTGTTGGTCTTGTCTTGACACAGTCTCGGGTTAGGTGGTCTTGACTACAACACTACCTGAGTTGAATAAATAAGTACTTGTCTGCAAAGGATTCACAGTAAACTATGGCCAGTACTGCCATATATATAACACACTGAGTAACTGAGTGCATCATGCATATTTATGACCAAATACCCACCCTGTCAGCCCCTAGATTTACTGGAGAGAGTTATGGTTTTGACGGAGGCTCTACTCTGCAATATACAGCTTTATAAAAGGGATTTAGCAAGCAAATCAGTCAATCTGTCACTCCTATTGTAAGAATCGGTTCTTTTATTGGAAGCCCAAGAACAAACTGGAGAAATCTTCAGTTCACAGACGAAGAATTTATTCAGGTCACAGGTAAAGTACAGCAGCACTGGGTGCGTAGTGACGGAGCTCAGTCAGGATCTCAGCCAAAACGAACACAGCTTTGAGAAAACAGTTCACATTTATAATTCACAGTATCTTCTTGGGCTGGTCCTGCCCAATGCAGAGGTTGGACTTTATGATAGAGTGTGATGAGTCAGATGATGCTGTCCACTCTTGGTTTATGATGTGTGTGCAGAATATGTGTTAAGTATGTGTGTGAATCTGCTGTGAGTCAGGCGTGTATCTATTGTAACAGACCTAGCTGACAGAGAGAGAAGACACTACAGTGACATCTTGTACTTGCTTATCAGGTGAGAGTCACCGCTATCTGGTGTCGTAGGGACACTCATCAGGTTATGATGTCAAACCACAGTCAATCGAAACATTACTAAATAATGCATATAGTATCAAATCATAGCTTAAATATAGCATCAAATTGTAAATTATTCATAACACTATAAGAACGGGATATATCAGTAGCTGGAAGTACCTTGATGAGACAATTGCTACAGTACAGATGAAGAGTTGGGGGGGGGGGTAGTGTCCATTCATTAAAATACTTCAATATACAGGAAAGGAGGCTAATTCAAACGAGGGATGGACATTTTCATCAGTATTCAAGTACTTGAGTATATAATCACTTGTGGTGCATGAGTTAGAGACGGTGGATTTCTGACAGGCATGATGGGCAACGTGGAGCCAGAGATACATTGCTGGTGGTGGGTCGGACAGGTGGAAGCAAAGTTGCAGGACTTTGGCAGCTGTGCCATCGATAAATTTGAAAATAAAGGATGGGGCTGTCCAGGCAGGACAAGCCATACAAACAGCTGATTAATCCACATTGTTGTCAGTAAAAGACAAGAGGAGCGAAAGCTGCCAGGTGAGGAACGGAGGCCAGCACACAGGCAGGCAGAATATAGTCCAATCACATACACCCGACAATCTTGTCATTTGGCAGTCTGACCAGGGCAAAAGTTTGTAGTGAGGCAGAGATCAGATTGCAAAGGTACAGGAAACTAGTAAAAACTGCTATCTTGAAATGTTCTTGGTAGCTGGCACTAATCCCTAGTAACCTGGCTGATGGTCAGCCCTTTTAGATCGATTCTCCTTTCTCATTCAGTCACTTACAACTTTATTCGCAAATTCCCAAGATGCTGCAAAGTCTTTTTGCCCACAACCACAACAAAATCTGATTGGGTGAGACATCTGTCAATATCAAATCCATGTCCACATTTACTTGAATTACAAAAATCGTCATTGGTCCATTTGTCGTTTTTGCCAAGGCAAGTTTGTAAAACTAGGGTAGGAAATATTTAGCGACATTTATCTATTATCTCCCCAATATATATTCTGTCCTTCCGGTGTTAAGATGAGGTTTTATCAAAGTTAAGTATTAAATTTATTCAATCTGACTCCATTTACTTAAAGATAACTTCACCATTAAATATTATTTAGTGTTGATACAGTAATTAAGAATATAAACCTTTTAAGAATTCAATTCTACTGCTAGAAGTTCTGACATCAGTCTTAGTTCAGGGATGGCAGATGTAAGTTAAAAACCACTCAGTGACCTTCTTAAAACAGAAAAATAGCCCCGATGCCTGGGCTGAAGTACTCAGAGGTATTAGAACATGATACTCAATCTTGTCTGTCCAACACAAAGGTTAAGGGTATGAACAGCGTCCAGTGAAACTTACCATATAACTAAGGTCTTTGGGATACAGTATTTAACTAGTCCCTATCTTAGTTCAGGGATGGCAGATATAGACTTAAACTATTCAGTGACCTTCTTAACATAGAAGAACAGCCCTGACACCTGGGTTGAGATATTCAGAGGTTATAGGACATATCTAAATAATTACAGAACATGATACTCAATCTTTTTTAACCAACTCAGAGGTTAAGGGTGTGAGTGTTACCCAGTGAAACTTACCATATATCTAAAGACCTAATAGGTATCTGATAACAGATCCTTCACTACTTAGAACAAAAGTCTCAATAAGGCAGTATTAGAAATGAATGGTTAACGTACCAGTTTATTGTGATGTCCAAAGTTAAAAATACAGCCAACAAGTTTTGTAACATACCTGGTGTGTGGGAGCTCTGGTAGGCAGATCAACTCAAAAAGAGATGTCCTTGTTCATTCCCTTAAATACCCAATCAGAACAGAGACACTTCTAAATCACATATCAAATAGAAATTTACATGTGGATGATATTCATGTCTGGGGACCCTTGACCATCAGAGGGTCTTTTCACATGACAATGAACTACCTAGACCTTTGTACTTCTTGCACTGAGACCATCAGACATGTAACAATTCAAGGGGAAGTCAGGAAGTAAGGAGGTGAGTACTTTTTTTTACGTAATTTTTTCTTTAGCCTGCACTGGATACCTGGACAGCCCAGAGGGATACCTGGACTGTTCCTGCATTGTAGCTCATCATTACCATCATTACCTAACCACAGCAGTAACAACATTTCACTCCTCATTGAAATGGGAAGTGTGATTAATATGTGGTACTTTTTTAGTTTTCCCATACAGGCCAGTCTGTGTCAGTATTTCAAGCTCTTTTTCTGTAATATATCAGTCAGAAGATAAGGTGTCGGTGAATGCAGTCCACTTCCATACATTTTCATTGAAAAAGCTATTGAAAACCAAAACAACAGGCTACAATAGATTCAACGGTTCCAGAGAATTGTATGGATTAGTGTTTCCAATCACATCATATAGCAGTTTGGTTCATTGATTCAATGTAAAATGACTGGTATGCAACTACAATCATGCTATTTATAATATTTACATTCCATGTTTTCTCTCTCTCTCATTCACACACACACACAGATTATATTGTTTGCTAATAAACATAATAAACCCATGCTGACATTTGTGGCTGTTTTTCTATTTATTGTAATGTAAAACAGATGCATTTCATTCTCGAAACCCTTATACTGTGCACAGTACACAGAATGTTGCTTTTGAAGATAAAAGGTCCAGTCACTTCTCCACTGTTTTGCTAACCCTCTTCCCGGCCATGTGCATTTGTTTTCAATGAAGCCAGTGAGAAAACGATCCTTAGAGTGGCAGATGACGGTGTTTATCATATACATGTTACGACATGTATATTTGTGTAGTCTTGGCTGTCATAAAAAGAGATTGCAGGTTTTGTTGGGTAGAAAAAAGGAAAATGCACTGAGCTCCGAGAAGGTAGAGAGAGTGAGAGGGGAGGGGTGAGTGTATGTGGAAAAAAACAAAACTGAGCACTGTGCAGATAGAGAGAGTGAGAAGGGAGGGGTGAGTGTCCACCAGTTGGAAAAGTACCCCAAACTTCAAGGCAACAGGTGCAGACTTCAGGGCGACAGCTGGAGTGTGCCAACAACTCATTAAGAGCAAATTTATTAGCCAGTTTATCAAAAATAATTCTCAGGTAATTTGTCATTAAATTTAAAAAAAAAAAAAAACAACTTGAGCTTGGCTAGGAAATAATGGAGTTAGCATAAATGAGTAAACTTAGAAAAAGCAATGCACAAGTGGAAAGAACGTGACACTATCATAATCAAAAGGGGCCTCACATGTTTGAGGCAGGGACCTAGTAAGAGAAAGATGACACTATCATTTTTGGACAAATAATATTAGTTTTAAGAGAAACAAGGGAGGAAACCTCTGTTAATTTAAATAAAAGTTGGTGCACAAAAGAATAAAAAGAGGGTACAGGGACCTACAATTCAGTCTGATCCGGATCTGACTTGGGTCTGACCTCACCTTTCAGGGGGTTAGACTCTGCCATGCCAAGCTCTGTTTGTTATGGTCATTTTTTTTTTTTTTTGGAGAGGATATACAACACTTTTTATAACCTGTTGGATACCTTTTGGGACTTTGATTTTGTATCATTTAATGTTGGAAAATAAATGGTCCTTGATTGCAACTGGCCCATTTTTGGACCTTTATTTTTGACCCAACAGTTTCAGGACCTGTTTGTGTCACAGTGCTGCCAAGACAAGAGCTGGGACACCAGGTCGGAGGCACTGATCTTGCAAGGTTGGTTTTTGGCCAAGAGACGCTAGGTGGAAGGCAGAGAGCCCCCATTCTCCCTGTAACAAGTTATAAGATATTTATTTAAAGCTGGGGTTGGTAATCCTGTTCAGAAACACTTTTTGTTATACTGGGTGAAATGGCCCTTCTACCCTCTGAGTAATCAATACCTTATGTATTCAGAAAAAGGAACGAAAATAATCAGTCCTCTGTGGCAGCTGCAGGACTGACAAAACTCCAACCAATCCAAGCTCTTCGGTGTGAGGAGCAAAAACCAATCAGATGCCTTCATGTCTAGTTCTGTATCCACCCCCCTCGATCCCTGTCTCCGATGCGTGTGCACAATCTTCACGTGTTGCTGTTGCCGGAAGAAATCAGCGTACAGAGTCACAGCAGAACGGATTTCATGCTGATTTATGAGCAATGGCTGAGAAAATGCAGCCCCAGTTACTACTTCCACTGTTACTTGTAACGGCTCGCCCCGAGAAAAAGGCAAGGAAGAGAAAGCTGGCTAACAAAAAGGCTCTGGATAAAGCCAGAGGTCAAACCTAGTAAACATCGGTGTTGCGGTTTTGTGGAGACAACTGAGGGATTTGATGTGATGCTGAGGTTGCTCTCTTTCTGTTGGACAGGTAATTATATGCTTTGCTTCAGGGAGGATTTGTTATTTTTATGAAATATGTAACTTTTGCTAACGTAGCTACTTTCGTAGCTTGTATTAGCCTAACGCTAATATTAGCTTATCTGTGGGTTTAATGCGGGTCGGTGACGCTAGTGTTGAATAGATTATAGTATATAAATATATAGTACTCCTGCTGCTTCTCATTTTCGTGCGGTGCGCGTTCCAGTTTGTGGTGGCGTGGCTTGGACGTACACACTGACAGGAGGGGGAGGAGGGGGGTGGAACTCAGAGGAGGTGCAATTTTCAAATCTTGCTAGCAGACAAGTTAATCCCAATTTCCCAATACGATGCTTTCACTGCACGTTCACAGTACTTACCTCTGAATTACTCTGGGAGAGAACCCTCACACACACATATGCCATTTGAATAGGAAATGAAGAATCATATATCACAAATGAGTCATTGTATGTCACACATCCTATTTCAGGTGTCTAGTGGACATAAGTGTCAAATTAATCACAGTGTGGAGATGTGATGTCCCAAGCTGCATTTCCTTTACATGGTACCACCTCGACTCAATTCCACTTGACTCAGCTTTGGTACCACGCAGTATTCTGGATGTTATTTCCATTACAGCACAGTACTGCCTTTAGAGTAGCTGGTTATCATAGCGGCGCCACTTAATAAAATAAAATAAAATATAATAAAGACTAATTTTTTTCATTTTAAAACATGAATTTATTAAAATTTGGTGGTATCTGTATAGCCTGTGGTAAATCTCCAAAGAACTGCAGATAATTTCATCTGATCACTTTCTCCCAGGATGATGATGGAGGTCGACTGGGTTGATCATCTCAAGAGACCAGCTGCTTGCTTCTAAAATGACCTGCTGGTCCTGGCCGACTGGTCTCATAGGTGGCTCCTCACATCTTTGAAAATGTTGGAGCTAATGTCCAAATAGGCTTTATTTGGACAAACTGATAATATATTATATATTCAGAGATGTTGGATCAGAGTCATGCATGTATGACATGCATTGCCTACGAGTATAGTAGTGTATGTGCATGAGTATAGTAGTGTGCATGACAGATGATAGTTGTGTGTGTGTGTGTGAGAGCAAGAGAGACTATAATAATGTGTGTGAGAGAATATGGTGGTGAATATTTATAGTATGGAAATGTATATATGAGAGTATGATGTGACATGTGAGAGAAAGTATTAATTATCTCTCGTACGGCCTCATACAATGATTTGACAACCCTCTGTTTAACAAACATGCTGCATAGAGATGCACGGCCCTGTCAATACCCAGGGGGCATCATTAATGTGGTGGCATTTACAACTGCAGGCTCCGTGACTGGATCAGAACAAGAAGTGCAGTGTGTGTTTTGTCTTGAAGCCTCCCAGTGACACAGACCAGTTTTTTACCCTCAGGCAAAAGGCTCCTTAACAACAGTTCACCCAGAAGGAAGGCTGAGGTCTGATCTACAGGTTTAGTCTGTTTACTGTTGTATTTTTATTGCTGTTGTTTCATTGAGAGCGCCAGGGCATACTGTATTTCATTGCTTCTGGTACACTGTACTTGCATGCATATGACATATAATTGAGCATGTTGAAGGAAATAGCAGCAGTCCACAGTCCAGTCATTAACTGTTAATCTACTGCTTCTATTCAACACTCATCAATGTCGAGATGTTTTAGTAGATGTAATCAACTTAATGAAAATTTCTCATGGTTTAGACTAACCAGAATATGGGTATAGTAAACAATACTTATTACTGAATATGTGAGCATATACTGAATTCTATCACATCCATTTTCATTGTAAATACTGAGCTTATGCAGGGAGACTATGCACAATAATTAACATTGTTTTCATGTCTGCCTATTCGCTACATGCACAATATGGCGTCTGTTTCCGTTCTGACAAGGGCTGTAACGGACTTGATCGATTACATTGGTGACGTAAATACGTCGACACATGCAACCTCCCATCAAATTGTCATTGATTATGCAATTTACGCAAATATGCACAGCAGACATTAAAGTCTGGTCACTTTTCCGCTGTTTTGCTAACCCTCCTGGCCATGTGCATTTGTTTACAACGAAGCCGGGGTTACGGGGTGTGTTCGTTTTGCTGTGCAGAGAGAGGAGAGCTGGGACACCGTGGCGGCGCCCCCGATCTTGCAAGGTTGGTTTTCAGCCAAGAGACACAATAAGTGACACAGACGTGGAAGGAAGAGAGCCTTCATTCTCCCTTGTAATAAGTTAAGCCATTTATTAAACTATCACAATTATTTCAAAGCTGTATAATTAGGGTAAAAATGTAGCATAGTTAAGCTACAAATGCATAGCTCCAATGTTACCAGACCATTGTTTCAGTTTACCCTATTATTGGGATGTAAGGATTACAGGTATTATGGTTAATTTCAGCAAATGTTTTACGCAGTAGTACTTACCATCTGTGTGTAAATTAATCACATTATCTCTGTGGATAATTGGGATATAACAGCCTCACCCAAGTCTTTCCATACAGGCACAGCACACATGTAGCTTGTAATGTAGGAACCTAGATCAAAAGCACGGCAGAAAGAAAAATCCTTATTGTATGGGCATATTTTGGATTAGACAACACTGCAGAGGGACAGCTGGCTGAAGACACTTGTCCTGTCTGCAGAGCATGCAGGAAGAAAGTTGCTGCTGGGCGTTCTCTGCTTCATTTCGAGACACGGCTTCTTCTTCTTTTGTTTTTTTTAATCAAAGCTTTGTTTAATTACTTTCGTTCGCATACGGTGTATACTCCGCTTATGTTTCACGTGTCAACCTTTATTACTGACACGCAGCATCATCAGAATTCAGTGGAGCGATCAGAGGAGAGAAAAAAAGGAGAGCAAGATCATGTCAGAGGTGTGGGACCATTTCAAGTTGCATCCACTGTAAAGCTGAACTCAGCTCCACACCACACTCCATTGAGCGGAGCCGACACAATGTAAGGCAACATGACTTAATGTAAATGTAACCGGTCTGCGTTGTGTTGTGTAGATGGACCACAATTCTCCTTTTCAGCCAGCAGGGGGAGGTTTATTGTCTGGACCTGAACATAGCGACACAAATGCCAACACAGCACGACATTCTTCATACGAGTCTCACACACCTCTCTCCTCAGCGGCCATATTACTGACTCACGACTCTTTAGTAATTTCGTACACATAAAGAAATATATATATAAACATCAATACCAAACAGGTAGATGAAGAAAATATCGAAAACACATATCACAAATATAATATGAGAAGAAAAAAAATGTACAAATGCGAATTGGGGCTCACCTGAACATAGCGACACAAATGCCAACACAGCACGACATTCTTCATACGAGTCTCACACACCTCTGGAGGAGGGGAGAGATAGCAAGTGCATGAGAAACTAGGACAGAATGCTATCATTAGCTTAGCTCTGAATCGCGATGATCGCTCACAGAACGCCGTGCAAAAAGGCACTTATAGCCGCATACAAACATAACACACCCATTCACTTAGCCAACAGAAAAACCACAGTATAAAACTGTCTGAACATAGCATTACAACCATTCATTTCACATGTTTAATTTCTTTTCTCAGGCGGGAGCACACTTTACGCTTACCTCTCCTCAGCGGCCATATTACTGACTGAGGAAAAATAGCACGACGAACACAGGATGTTGATATCACAGGGAGGGGTCACGTTACCAAAATAAAATGAGCATAACCAAAAGTCAAAATAAAAGCTCCCACGAACAAATATTAAAGAAGGACATATATATATATATATATATATATATATTAAAACAATCAGTAACAATAACGAAATTAAGCGATTTTTTTTGGTGAAATCTAAATAAAAAAGAACCCATCGGTTACATAAACATGTTCATTTAATATGATCTAATGGAGAGTAAGAATGTACGGTGATTATGGTTACTAATAACGACAAGAACGTGAATCCATATTAAGGGCTGTCTGAAGAAATTGTATTTTTGATGTTTTGAATTAGTTCTAAAGGTAGTTTAAGTGTTAATTTTAACTTACACTGAAGAAATTTTCTGGTAAATAAGCTTTGCTGCATTTAAGAATATTGCGATTATATCGATAACCATGATAATTTGGTCACTTATAAATAAGATATCAAATTTTCCATATCGTTACATTCCTAACCTCTTAACACAGTGTGAATTGTGTTTATTTAATCCTGTTCTGTTTGTATTCACTTGCACTCATGTGAGTTTTTTTTCTTTTTTTTTTGCTTTTCAACACTTGAAACATGAAGTGCAAAACTTTGTTGGGTTTGAAAATATAAATGAGTAAATGAAGAATTAATAATCATGAACCTGAAAGATAATTGCTACATTAGTTGAAAAATGTATCAATTGACTAATTGATTAATTGAAAAAATAGTTGATAGATTAATCAGAGCTAGAGGAGGATACCGGTGAGTGTTTACAGTGAGTATACTCAGAGTTCAAGAAAGGTGACATGCCTTCCAAAGGGTGAGAACATCAGTGCTGCATCGTTGTGTACCTCTATACGACAAGAAAATTAGTTTTCATTCATTTCCTGTTGACAGGGGCAAGAGCGTGTGAGTTGGCTGATGAGAATGAGGCTTTGTGTCAGACGATATGGGAGCTGCAACATCAGGTCGAGGTGCTACAGCTATGACAGTGATTTGGGATACAATGTCTGGCAGGGTCGGATGACGACATTTGCTACTACACCAGGTTTGCATCCTACCCGCAATTCCTGACATTTCGGAAATTGAACGAGCCTGCAGTGAACGGTAAGATGGTGAGGATTACTAGCGCAAAGACTACCAGAAGCTGCCTTCTTCAGCTCTTGTTGACCATTTCCATGTTTCCCCATATTCCATGTTGCTAACTGTTTTCTTGTCTGTATACAACATCTGCTGCACATCTGCCCGTCCTTGGTGACGAATCCTTTCTCTGTTGCTCACCCTGAGGTTCCTCCAATTTTTTCACCGTTTAAAAGGTTTTCTTGTGAGTTTTTTCTCAGTCGATGTGAGGGACTAAGGGCAGAGGATGTTGTCATGATGCTATGAAAAGACAGATCTCTCCGGAGCTCCATCCCTCTGCACCAACTGCCACCTGCATCACCTCCTTTCCCCTGCTCGTAAACCGGCCTGCATCCCTGCTCAGGACCTGGCTGCCATCCAGTACTCCCATCAAGCTGGCCTGCTCTCTTTGCCTTTGCTGCCCACCAGAAGCTGCCTTCATCAGCTCTTTTTGACCGTTTCCACATTTTCCCACATTTCATGTAGTAAACAGTTTTCTTTCTGTATACAACATCTATTGCAAGTCTGCCCATCCTGGGTGAGGGATCCCTCCTCTGTTGCTCACCCTGAGGTTTCTCCAATATCCGCCTGTTGAAAGGCTTTTCTTGGGAGTTTTTCCTCAGTCCATGTGAGGGTCTAGGGGCAGAGGATGTTTCCATGATGCTGTGTAAAACCCTTTGAGACAAACTGTTTGTAAAAATGGGCTATACAGGGGAGATAAGAGCAGTATAGACGTGTTTTTTAGAGCTCCTCAAAGCACGCCAAATCTTACTATTTAAAACCGATTTTTGAACACTTGACTCGCCTTTTTTGTCGCCCTTCTTTTTTGCACCAACATTTATTGGAATGTGAAAATGTCTGGTAAAACTGTGCAAGGTGGAAAGGGAGCTGGCCATCTGCTAGCCGACACCACAGCTAATGCTAGCCGCGATCAAGTTAGCAAGAAATCACCGGTGAAGTCACCAGTTGAAAATGAAGACGAGCTTACACTCGCTTGGCATAAATTGTCAGATATGCTTTTGCAGTCCTTTAACGAGCGGTTCGATAAGCTTGAGCAGAGCTTCAACAACATTTTGGTCCGCCCAGCGGGAGCTTGTTGAGAGACTGACTACTACTAAGAGTCAGGCTGCAGACCATGAGTAATGTATCCAGGACATGGAAACTTAAGTCACTGAACTGACCGAAGCAAGAGAATAAAAAGCTGCGGGCCAAGCTTTTGGATCTTGAAGGCAGATCCAGGCGCAACAGTATAAGAACTGTTGGTGTCCCGGCAGGTGAGGAGAAAGGGAGGCCGACTGAGTTTGTCTCCAACCTGATCCCTAAGCTACTGGGCCATGACAACTTCACCAAACCAGTTGTTATTGATAGAGCACACCATATTCAACAGCCCAAAGCACCAGAAGAATCCAGACCATGATTATCGTACAGGTACACAGTGCGGACAAAGGTCTATCAGTCACCATTCACATCAAAAGCCTGAGGTGTTGTCATTCTCTTCTGCAAGACTGTGCCTTTTCGATTTCAATCATCTACAACTGACTCAAATGGCAGGTTCATAATTCTAACAGGGCATATCAATTCATTTCCTATTACTCTAGTAAATATATATGGGCCAAACACGGATGACCCAACTTGACCCAACATGATGATTCAAGCCACATAGTGACAGGGGGCAATTTTAAATGCTATCTGGACCCATAATTAGATTTAGGTTAGATTTAGATTTAGGTTGTCTTCTGCCCCCCACCCACCTCCTAATATTCTTGCTGTACAAACCATTAATAATTTGATGAAGACAAAGAAGGTGGTGGATATTTGGAGGTTACAGCACCCATCTGATTGTGATTACTCTTTTTATTAGGATGTACACAGATCATACATATGGATCAATTATTTTCTAGTTGATTCCAGACAACAACATTAACCACACTAAATATCACAACATCACAGTCCCATCAATCTTAATCTTGAATCGTCCTCCCCTAGACAAGCATATAGTTGGCGCTTTAATCCATATCTCCTTGAGGCTCAAGCCTTTAAAACACACATCACCACACACATATCACAGTTCCTTGAAACCAACGACAATGGTGAGGTGAATAATACAATAATGTGGGAAACACTCAAAGTGTATATTAGAGGGCAAATTATTTCTTATGAGGCAACACTTAAAAGGACTAAGTGAGGCAGATTATTGGAGATTGAAAAAGAGTTCTAAATTGCTGAACTGGTCTACCAAAATTCACTGCTCCAATCTAATTACAACACAATTCTTAAATTAAAATACGAGTATAATACCATTTTGGGAGAACAAGTAGGCAACTTGCTACTCAAACTTAAGCGGAGGCACTTTGAGCTTGGTGATAAGCCACAGAAGTTATTGGCAAGGCAGTTAAAAGGAGAAGAGGCAAAATGAGCCATTTACAAAATAAAATCTAAATCTGGAGAGATGCTTACGGACGTAAAGGACATCAGAGAGTTTTACTAAGAAATTTACACTTCCAAATCAACAGCTAAGCAGGTAGATTTTGACCATTTTTTTGGCTTCACTTTCCAAAATTAGATTTGGTTTTCAGGGAGAGCCTGGACTTGGATTTCTCACTTTCTGAGCTACATCATGCTACCAGAGCATTCTATACCGGCAAGGTGGTGGGTCTGGATGGGTTTAGGCCAGAGTTTTACAAGCCTTTCAAGAGATTCGCACACCCTCTCTGTTGAGAATGATCCAAGACACATTCAGGAACAGGCAGTTTCCATCCTCTCTCAGTGAAGCATCATTTGTGTTCTATTAAAAAAGGATAGGGATGATACAGACCCAGGCAGTTATAGGCCCATTGCCCTACTAAATTATGATCTGAAAATAATTACAAAAAGTTCTAGCAAACCGGCATGGTAAAAATGTAGCAAGCATCATTCACCAGGACCAAACAGGATTTATTCCAGGCAAGAACTCCTGTAATGTCTGCAAAATCCTTAACATCATGTATGCTGATTACAGCAAAGGTGACAGGGCAGCAATACTGTCTTTAGAGGCTCATAAGGCATTTGATATGATAGAGTGGCCTTATTTATTTGCAACACTAAAGAAATTTGGATTCGGAGACACTTTTATATAATCGGTCAAAATATTATACAGCAGCCCAAAATCTTCCATTCTAACAAACAGGGACAGATCCAGTCCATTCACCCTGCCCTTGGTGTCCGCCAGGGAGACCCATTGTCCCCCCTGCTGTTTAATATAGCGCTGGAGCCCCTGGCTATTGGTATTAGAAGACATCCGCACATTAAGGGTATTAGGTGAGACAGCGCCGAGACCTGTGTGACTCTGTATGCGGATGACCACTTTGTCTGTTTAACTTACCCGGTGGTCTCCATTCCCATCATACTAGAATATATGAATTCTTTTGGGACATCTCTGGCTATACCATAAACTTTAGAAAGAGTGAGTTCATGCCCCTAACATACCAATTCACTGACGACTTCCTGACAAAATTGCCATTTGGAGTGATGAAGGAGTGTTTTACCTATTTAGGGCTTAAACTGACAAAAAACCCCAAGCATCTCTTAAAATATAACTTTACAGAATCTATAGAAAAACTTAAAACAAATATTGAGTCTTGGAGAATACTCCCCCTGTCTATGATTGGTCGGGTAAATGCAATCAAAATGGAGAGCCTACCCAGATCTCTATACCTTTTCCAGAACTTGCCCATATACTTAAATGCATCTTTTTTTAAAGAAGCTTGATTCTATTATATTGTCCTTTGTGTGGTGCTACAAATCACACAGGATATCCAAGGCTCACCTTCATAAACCTTCCAAAAAGGGTGGTTTGGGACTGCCTGTTTTTAAACACTACTGGGCAGCTAACTCCAGGGCTCTTACTTACTGGAAGTGTGGAAGTATTAAAGCTGAGGAGACCCCTTTGTGGCTACAGCTGGAAGCTGCTGCAGTTAAAATATCCTCACTTCCTGCTCTTTTGTATTCTGACTCTGTCCCTGTAGCCAAATTAATCCAGCGAACCTTCACCATGAAGAATTCCTTGTGAATCCTAAATCAGATAAAAGTGGCTTGCTGGGTAGCTAGTGTCTCCATACATGCACCCATATGTCAAAATCATTCATTCTTGCCTGCCCATTTGGATGGGGTGTTGGCGGTCTGGAGAGAGAGGGATATTGGAACATTTTTAGATTTGTACATTGATGGTCAATTTGCAACGTTTGCTCAACTAATTAATACATTTAATCTTCCAAACTCTCATATTTCTCACTACCTCTAAGTTAGACACTATGTCAAGGAGAATTGCCCACATTTTGATTCTACCTCCACCATCATGCTCCCTCCAGACTCCAAGCAGTTAATCTCAAATTTTGTGGGTTCTTTTACTAATTCAGTTTCCTCTGATTTTATTAGGAAAGCTTGGGCCAGAGACTTGAACTCTGAAATATCGGCAGAACTTTGGGAGGAGACACTGTCTCGGGTTCATAGTTGCTATATTAACCCACGTTATAGGTTAATTCAGTACAAGATGCTGCACAGACTGCATTACTCAAAAACAAAGCAAAATCATATTTTCCCATCTGTATCTCCTGTATGTGACAAGTGTCATATTACTGAGGATTCACTAGCACATCTTTTCTGGTTCTGCCCTAAATTGCACAATTTTTGGTCAGCTATATTTGAGCAGTTGTCAAAGGCTTACTCCAGAGACATTCAACCTAACTTTGCTCTGCTGGGACTTCTGATTTACCGCATGACATGCAGATCGCTCTGCACCTAGGGATGGTGGTAGCTAAGAAAATTATTCTTCTAACCTGGAAGTCTACCACTCCACTGACCTTTGCCCATGGGCTCAGCGAGATGCTATCAGTTATTCAGATGGAAAAACTGGGCCTGCACAAACCCAACGCACAGAACAGATTCAAGAGAACTTGGGGACCCTTTCTAGCCCAGTGAGAAGGTTATATAATACACCTTTAGTCAAAATGACAGGTCTATTGTTCTCATGATCCAATGATATGATGCCATGTCGTGACTACATCACCATGTTCTTATCCAATGAGGTTGCTTGAATGTTGCAAGGTCCCTCCCTCTGTTCTTATCCAATGAAGTTGCTCGTATGTTGTGAGGTCCCTCCTCCTCTGTTACATCATCCAAAACTTCTCGTCAAAGTGACAGGTTCCCCTCTCTCCCCCTCCCTCTACTACGACGCCCAAAATTTCTCGTCAAAGTGACAGGGTTCGGGGGGGGGGGCAGAAAAACCCCTTAACAGCATTTGTTAGGGGTGAACATAATCAACAAAGAGAGGGATCTGCCACCAGAGAGTACAGTGTGCGTTAAGCGGTGGTGAGTGTACGAATGAGTAGAATCACGGCATCACCCCCCTAAAGCCAACCCCTTTCTCTGTGTGTGTGTGTGGCGAGTGCTGACGTCCCCGAAACTTCTCGTCAAAGTGACAAGCGTTGTTCTCCCTCGCTTTTTTCTTTTGTAAAATACATCGTTTGACCTTCTCATCAGGTGTAAGTCCCGTCTTATACAAAGAAGCCCAGGGGTCCCACGCCAGAGAGTAGAGTGCGCATTAAGTCACGGTGACCATATGAATGATTAGAAAGGGTCACCCCCAGCAGCCACGCCCCCATTTCTCTCTCTCTGTCTCTTTCTTTCTGTATATAGTGAGCGCTGACGTCACAGAACCTTCAAAGTGACAAACCCATTGTTCTTTTGGGGGAGAGTAGTCCTTCTCCCTGTGCTAGTCTGATCAAAAATAGTAATTTAGGTTCAGAGAAAAATGTCAAAAAGACAAGCGAAATCCGAAGCAGCCGCTGAAGGGGTAAAACAAGTCAGAACTACCGCACTGCCAGCCGCAGGGTGTGGTAACCAAGATTCTTCTGCATCATAATGATAAAAAGATACGCGAAATCAAAAACAAACGGTGAGGAAGTAAAACAAGACAAAATTACCCCACCGGCTGCTGTAGGGTGCGACAGTAGTAGCAAAAACTCCACAACAATGTGTTGGAAACAAACTGGCCATACGGCGCAACCAGAGCGTGGTGCTTTTCGAAACACCGGTGATGTGTTTTAGGGAAATATGGGCAGCTCCAAAGAAGCATGTATCTCATCTGTGCCGCATTCAGACGCCTCCGCCGGAGGCTCTCCACAAACAATGGCCGTTGGAAGGTGGTGGTTTGTGGGGTTACGCATTCAACTACATGCAAACAAAGCGTGTTTTTACCAGCTTGAAAAAGGGGAGAGTTACAACCCTGCGGGGCTCAGGGCTACCCTCACCTCAACTGACTAGTCTGTCTTGAGCGTACTGGGGTCATCAGCTTTGAAACCAACGCTCCCTCAAAACGATAAAAAAAGAGACGGGAATAGAATTGCATCCAGCATGGTGTGGGAGACCAAAAGTTCACCCTCTGGTAGACGGTACTTTAGAGCCAGCCATCAAGTGTGCATGGTTGCGGAGACAACGGACGAATTTGTCTTGGACTACTTCAACAACGAATGAGAAAATTAGACTTTTGTTTGCTGCCAGCCAGACCTGCAGAGACATCATGTTGGTGAAAAGGGTTTTGTAAAATTGTGGACCCTCCTTCATCTCTACAATAGCCAATAAAGAGGTCCTCCCTCCCCCTCCTCACCGTCTAACGTGTTTAAAAGATGAGAGATGTCACCACCGTTGCTGCGTATTCCTCCTCTGCCTCCTCCAATCTCAAGATGGCTCCACAAGAAAACCGCTACCATCTCCTCCTTCACCACCACCTCCAACCCCTTCTCTGCCGCTGCCACCCTCGTCACCCCAAAGATGACCAAAACCAACAAGACCAACTACCCTACTGCTTGAATCTCAGTGTGCGGTTTCACCACAAAGGAAGGTTAGTAGTCCGTTTCCAAAGTGCTCTAAGAAGCTATTTAGATCTTTATCAGCCCCTAACCTTACGTACCAGTCTCGTTCTTCTTTACCACGAACCATTCAGCAAGAGAATGAGCCCAGATCTTCACCGAAGTCTCCACCATCATGGCCACCAACACCGGCTCTGTTTGGTGCACCATCAACGGTGTCCTCCCCACCAACACCTCCAACAACGCCAGAGCTGGAAGATGACGAGACTGACGGCTGTCCATCATTCTGATGAACACTGTGAAATCTGTGGTGGTTTATCTGTTAGAGCATGTTCTGGGGATGTATCGAGAGGAGATATGTGACAGTTGCGCCGTCAGTCCTCCTATTCAGAACCAGCACCCGTGTCTGGAGGAAGACCCTGACTACTTCTACATGTTAAACTTTAACCAAGTGAACCAAAGTCTCTGGAAGCCTACGCTTATTCCTGCCATCTCAAGCGCTCTTGAGAAATGGGGCCTTTACGTCTCTACCTCCAGAATCAGGGGGATCATGGAAGCCTTTCTGCGCGACCTGAAATTAGCTACACGCGTTCGCGAGAAAACATCCAAGGTGTTTAACACCCTGCTAGGTGACAGTATCTAAACAGGAGATGATGAAGCAATCCTTCAATAAATGGGAAAACCAAGCAGCCTTCTAACACAGAGGGTAATGTTTAAGTTAACGTTGAAGCTTTTTTTAGTCTGCAAAAAAAAAGAAAAAAAAACATTTTCCTCAAAGAATGTTAGTGTGTGTAGAAGAACACATGATTGTTGATCATTTAGTCTCTGTTTTGAATAGAATTATTAAAAACAAATCAAATTTATCACAGTCCAGAGACCTTGAAGTTATTTAAATGGAAAAGATGTTGTCTCAATCTTATTCTGTACGGATGCCTGGGGAAACAATTGTAGACAGAACCTCGATGCTGGCTGACGAATGTATACTTTCGTCAACGTTACGTCATGAAATCATCAGAGAGAGATGAATGTCACCTGCCCGGTTCGTCTATTTACAGTCTATGCTCTGTTTGTGCCTACAAACATCTTAAGAGAATTGTTAATACATGATATTCTCAGAGAAACCTCGGATGCTTCTGTACTGAGGAGAGCACTGGGTGCCATCCAATCTGAACGTTAGTTTTTTACTTATGTAGACTTATTATGCTAGCATTTTTGGCTAATGTGTATATTTATGCTCTTATCTTTTTCAGCCGCTATGTAGATTTATGTCTTTTCCTTTTTTCTTATCTTTTTTTAGGTGCTATGTAGATTTTGATTATTTGATTGGTTGATGTGTGTATTTAGATATGTGTGTTGTGAATAAAAACATAAAAAGCCTGATCATGTTTGATGTTTTACATAAACTTTGGAGAGAGGTGCGGGGTAAACATGTCTGAGAAACGTGTAATGAAAAGAGTGTATTATAACCCCTCTCACCCGGGTAGCTTTGGAGGGGTAGAGAGCTGTGCAGGATGAAACCAGTAGAAAAGTAAATATTGAAAAAGTCAGAGTTCCTGTCAGAGCAGGACACTTATACTCTCCATAAACCCGCCAGAGTACATTTTCCCCGGAATAGAGTGTTTGTACCCCAACCTCTGATTCAATTTCAGGCAGACCTTTGCGATCTGCAAACTCTGGTGAAACACAACCATGGTTACAATTATCTCTTGACCGTCATAGATGTATTTTCAAAAAAGGCCTATGTAAAGAGAAAATCTGCTCCAGAGGTGGTCAGGGCCTTTGAATCCGTTTTGCTAGAGAGTCAGACCGCTGAAAAGTTACAGACTCCAGTAAAGAGTTGAAATTTTAAGAGCCTGATGAAGAAACACGGCGTTAAACACTTTGCCACAGGGAGCAATCTTAAAGCCTCGGTGGTGGAGAGATTTAACCGTACGTTGAAAACGAGAATGTGGAGGTATTTTACGGCCAAAAATATATGCAGGTACTTGGACATGTTGCAGGATCTGGTAAAAAGTTACAACAACAGCTACCATGAAAGTATAAGAATGACCGCTGCGCAGGTCACAGATGAAAATACAAGTTTTTAAAGCTTGTATGGTTCTTTTCCTCTCCGATACAAAGAGAAGTTTAAGCTTAATTACAAACAGGGATGCCTGGTGAGGATATCTAAACTGTGAGGTGTGTTTGACAAAAAGTACGAACATAGCTTTTCGGACGAGCTGTTTACTGTGTCCGAATGCATTCCTCATCTATCGCCTGTTTACAAATTTAAAGATTTTGACGGCAAGCCTATAGAAGGCACTTTTTATGAAGCAGAGCTGCAAAAAGTAACAATAGTCCCTGACGAGGTCTACCAAGTGGAGGAAATTTTAGACAGGAGAGTAGTGCGAGGCGGAAAGCAGGCGTTGGTACGGTGGAAAAATTGGCCAGAAAGGTTCAACAGCTGGGTCATGGTAAAGGACGTGAAAAACGCATAAAACCACTTTGCGCCCTCGCCACAATGTTCACTTTGCTACTACAAGTACTCCATTATGGATCACCGAATTAAGGAGGGTTTTTACATCACCCTCCCCTCTAACACCAGCCTTGACGTGTTTAAAAATAACACAGCCGCCAGCTCTCAGCCCAACATGTGAATTTAGAGGGTCCCTGGCAGATAGCGTTAACGGAAATCTCCTACCCTCACACCTGGTTTAACGTGCCTATAGACACGGGTTTTTTCTAGTGGAGAAGAAAACCTGTTGAAGGCGACGCTTCAGAGCCCAGGGTTCATCGCCAAAAGATTAGAGTAGCATATTGCAGTAATCAGGGCCAGTTCACAAATGAGGTAAATGCTTTTCTAAGAAAAATTAGCGCGGACGTGCAAATTGTCTGTAGTAGCATTCAAAAGAGATATGACTATCAGGCAGGGGCCATGTTTCACCTACGCTTTTTCCCCCATCGCATACATTATAGGTCTAATGCCCAGGGAATGGATTTTGGTCAGTGAAAGGTTGGCTCCCTACCCGCTGGATATATAAGGATGGATTTTATCACCTCTTTTGTTACAGTGACGTAGTATGTCATCAGGTGGTGGGTGACGCTTACGCTCCTCTTCTGAGAATCGTAGACGTGCAGGGTACCTACAAGGACATGATTACCAAACATTTTAACCCGCCCTACTATCTACCTGTCGCTAAAAACCACATTGAAAATGTTCGCATCGAGATTAAAATGGATCAAAACGAACCCCTCAAGTTTACCTTTGGCAAGACGGTGGTAAAATTACATTTTAGACCAGCACCATCTTTTTCTCAGTGACAAAAATGATGCATCAGACCTTCAACCCTCACCGTTTTGTGAATTATTATGAAAATCAGGCCAGAGGAGCCCTCCCCGGTTTTTACGGAGCCCCTGTAATGTATGGGATAGGGATAGGTTCTATATTTTCAAGGCTATTTTGTTTTGTATTGTCTCTGTTTAAGAAAGGTTTAGCCATCGCTAAACCCCATCTCAAAACTGTGGTTAAAAACATAGCCTCGCAGGTCATCTCCCAAGCCATGAACAAAATACCCAGCGGACAGGAGGCCCCTGGAGGTTCTCAAGAAGGCTCCGGAGGTATTATGATGTTGGCCAGAAGACCCAGGAAGAGGCCCCGGGGAACCGTGTTTTAGCAAGGTCTAAAAGACCCTGAGGCAGCGCAAAAAATAAATCAGTAGGCAGAAGCCATGCTAAAGGAAGGAAGTCTGCCGCTGGTAGAAACCCAGGCTCTGGAGACATATTTCTCTGAATAAAAGAGTTTTTTTGTTTTTCTTTTTTTTACAAAAAAAAGATGGCCTTACTGCATCATAAATCAGCAGAGTGCAGCACGGCCGAGCTGGATTTATTTCCAGCTCCCATGATGCAATTGTCTATCGACGAAAAACTCTACACAGAGGTCTTGCCTCTGTTGGCCATTACAGATACAGGCCCTATAGAGTTTTTTTATATCTGGGGACGGTGAAAAATATTTGGATCTCAACAACACCTTGTTCCACCTCAGGGTGCAAATTACCAATGCCAATGGCACAAACCTGGCTGCCGACACCCCTGTAGGGTTAATCAATTATCCTAGTCCAGCGCCACTCACCCTTACAAGAGCTATGACTGCAACCCTGCTCAACTTTTCAGAAGCTAGCCTACAAACACAGTTTAGCTCCGGCTTGTTTTACAAAGACACCGCCGGTTCTATAGACTCTGTGGTGACCGTCAACGGACCCAACCGAGGTCTAGGTCACAGAGCCAGTTTTACTGCACAATCCAGAGAGCTCCATCTGCTGGGTCGTTTCCATGCCGATATATTATGTGGACTTGAAAATTAAACTGACCAGAGCATCCAATGCCTTTTGCCTCATGGGTACTGCCATCAGCACCTACCGTTTAAGAATACTGAGGGCTGCTCTGTTTATGAAAAAAGCAACAGTTTCCCCGGGCCGTGCGCCCAGATCACGCTGAGGCATTGATGAAAAGCAACGCTCCATGCCCTCTGCTGCATGTGAACGTGAAGACCTACTCCATTCCACAAAACTCTAGGATATGCAACCAAGAAAATCTCTTTCTGGGTACTATGCCGAAATATGTGGTGATAGGCATGGTGCACCACGAAGCTTTTATGGGTAGGAGGGATCTGTCTCCTTTCAATTTTATCCATAACACCTTATCCCCCGTTTCCAACGGGAATTTAAGATTAGAGATGAGATTCAGGGTGCCTTACCTCACACCACCACTCTGATTGTGTGCACTTGCTACGAGTCTATTCTGGAGATCAACTCAAAAAGACAGGTGCTGGTGGATTATTATTTAAAAAAAAGAAAAGAACAGCCATCAACTGGAAAGTCTAATGACTCGACTAGTGGGAGATGCTTTCTGCGGAGTGTGGGCCTCGGACCAGCTGCCTCTGCTGACGTCATCATTTAAAACCCCCTCCTACCTTGTTGTAAACACACACCCGGCACATGAACCGGGGGAACACTGGTTGGTCCTGATGCTGGAAAAAGATGGAACAGGAACTTTTTTTGACTCATTTGGATTTCCTCCTCATTTTTTTCACTACCCTAAACAAATTTTACAATTTTTAAAAGACCATTGCAGCAGTGTTTTATATCACAGCAGACAGCTGCAGCATACATTCTCTTCCATCTGCGGTCAACATTGTGTTTATTATTTATGCCATAGAGCCTGCGGGTTAAGTTTTGAAAAAGTTTTAGTGTTGTATCAAGAGGACGAATTAAAAAATGATGAGACTGTGGGGGGCGCTAGTGAGCAGGGCATGGAGTAGATGTGCTTTCAGGAGCTCCTCCAAACAATATCTAGATTTATTATTTTGACAGTCTCGCACTTAATTTCATCTGCCTCGGGAAAAACTTCATACACAAGGAACATGTCCAGTTAAGTTTATGTCACAAAATGCAGCCGAAGAAAAAGCAATATGTAGAGTTCCCTCAACCAGCCTCTGCTAATGCTAACTGTAACACTAACAGCGCTAGCAGTGATCAGGCAGGTCATGACTCAAATGACAGCAACATGGATTGTATGCCATTAATCTGGGAAAAAGTCGCTGACAAGATCCTTGAAAACATGAACGGCCGGTTCGATAAGCTAGAGCAGACTCTTCAGTTGGTGCAGACCTCACAGAGAGAGCTAGTGGAGAAGGTGGAGTCAGCGGAAGAACAGATGCTGGACCATGAGGGCCGCATCACCTGCTTGGAGAAGATGGTCTCGGACCTGAAGGATGAAAACAACACGCTAAAGTTGAAAGTGGATGACCTTGAGGGCCGGTCGCGTCGCAATAACATCAAAATCATCGGCATACCAGAGCGTGAAGAAGGAGGTAAACCAACAGAATTTGTCGATTCATTGATCCTGAAGCTCTTCGGAGAGGGCAGCTTTTGGTCACCAGTAATTATCGACCGGGCGCACCGGACCCTGCAGCTGCCTCCCACAGCTGGAGCTAATCCTCGTGCCATCATCGCCAGAGTCCACTTCTACCAGGAGAAGGAGCTCATACTTCGCCTCCAGAGGGAACGAAAACTAGAGTACAAAGGCAACAAGGTGCTAATTTTACCGGACTATAACCCTGAAGTGATGCGGCAGTGGCGTGAATTTACTGAGGCCCTGTGGATGCTACGGGAGCCGAAGGTAGAACACAGCCTGCTTTTCCCAGCAAGGCTCCGGATGAAGCACAGGGAACAGGTCTTCAAGATCAAGATCTTCAATAAACCGAGTGAGGCAATCACATTTAGCAACACTGACTTAAAAAATACATCTTAAGTGGGTCTGTGGCCTCTTGATGTACAAACAAGCCCGGATCCTGAACCGGGCCGTCTGGGCCACAGCCCGGGGGCCTCGAGCTTCCAGCTTCACGTAGTGTTTTTTTTTTTTTTTTGAGTAGATCTCATTAAGTGTGTGGTGAGTTATAAATTTATAGCCTTCCCGAATTATTTGCAAATACAAAAAAACTGAGTGTTTGTTTTGCTGTCTTTGTCCAGGCAATGATGACGGGGACGTACACACGTAAACACGTACACACATAGATGACAGTAGATGAAAAAAAGACAGATGACCGCGAAATTTGAATCAACACAGTTGTAGACTACAATTTAAAAGGAGCAACATGGACGGCAAGTTAAAGCGCTGGGAGAGTGGAGCCTCTAAATTAAAATCAAAACAGGAGAGGGACAAAAGACTAGCACAAGTCCGACAGAGCATGCCTAATATCTCCAGCTTTTTCATTAAGTCTGACCGCAACATCAGCGACAGTGAAGAGCGGGACAGCTACCCGGCAGATGCTTCTTCACCGTCTGACTCACAGCAAGGTGCCTCGACTGAAACAATGACAGTCTGTTCATTGGCGGCATCAGCCGCACCTTCAACCAGCCTGGAGGGCTCTGACGGCCATGGTGAGGCCTGTCAAACCGAGGAGCTGCCAACACAGGACAAGAACAGAGCAAAGATTTAACATTGTCATAGGCTTGCTGACAGTCACCAGACCAAACAAAATTAGCCCCCGCCTTCAACAATTCGGTCAAGGGAAATACAACAGTGGAGAAATTTTTACAGAAACTCCTATGATACCCAACCAGACCCAAAAACCGCTGAAGTTCTCTCTTTGTGGTGGGCTGCGGAAATTCAGACACAGCTAACACCTTGGCCTGCACAGGAACCACATTACCCTGACCCACCACACGGCCCAAATAAGTAACAGTCGCCCGAGCAAACTCGCACTTGGCCAGGTTAACAGTCAACTGTGCCTCAGCCAACCTCTCAAACAAGTTCCTAATTCTTTGCAAATGGGAATGCCATGTGTCACTGTACACCACTAAATCATCCAAATACACTGAACTGCCCTCTAGTCCAGGCACAACTCGGTTCATCAGCCGTTGAAAGGTGGCTGGACCGTTCTTTAAACCAAAAGACATAACAGTATAGGAGTAGAGGCCTGAAGGAGTCACAAAAGCATTGACCTCTCTCGCAGGCTCCGATAAGGGCACCTGCCAATAGCCCTTTAAGAAATCGAACTTAGACACAAACTTAGCGGAACCCACTCTGTCTATACAATCGTCCATGCGCGGCAATGGAAATGAATCAGATTTAGTCACAGAATTAATCTTCCTCGTATCTGTGCAAAACCACAGAGTGCTATCCAGTTTTGGCACCAACACACAAGGAGAAGCCCAGCTGGACGCCGATGGAACCACAATGTCATTTTCAAGCATGTACAATCTCAGCATTCAAATGTTTAAGCTTCTCGGGACTCATGCGATAAAAACGCTGTTTGATCGGACGTGCCTCCCCCACATCAATATCAAACTCAATCCAGGACGTACGGGATGGAACATCACCAAAAAGCTGTGGAAACTTCCCAATCAGCTCCACTAACTGGACCCGCTGTATCTCAGGCAGATGCGCTAACAAGGAACCCAACCTACCCAAAGACTCAGAGTTCTTCAACCTACCAGTCAGCAAAATGTCATCCGGCTCAGGGACGCCGTCTGACCCCTGCGCCACACTGCAGGAGTCCACAGCGAGCGCTGGACATACGTCACCTTTTACGCACCCATCACCCCCCGAGCGCTGATAGTATGGTTTTAACAGGTTGACGTGATAAAGCTGAGACGACCGCCTACAACCCGGGGTAGCTACAAGATAGTTCACATCAGAGACTTTTTCGGTCGCAGTATACGGGCCAGTATATTTAGCCTGGAAAGGCGAAGTGACCAGTGGCGTCAGAGCGAGGACCTGGTCCCCAGGGCTAAACTCATGGCGCTCTGTACCACGGTCATACTGGGCTTTCATCTTCACCTGAGCCTGCCCCAGTTTAACCTTAGCCAACCGACCTGCCACAAACAACCTATGCCTAAACCCATTAACAAAGTCAATCAGGTTTCGGGGCACCTCGGTGGAAACCAGCCCACCTTTTAGCGCTGCCAAGGGCCCGCGCACTGAGTGCCCAGAAACCAGTTCGTTCGGGCTGAAGCCCGTGCTCTCTTGCATCGCTTCTCGCGCTGCCAACATTAACCATGTCTGGCCCCCGTATCACGCAACACCTTTATATCAACCCCTTCAGTACTGCCCACCAAGGACACCCGGGCGTCAATGATAAACGGCTCAAACCCAGACCTGTCACATGCATCCACCGCTTTTTTATCATGTTCACCTGCGCACAACATAGCCGGAGCTGGGGAAGGCCTGGTGTTTTTATTTCTCAACAAAGGACACTAATCCTTCCAATGCCCCTCCCCACGGCAAAAATTGCACAGGTTCGAACGCCCTGGCCGCACCGAGGCTGATATTCTCCGGGCCGGGCCAAGCTTTAAAAACCAGCCGCGCGTAAAACTGCTGTTGTCACCTGCTCTTTCGCGCACCTCGGGGAAGCCAGCCTTGTGCGTTAACACAAAATCATCGGCCAATTTGGCCGCTCTAAGCACAGTAGCTGGGCCTCTTTCATTCACATAGGCGGTTACGCGCTGAGGAGCAACGTTTTTAAACTGCTCCATGATAATTAGCTCACACAGACCCTCAAATGTGTTTACTTTTTCCGCGGCACACCAGCAGTGAACGTGAATGGTTAAATCGCGCACAAATTCCACATTTGTCTGCTTATTCGACTTCACCCAAGGTCTAAACCTTTGGCGATACGCCTCTGGGACCAGCTCATATGCCTTGAGGACAGCTACCTTCACCATTTCATAGGTTAGACCATCCTGCGTGCACACCGCAGAGTACGCCTCCTGCGCCTTGCCAGTGAGGACGCACTGCAGCAGGAGGACCCTATCTACATCTGGCCACTGCCTGGCCTCTGCCACATGCTCAAACAACGTGAAAAAAATGTCAGGATCCTGCTCGCTAAACTTTAGCACCAGGCGCAGATTCGCTGTCAGATCTCTACTCTCACGCCCGGCCACAGACCCTGACTCGTTTGACGCGCCAGTAGCCATCCTACCATCGCGGTCCAAAACCCTCAACTTTGCCCGCTCCAACTCTAATTGAAGCTGCAACAGCTCTCTCCGCTGCTCAAAGAGAATCCCGGCCTGCCCTGCAAACACTAACGCTGACTCCATCCTGGCCGCGGCCGCAGCCGCTGCCGGCTCAGCAGGCTCTTTCTGCAACACACCCCTCTCAAACAATGACAACAACACAAACATTTTCAGCTCATCTTTGAGCAATCCCTCCTGCAACACAATACCATAGTGCTCCGCAACTTCGACCAACTGGTGTTTCTTACACGAATCCAAAAACACAGCACTAGGCACCTCATAAAAAGCTGACAAACTATCCATAGTCACCGTAGAGTCGGATCCACACTGTTAGATGCACAATTGAGCGAACAAAGCCCCCCAGAGCATTCCCCTAACTGCCTAACTCAGGACCTAACTAACCTCAACCCTGGTCTTCATGCGGTTCTGCAGCGGGCTGATTAAGCACAAACCCAGCGGGACCACACACGCGACCCCACGGAGTGCCCCCGAGAAGGTTGCCAATGCAACCAACACTAGCCGCTCCCTGCAACACTATATATATTAAAAAAAATAAACCGACACGATCCCAAAGGAGAAAGTGCCCTGAAGCCTAACGGGAACCTCCAGACCATGTGCATCCACAGTATCTCACCGAACCCCAACTGGTGAACCAAACTCTCCCTACCCTGCAACATAAATCCAAACAACTTAACCGAGACGAGCCCCCATTTGTCAGAGCTGGCTCTGATCCCTGACAAAACCCAAAACGCAAGAGGGAATATGCCGGCAAACATTTATTAATAATCCAATACAATATAACAAAACATAACTAATGTCTGTAGTCAGGCAAGTCAGTAGTGTATGCAGGTGTATGGATGTGAATGTAAGTGTTGGATGTAAACAGGAACAAAAGGTGAGCTGCAGGGTGCGACGCCAGGAATGGAGAGAGAGCGCGCAGACGTCCATGCACGGTTTTAAAGGGCACAACCCCGCCCCCTCAGAGACACACACACCGGAGGCCCATGAGTCCATCAAGCCCTGGGTGGAAGAGAAAAAAGGAGAACGTAAGAAACATACCCACACAACCCCACCCACTTGGGGTTGTCACAATACAATATACTCAACGCATGGTAAAAATACACAAGCTGCAGTTTTATCTCTGGATGCCCAGAAGGCATTCGATCAAATCAAATGGCCTTACATGCTGAAAACACTAAAACAGTTTGGATTTGGGGAAAATTTTATTGATAGATCCCAACCCTTTGATTTGCAGCGGGGTGTGAGGCAGGGTGACCCGCTCTCTCCTCTTCTCTTTGATATTTCACTAGAGCCACTTGCAGTGGGTATAAGGAGCCATCCAGGCATTCATGGTGTAAAGTTAGGTGAGGTTGAAAGCCTTGTTAATCTGTATGCCGATGATGATGATTTATTGATCTGCTTATCAGACCCTATGGTTTCCGTACCCAACCTCCTGAAATATATAAAATCATTTGGTAATCTGTCTGGGTACACAATTAACTGGGACAAATGTGAGTTCATGCCGTTGACGAACATGTGTCCTACTTTTTTGAAATCTTTGCCATTTAAACTTGTTACCACCCATATTAAATATCTCGGCCTCAAGATCTCCAAAAATCCCAAACTTTTACTGAAATTAAATTATTTGGACATGGTGGATAAACTAAAAGGTAATATTAAGAAGTGGAAATTGCTCCCTCTCTCTATGATTGGCCGCATTAATGCCATTAAAATGGTTGCCCTCCCAAGGTTCTTATACATCTTTCAAAACCTCCCTATCTATTTGCCATTATATTTTTTTAAGCAATTCGGTTGTTTTATCATTTGTCTGGGCAGACAAACCTCCTCGCACCTCTAAAGCCCACCTGCAGAGGGAGGTAAAAAAGGGAGATCTCGGCCTTCCTGTTTTTAGACATTATTACTGGGCTGTAAACGCAAGTGTTCTTATGTTCTGGCACTTCTTACAATGACGGTTCCTCCCCACTCTGGTTAAAGATTGAATCCATGTCCTTGTCACAAACCTCGCTCCCAGTGTTACTTTTTTCAAATGTACAACTGTCTCATAAGCTATCTGGCCACAATTTTGTTCTTAGTAATTCATTAAAGATATTGAGTCAAATTAGAAAAGTTCTTGGATTATCAAAAGTCTCTGTAAAGGCCCCAATAACCAGTAACCATTTATTTAAGCCAGGCTTGACAGACAGGGTTTTTCTGGACTGGAGAGAGAGGTCTACGTCGTATTTCAGATTTATACATTGATAACATCTTTGCTTCTTTCCCCCTTCTCCAGGCTAGGTATCACCTCCCTCAGTCACATTTTTTTCGGTACTTGCAGGTTAGACATTTTGTAAGGCAGCAAGTTTCCGATTTCCCAAGAAGACCACAGAATTGTAAATTTTATGATACACTCCTCTTACAACCACACTCAAAACATTTGATCTCTCGCTTCATTACTGTTTTCGAGACACCAGTGAGCACCAGTCATCTCAGGGATACATGGGCAAAAGAACTAGGAACCCCATTGTCAGACGAAGTATGGGAAGAGGGCTTGTCAAATATACATAAATGCTCCATAAACTCTAGGTATTGGTTAATTCAATTTAAAGTCACACACAGACTGCATTACTCCAAAACTAAACTCAATAGAATATTCGCATCAGTGTCTTCCATGTGTGATAGATGTGGCAGAACCGAAGGCACACTATCACATTTACTCTGGTACTGCTTGGTATTGGACAGCTTTTGGCATGACATATTTGATTGGTTCTCTAGGCAATATAAAATAAACATTCAACCAGACTGTGTCTTAGCAATTTTTGGCTCCTCTGAAAAGACATCGACCCTTCCATTTCACTGTACACAGGCTCTCAAAACAGGCATGGTAGCAGCCAAAAAAATGATTTTACTCAACTGGAAGTCTTCTTCACCACCTTGCTTTAAGAGAAGGCTCAATGAAATAGTCTTTATTTCCAGAATGGAACAGATTCGTCTTAGCAGTGGGAATGTGCCTAATTACTATGAAAAAATGCGGAAACCCTTTATGACCTTACTCGATCAGACCTAAGTGACCAAGAATTATGCATGCTGCTATGTAATATTTGTTTTTTTCTTGTATTTTTTAGGTACTGACCAAAGATTTTAATTCTCCTCTCAGAGCTTTTTATTTGTTTTGTTTTTTTTTTGTTGTTATTATCTATTTAACCCCTGACGGTTTCTTGTGAAGGAGAACACTGGATCGTTTTGACCATTGTTTATAACTGTACATAATGTCTGTCCTTCCCTTTGTTGCTTTATCTGCTTTGGGTAACACTGTCGGGTTTGGTATGCTTGAGTTGTGTGCTGTTGTTGTTTTTCTTTTTATGTTATTATAATATTCAAAAAAAAAAAAAATGATGACACTGTAACTGCTTTTGTGGAAAAATATCAAAGCTGTGTGAGGCGGAAAAATGTCAGTCTTTTCAGCACACCATGTGCTCTTTACAAATGTTTAAAAGAGATGTCAAGTTTTGGTTTAAGCGTTTTTGTTGTTACCACCACCAGTAGCTATAGTGAGAGCTTTATGAAGTAAAACTAATCCAAGAAGTTTCTTTTCTCTTTCTTTTTTCTCTTAGCCCCTAATTGTGTATTTTCTCTGGGTGTGCTCCAGTCAATAAGCGCAGGGGTGGGTATTGTTCCTCTGTAGGTCGCCCCTCTCACTTCCTGGTCTTCTTCTCCTTCTCCTCCGCTGGCGCCCCTTTACCCCAAAGGAGTGCTCCATCTCGGGGATAAAATAATTATTTTCTTTGATCCTCGCTGCTCGTCCGATCTCAATTTGCTGTATTGTTCGCGAGCTTCGGGGTTACTCACGGTGGACAGAGGGATGTTTAACTCGTTCAGAGTATTTAAAAAACCTGACCATCCCTTAGGTTCTAATCTCTGGGCTTTTTTATATGACGATGACAGGTGTTTAATCAGGTCCATGTGGGATCCTTTGACCGCTTTACCCATGTAAACAAATTCACCCTTTTACTCCATTTCCCTTCACCGTTTTTGCTCATTTTCCTCAAGATATAAGAGGCACTTTTTCGATCCCGCGGCGGGAGGTTTTGCAATACTTCATTGATAGTTTCATCCACACATTGTTGTTGTTGTTGTTCTTGCTGCTGCTCCCTATCTTCTTCTTCTTGTTCGGAGACTTTAGAAGGCCTGGTGAGAGTTTCCTCTTCTTTAACACCTTGTTTGATAAAAGCAAGATATCTCTGCAACAACGTGTTGTATTTTAAAATTTTGTCATAAGGGTTTATCCCCGGCTCGTTTAATACATCCCTCATCTTTTCATCCAAATCACTTGCGGCTGTGCGTCTCATCGATTGAGTCTGAGTTTCACTGGCTCCATGAATAGGATTTGATTGAGTCAGCCGACTCATTTGCTGGGCATTCAACAGATACATCTTTTGAGTCTGTTTTTGCTGACTGGCCATCTCTCCCGCCATAAATTTATCTTCTTCTATTCACCAGACTTCCTAGAAGCTCTCTAAATATAGGTACCACGGCAGAGAGCAGCGGTAAAAGGAAACCTTCCCGATTATCTCATCAAAGCACTGTGTTTGTTTTTCAGAGATCTTTTTTTATCCGCCAGCAGTCTGATTGTTTTTTTTCTGCTTTTTTAGTTTTTTATATTGACAGGGTGTGAGAGGGATGTTGCCCTTAAGCAGGTTAAGACAGATTTTGCTGAGACACTGAAGAAAGTCTGACGAGCAATGCTGAAGACTGTCGCTCCTCTTCTGAGGCGAGCAGTGACTTACAGCCCTCAGCAAAGGAGCGTTTCTTTTTATGCGGTCCCACATGGCTGTGTGTCCAGCTACTTGGCTTTAGGCAGATAAACCAGGGGCCACTGATGTGGCAGTATTCCTGACCTTAGTCTGTAGCATTCTGGGCACCCCGGCGTGAGATCTACTACTAAATACAAAAAGGGTTTTGAGCGGCATCTTCAAAGCTCTTAAGAAAAAAGCTTTTTTTCCCCAGAAATATAGATAGATAGATAGATAGATAATACTTTATTGATCCCACGACGGGGAAATTTGTGCATTACCACAGCTCAGTACAGTAAAGACCGAAAGACAGAAGTAATTAAGAAAAAAGTGTCACAATATGGCAGCAAAAAAGGACAAACAATATATACACTATAAAACAATACTATGTACAAATACACCTGCATACACGGTATGCAATTTTGGGTTGTGGAGGTATTTAGAAAAATAAATAAATATGCATGTACCGGCTGTAGATGTATGTATGTATGTAATATAAATATGTGCACTGTGTGGGTGTGTGAATTGTCCGAGTGACTCTCAGCGTCATGATGCGTTGTAGAGTCTAACTGCTGTTGGGATGAAAGACCTGCGAAAACGCTCCTTCCTGCAGCGAGGGTGTTTCAGTCTCTGACTGAAGGAGCTGCTCAGCGCACCCACGGTCTCATGTAGAGGGTGATGGGGGTTGTCCATGATGGATGTCAGCTTCGCTAACATCCTCCTCTCACCCACCACGACCACAGACTCAAGGGGACATCCCAGTACGGAGCTCGATCTCCGCACTAGTTTGTCGATCCTGTTTCTGTCTCTGTCGGTGCATCCGCCCCCCCAGCAGGCTACTGCGTAGAAAATGGCAGATGCCACAACAGAGTCATAGAAAGTTTTCAGCAGAGTCCTGCAGACTCCGAAGGACCTCAGTCTCCTCAACAGGTGGAGTCGACTCTGGCCCCTCTTGTACAGGACATCTGTGTTTGTTGACCAGTCCAGTTTTTTATTGAGATGAACACCCAGGTACTTGTATGAGTCCACTGTCTCGATGTCTTTTCCCTGGATGTTCACCAGTGTAGTGGGGGGTGACTTCCTTCTGAAGTCTATCACCATCTCCTTTGTCTTGCTGGCGTTGATCTGCAGAGCATTGACCTCACACCAGTCAACAAAGTCCCTGATGACCCCCCTGTATTCCCAGTCGTTCCCGTCCAATATGCATCCGATGATGGCCGTATCATCCGAGAACTTCTGTAGGTGGCAGTGGTCCGAGTTGTACCTGAAGTCTGAAGTGTACAGGCTGAACAGGAAGGGTGAGAGGACTGTGCCCTGTGGCGCCCCCGTGCTGCAGACTACCACATCAGACACACAGTTCTGGAGCCTCACGTACTGTGGTCTGTTGGTGAGGTAATCAATGGTCCATGTGGTCAGTTGCTCGTCCACTCCAGCTGCCTCCAGCTTCCCTCTCAGCAGTGCAGGCTGGATGGTGTTGAAAGCACTGGAGAAGTCAAAGAACATGACCCTCACAGTGCTCCCCACCTGCTCCAGGTGTGAGAGGGATCGGTGTAGCAGGTAGATAACAGCGTCATCCACCCCAATGCCGGGCCGGTAGGCAAACTGCAGGGGGTCCAGCGCTGAGCTCACCAGTTGGCGGAGGTGTTGCAGAATGAGCCTCTCCATGGTCTTCATCAGGTGCGAGGTCAGGGCCACAGGTCTGAAGTGGTTGGGCTCCTTGGGGTGTGCGATCTTTGGCACTGGAACCACGCAGGTGGTCTTCCACAATTCAGGAACCCTCTCCAGACTCAGGCTCAGGTCGAAGATATGCTGGACCACCTGACAGAGCTGGTCTGCACAGTCCCTGAGCAGTCTGGGGCTGATTCCATCCGGACCTGCTGCCTTCCTCATCTTGCTGAGCCAATACGTTGATCTGCAGTTTGTCTCGCGGGTTGTTAAAGAGCACCAAATAGTAGGTGTTCAAGCTGATGGTGCGACTGTATTTACCTTTGTAAAAAAGATTTTGAGTGAGTAACACCACGCTCATATTTTTATGATGCCTGTATTGCCTGAAAATTATTGCCACTTCAGGGTGCTCTGCTGCCTGCAATAACACATCGTCCAGTATAACAAGGTGGGAATGATGACGGGGAAACAAATCAGGGTCGTCAAAAGAATCCAGCAGTTCTTCAACAAATTTAATATTTTTATTGCTTTGCTGCAGTTCATCATACATCGGTTTACAAGAAGTATAAATCCATACAATGTTGTCAGGCATAACATCTTTGCAGTTTTCAAATTCCTGAATGGTGTCACCCCTTAACTCATCCGTCAAGTCCCCCAGATAATTGCACAGCTCTAGTGTGTTTTCCCCTGTTTTCGTGGTGTAAATTATGCTGTCTATGTCAAAATAAAGCACCTTCTCCTGCAGCTGCTCTAAATAACTGTACAATTTTAGACGACTGTACACTATTGTGAAAGCCGCTACGAACACGTTGTCTACTTTGTTGGGAGGGGCTATGTCGCCGTAGACCCACTGGACCAGAGCTACTCGGTCGTTAATAAAAGAAAACTATTTAATGCGGTGTTTTTCAGAGAACATTTCAGAGAACTCCTCAGGCTCCAACACAAGCTCCATTTGGCAGAGGTTGCTTCTCTCCGCAAACTTTCCCCAGAAGCTGCTAAGATATAATTTAGACACTTGTCTTTTGGCCAGATTGGGTTTCATTTTTCAGCATCCAGCAAGATGCCCTGACACTCTCAATATTCCCTGATGTATTTTTCACTGCTCTCCTGATCTACAGCCTCGGGAGGGTATCCTGAAGCCTCTTGTTTTCCTTTTAAAAGTGTGTGCATGTACTGTGAAAAGATTGAATCGTCACGGTGATCAAAATGCCAAACCTCTGTGATTTTTGACAGGCGGTAACCCATCTCTACAGCCTTGTTAAATTCGGGTGTGACCCAGACCCCCTTTAACACTCTGGCCTCATCGTCATGACTACAGGGGCCGCTTTGAGCGTTCAGCTCTGCGCAGGTGCGACAGTGTAAACACCAGTTTACCCGCGAGTGTTCTGTAAGGTAAAACGGGGAAATACAAACCCCTCGGCGGATACACCACGGCTCTGATTAACCCAAAGTAGGCACGCGGATCTTTAAAATCTCTGTGAATTATTTCAGGATGACCCAGAGGATACGGATAGCTGCAGTTGACGTACAGGTAGAGTGAGGTGACGTCTACATAGCATACATTCTCATCCCGCTCAATCTCACGGCGCAAGTTCTTCCCCCGTACAGAGCATCACGGGGAAGGAGAGGCTGCGGGGGTCATAACATCTTAGGAAATTAATCACACTCGCGTTGCTGTTTTTCATCTTGTTCCATCTATGCTCCCTCATGACAATCACTTTTACCCTGTACACAGAATGTAGCATTTCTAATCTTCTCATGGTGCTCGAGTGAAGCTCTTCGAATGTGGTGGGGGTGAGCGGACAGAGGTCCTGCGGCTGAAAACACCGGGGGCATCCGTGATAAAAGCATCCCAGAAATTACCGCACAAACTTTTCCTGCCCCTTCTCCACGTATCCGTCTACACAATAGGAACCCAGCTGCTTCTCGCCCACGTTAAGCACGTGATGAATAAAGATACCCTCAGGTGTGAGAGACCCATTCTAGCCACCGTATGCTACTGTGAGAGAATGATTTGAATTGCCTTCTGTAATGGTCAGGTGGAGAGATGGCAAGCATGTTTGGAGTCAGAAAATGAGTGACAAACACTCAACCCCAAACAGCAATGACTGCATACACTGGTGTATCGGGTGTAACATTGTTGACACACATAAGGAGTGTCTGAGAAGGATTTGAGATTTTTAATATCGTAGTAATGATTCAGATAGAGAAAAAGAAACGCTGTTTTGTCTTTTGCGGGTGTTGCCGTGTGAAATTTAGCGAGGGTGTGGCTGTCTTTGTTTCTTTAAAACACCCCAATCTTACAGTCTAAAGCCCTTTCAAAGAGTGACACGTCGCTAAAACTTACGTCTCAGTGTTCGGTGAAACCTACTTTGCACTGAATCTCTCTACCTATTCTCTCGGCCTCTTGGCCGTCGATGAACAGGTGCAACAGGAGGGCCAAATTAGTGGCGAAACACAGACTGTTGTCAGGGTTTTCCACAACATAAAGAAATCTTCTCTTCTTGCGCACCACTTTGCTGTCTAACAAGCCCAGTTTCCCTGCTCCTCTCACCCACACACAAGTGCCCCATGCTGGGCCATGTTACGGCTGCCCAGCCTTCCCTCTAGAGCTCCAGTGACACACAAATCCCTCTTTGCTCAGCATCAGCACCCTTAGCGGCATCAGCGATGGCAATGGTAGGCCCTACCAGTAGACTATCGGCAATGGATCCAAAAACAAATTCACATAGACTACACCTACTATGCTTATCCAGGGATCATACACAGCAGACAGTCACCCTTCTCTACCAGAGCACAAAATTTTACATCACGTTTCAAAAGGTGGAGTGTGTCTACAAATGTGCATTGTGCTGCACAGTAAAAACAATAGAAGTTTAGTTGTCAAAGATAGGCCTTGACAAAGTTGTCATTGACAAAGGGGAGATAATCAACACCATGGACAGCACTAACTAGAGTTTGTCTTACCCACTATAGATCTGTTGCATTGAATATGTAGTTTATGGAATACTGTAAATGTAGGCCTAATAAAGTTTGAATTTACTATAACAGCTTCATGCTGTGTCTGGGTGTTTCAAATGGCAGAAAGTGTCCGCAAAAGAATATGCCTAACATATGCATATGCATAACAACAATAATGATATAATAATTGCCAACACATGCATTCAGGTGGCAGGAGGGTTGTTCGCTTGATGGCTTAAGCCTTACCCCTGCTGTTCTGAGAGAATCCTGAGAAGCCTCACACTGTGCTTATACAATCAGATACTGTGCCGCTGCGGAGTGAGGTTATCCTTCCTTGCATAGTCCCTTCAGTGAGTGTGTGGAAGGTATGCTTGAACCTTCAACCTCACTGTCTGAACATTGTGATGTTCTGGTGGCCCAAGTTGTGTGTCAGGTAGACCAAGGGATTGTCCCAATTTGTGTTATCAATGTCACAGATGAAGAACTGATTTTGAGGGAGGGTATGAAAGTGGGCACAATGTATGCTGATATTGAGGTGGGGTATGGTTCAGGGGAGGTCAATGGGAGCAAAGGTCAAGAGTCCTCTTGGTCTATAGATACCCTGGTCAGGCAGTTGGGGCTGAATCAGAAGGAGTTTGGAAATTCAGACTGACAACTGTCTATAGATACCCTGGTCAGGCAGTTGGGGCTGAATCAGAAGGAGTTTGGAAATTCAGACTGACAACTGTCTATAATCTGTTGCATCTCTCTGTTTCAGTACAGGTGATACAGATCTAGGAAGGACCCCCTTTGTAAAGCAAACAATTGACACCGGGGATGCTAAGCCTGTTAAGTTACAGCCACATCATGTTCCTCTTCATTTACAGGAAGAATGTGCAGAACACATTAAACAGATGCAAGCGAGTGGTATCATCCAGCCTTCCTGGAATCCTTAGGTTGCCCCAGTAGTTCTTGTGAGAAAACAGTATGGGGGCCTGTGGTTTTGTGTAGATTACCGTATGTGGCAGGATGGTGTCTTTTCTTTTTTTCATACCTTTCCCCCTTGCCCATCACTCACTCCACACCAGGTGTGGATCAGCACACAGCACTGATTGCAGGGCGGAGATGCTCAGCACTATAGCGGCTCCGGTGTCTTTTTGTTCAGTTTGCCCCCTGGTCTCCCTTGTGGCTGGCATTTGTCATGGCTGGTTTCCATGTGTGGCATGGCACTCTGTGTGGCCTCTGTGTGGTGGTTGGTGTTGCCGATTTCACTGGATCTTCTCCACCTCTCTGAAATCTGTGGCTGTCTGCTGGTGCGGCTGTGTGGGACCGGAGTTGTCTGCGCTGTTGGTTTGCTCTCTCCAGCGGTGGTTTACTGCGGCCTGTTGCTCCCCCTCTCCTCTCTGGCGGGGAAGCTGTGCCTGTGCTCTGTGGCACACTTTGGCTTGGCTGTGCGCTGTAGTGTAGTGTAGGCAGTTAGATGAGATACCAGGCCTGGGCAGAGATGCTATGACAAGCAGATAAGGAGCTGGTGGGCCACCGCAAGGGTCACCACCACCCTGGAGAAAGGGGGGATATTCAGGCATCAGATCATTGCAGTGGAGAAGTGGATGCTGGAGTAGTTTTGGAACAGCAATGTCAGTCACCACTCCTCCTATCAGGAAGAGAGAATTGTCAGCCAGTCTGCATGAGAAAGGCACCCAGTCCATGAGAGGAGGGCATCTGTGTGGTCAAGAGACTATGACCTATTATGTTGACTCAAGGACGAGTCTTCTCCATTAGGGGAAGAAGGAGTGTAGTGAGGGAGTGTTGTTGTGCTGAGAACTTCTGGGAGAGGGGGAGAATTGACAACTGATGTGATTCACCATGTGTGTGGGGCGTGTGGTGAAAATGAAAATGTTGTACATGTGCTTTTAATTTGAAGGACCCTTTGAGACAGAAACAGGAAGTTGTGAAGAGACCAGCAGTATAACGGATAAGCTAGGTGAAATTCCAGGTTATGGGGCCTATGGAAAAAATGTAGGTAACCTGAAAGTCTTGTCTGTTGTTTTTCTTCATGACAAACAAGACATGGTGTCAGAAGTACGGCAGTGGTAAGAAGCAGAGGAAAGGTAACAGGAGAGTAGAAGTTTACTGGTCAGAGAAATGAAGACCGATTGTGGTGGTGTGAAGGTGGTGATCGCGTAGGCTCCCCAGCTTGCAGCTAACCCTGCTAATCCACCTCCAAGTGCAACGTTCACAATTCAACCTCCAGAGGCATCTCTCCTCAGGACTGGGAGAGATGGATTCGGAGGTTTGAAAGATTGGCCAGCAATCTGCGTCTTAGCTCTCAAGCTAACCAGGTGTAAACACTTTGATCTACTGCATGGGGGATGAAGCAGATGATATACTGTGGGCCAAGCTTCATCTAATGCAGAGACAACAACATGGTGTGATGAGTTGATAAGAGACCACCTTGTAGTGGGATTCAGAGACACAGGTCTAGTGGAAAGGATGCAGATGGACAGGGATTTGACCTTGGAAAAGGCACTAAACATGACACGGAAGTTGGAAGTGATCAAAAGACAGCAAATAGATCTCATGGGAGAAGCTAAAGGTGAAATCAATGCAGTGATGGCTAAGAACAAGAAAAAAAAGCAGCCCACAGCAAAGATATCTTTTCAACATAAAAACCTGGCAACAAAGTCAAAAGCGCCAACGGATTGACAGCAATGCTACAGGTGTGGAAAAGCCCCTGCAAATGGAAAATGTCGGTGCCCAGCAAAAGATGTGACATGCTACATGTGGGAAAAATGAACATTACAGTAAAGTGTGTAGGTCTGCCAAAGCAAGACGTGTAGTGGAAACTAATACAAATTGTGATACACCTTTGTTTCTAGGCTCAGTAGATGCAGGCATAGACCCCTGGTACACAGATTTGACTATCAGAAGCCACAAAGTGAGGTTTAAGATAGACACAGGAGCTGATGTCTCAGCCATTCCAGCCCAGAGATATTACACCATTGCTAATAGAGACACCCATTTAATTGAAACAGATCACTATTTGGCCCAGGTGGTGCACCACTCTCCATCAAAGGCAAATATACAGAGTCACTATGTAAAGCTGAGCAGGCGATTCAGGAGGATATGCATGTAATAAAAGACTTAAATATAGCTTTGCTAAGCAGGCCAGGTAGCATGAAGTTTAACCTTGTCTCCAGGCTAAATAGCACGTGTAACCCCTATGACAACACCGTTGGGTTTACCATAAATGTTTCATTGACTTCATGCTAAATAATTATGTTATGTGTGAATTCATGAGAGCTGTGTAAAAATGATTGTAGTTGTTTCAAGTGGCCACAGGAGGGCGCTTCATGTACATCCAATGAAGGAAATCTATTGAAAGTGTGCATTGCATGCTGGGATACAAGAAGCTAGCTAAGCCCGAATACTGATGCCACCACGATACATAGAAGAGTGAGGTTATTGACATTGTATGAGAGAACAACTGTTTTTTTTTATAGACACGAGTCTGTATATGCTTTTGAATAGTCACGAGAGAGTTCCAAACGTTGGTGACCAGAGCATTAGTTGTGTTTTGTTTTATGCTATATGTTGCTAATGGACACGCACGTTCTTCACTTAATTATGAATATGGACTATTGAACTTTTCTTATGTTAAAAAACCAATTGGAGTCAATTGTAAATCTTATGAAGATGTTGTAATGAGTCAACGTGCTGGTTTTGAGTCGTTTGAATGTAATTGTTTCGTGTGAACAGTGGTAATTTTCACTGCACCATTTCTGGACGCCATGTTCAATGTTGTAGAAGTGAAAGGGGGTTTGTGTGCACTAAAGCTCATAATGTGTACGCGTACATGGTTTTCTTGATTCTTCTGGTAGTAACTGATATGTTTAAGTTCATTTTGAAATGATTGAAAATGTTTGAATGTGATTGTGAATGAGAGACATTATTGATAAGAGATGAAGAACAATTTGTGTAACATGATTTATATAATACTGTTAAAAAGACACACATTATGGTGACTGATGTTTTAATGTCCCATGATACAGTTGCTCATTCTTTTTGTGACCAGCATTATAAGTTACATTTGAGTATAAGAGAAAGATAGATACGATATTCTGCAGAAATTGATGATTGTTAGTTGTTGGCAGAGTCCTATCCAAAACTTTGTCAAAGGACACTTACAATGCCCGGATTGGCGTCACCAGGGTCCCACCCTGGAGCCACTCCTGGGGTTGGAGCTTGCAGGCGAGTCCCTGGTGGCCGGGTCTTCGCCCACAGGACCTGGTCAGGCACAACCCGAAGGAGTGACATGGGCCTGCTGTTGTGTTATCGATAAAAACACTATGTTGTACAGTTTATTTTGAAAGGACAAGTTTTATTTTGAAACAGAAAACTACATGTAAGATCATGTGACTTATGCTCATAGTCAGGTGACTAACTTGCTCATAACTAGGAAGTGAGGAAAAGCATGCTCCAGAGTTGCTGTTTTTGTTAACAATTTCATCCTGTTGAATCTGCCTGCATCTTATGCCCTTTAATGGCATCGTTAGTATGTATCTATATATATTTATGTTGTTAATGAGGGCAGATGATTATTTTTGTGATAATGTTACTTCTGAGAAGTTTATGCAGGGAGTCTGTGTTGTCATTATAGTTTGACTGCTCCACCACGGCTGTTGTTAAAATTCATGTAAATGTGAATAAATAGTTGATAATACACTACATAATAAATAGGAATGAATAAGCTATATTAAAATACAGTGGTTTACAAATAAACAAGTAATAAATACATCAAAGGTAACCAGAGGTGTATAGTAATGAAGTAGATGTACTTCGTTACACTACTTAAGTAATTTTTTTGAGGATTTGTACTTGAGTTTTTTTTTAAATCAGGACTTTTACTTTACTACATTTAAAAGCAAAAAATATACTTTTACTTCGTTACTTTGACATTTGCCACCTCGTTATTCGTTACAAATTAAAATAATCAAAGAGATATCTGGAAAGCGCGGGTCCGAGAGGACGAGAAGAACCACGTACGGTACTCTTGTGAAGATTAAGGTGAGGGGCGGGATGCGCGGGGCGGCAGAGATCTGCAGCACTGTAAACATGGCAGCCGCAGAACATGTCGACAGCGAGGGGGAGACAGAAGACGGTACAGCTTCGGCAGAAGACGATGGTCACCCGTGGTCATACCTGGCAACAATGTTCCAAAGTGCCACGAGATAAAGGCGTTTAACAACTCTCCATCCAACCTTAAGAAACACATTGAGGTAAGTGAATTAAGTAAGTTAATCGCTGCCAATGTCATGTCATGTGGCAGGACGAGTATAAATATTAGTGCTGGGACGTTAACGAGTGTTAACGACGCCGGTCGTTAAAGGCCCAGCACTAATAAATATGTGCTAATAGTTTTACATGGTTTTAGCCAACATTTTTGGCCTTTTCGTTAGCGTTAGCAACTTGCTTCTTACTAGCACGTAATGTTGGCTAATAACATAAGCAACTTGCCTGTAGATAATATCTTGCGGAAAATTGTTCTGCAGGAGTGTCAATAAAACAAGGTTAGCATCTTAACTTACTCAAACGAGGCAGTTTTCCTCCTGCATGATACATTTTTAATATCAAGTGCTTTACCTTTTTATGAAAAATACACAAATCATACAAGATCAGTAACTTGAAGTTAAGCATTAGGTTATTGTTTGTTGTTTGTTCATAGGAGCTGTAGTAACATAGCATGCCGTTCAATAAAATAGCTTTGTTTTTTAAATTGTATTTGTTGTACAGCAATTAGATGTCCAAGCTCAGTGTGCTGTGTTATGTTTTAGTTTTAAACACTTTGGTATTTCTGAAAGATAAAATATAGTTGACAGTTGACCAACATTTTTTTTTATCAATGTTGGACATGCCCACAAATGGGCATGGTGGTTAGAACAATCCAGACCTATCATTGTGGTAACTGTTGAATGATGTCTTGAGTATCATTTAAACTAATATTGTTATTTCTTTTACTTTTGTGTTTTTCATGTAGAGAGCACATCCACACCATCTAAAAAAATATGAGCAGCTGACTTCATAGAAAAGAAAGAGGGCTTCGGAAGCTGGGACCTCCACCATCAAACAGACCACCTTGCTGGATACCCGCTCAATATCTCAGAGAGTCAACGGGCTCCAGCCATTGTCAACTGTTGAAAATGAAGCCTTCAGAGAGCTTCTCACAGATCTCCTTCCTACTGCCAAAGTCATCACACAGGTCACCCTGAGATCAAGGATTGAAGATTTAGAAAAGACTATGAAAAACGTGTTACCTGAGGAGATGAGTAAAGTGGATCGCATCGCCACCACTACAGACTGTTGGTCAGTTAGGAGAAGGAGCTTCCTTTGATGTTTTGGCCACCGCACTCAATGACATCCATTCTGAATATGGCATCAGGAACAAAGTTGTGAGGACAACAACTGATAATGGCTCCAACTTCTTGAAGGCTTTTCAAGTTTTTAGTGTGGACAAAAACAATAATGAAGCAGAAGAGGAAGAGAAAGAGGATGAGGAAGGGAATGAGATGGAGGAGGGAGTGGAATTTGTTGATGTGACTTTGGTCCTAGATGAGAATGATGGCTTTGAGTTTGAGCTTCCAAAACATCAACAATGTGCTTGTCATCTCCTCAACTTAGTGTCTACAGTTGATTCTGAAAAAGCAACAGCCAATGATGGATACAAAAAACTGCAATGCTCAACATTCAGCAAGTGTTATGGGCTGTGGAATAAGTGTGGAAGATCCTGCCAAGGAGCTGAAGCTGTGGAAGATGCCTGCTCCCTCCAGCTGCTACGACCAAACGCCACCAAGTGGAGCTCCATGTTTATGGCTGTGGAAAGGCTCCTCAAGATTCTGAGAGAAGAGAGAGAAGGGAGAGCCAGCTTTGAGAGAGATCTGTGCAGAATTGAAGGTTCCAGTGTAAGTTTGAATTATGTATTTATTTATTTTTTATGTTTGGGTACAATATTCATGCATAATTGTAAAACAGTGGTTTGTTTTCTCCCTAAAAGGTTCCATCCAGTTGAGCTCACTTTCCTCAAAGAGTACTACACCACCATGAGCCCTGTCGCCCAGTCCATCAACATCCTCCAAGGATAAGTGGAAGTCCAGATGGGATGGCTTCTTCCGACTATTTCCCTGCTGAGCAGCAAACTGGAAAAAATAAAGATTGCACTGAAGCACTGCAAGCCGTTGGTTGAAGCCATTCAAGTGGGCATCCAGAACCATTTTGGTGAAATATTAAGAGTCCCTGAATTGGTTGCTGCAGTGATTCTCATCCCAAAATTCAAAACGGCCTGGATCCAAGATGATGCTACACTGAAAATCGGTAAGACAACATGGAGAAAATATTCATTAAATTACAAATTTAATGTACGCTTACTACATTTATGTTATTTTATTACTCATTTCATACATCAGTTTAATTTCCAATAGAAGTTGAGCCAATATCTAAGATGTCTAATTGTCAGAGTCAAGACTTTAAATTTGTGTTTCTCTCCTCATCTATTCCCTGAATTTGTGAAAGTAGGCAATCTGCAAGCCCCTCCTTGAACCGCCACCTTATCGTGGTGGAGGGGTTTGAGCACCTGAGTGATCCTAGGAGCTATGTTGTCCGGGGCTTAATGCCCCTGGTAGGGTCTCCCAAGGCAAACAGGTCCTAGATGACAGGTCAGACCAAGAGCGGTTCCAAAGCCCCAAATGAAGAGTGATACATCAAGGCAGTTCACATCGCCCGGAATGGCGTTACCGGGCCCCACCCTGGAGCCAGGCCTGGGGTTGGGGCTCGCAGGCGAGCGCCTGGTGGCCGGGTCTTTGCCCACGGGACCCGGCCGGGCTCAGCCCGAAGGAGCGACGTGGGCCCGCCCTCCCGTAGGCCCACCACCCGCGGGAGGGTTCAGATGGGGCCGGTGCTTTGTGGTTTGGGTGGCGGTCGTGGGCGGGGGCCCCGGCGACCCAATCCCTGGACAACGACTCTGGCTTTAGGGACATGGAATGTCACCTCACTGGGGGGGAAAGAGCCCGAGCTAGTGCGGGAGGCTGAGCGGTACCGGCTAGAGATAGTCGGGCTCGCCTCTACGCACAGTCTGGGCTCTGGAACCCAACTCCTTGAGAGAGGCTAGACTCTCTTCTACTCGGGAGTTGCTCATGGTGAGAGGCGGCGGGCTGGTGTGGGCTTGCTCATAGCCCCCCATCTCAGCCGCCATGTGTTGGAGTTCTCCCCGCTGAACGAGAGGGTCGTTTCCCTGCGCCTTCGGGTCGGGGATAGGTCTCTCACGGTCGTTTCGGCTTACGGGCCAAACGGCAGTGCTGAGTACCCGGCCTTCTTGGGGTCCCTGGAAGGGGTACTGGAAAGTGCCCCAACTGGGGACTCCATTGTTCTGCTGGGGGACTTCAACGCTCACGTGGGCAGCGACAGTGATACCTGGAGGGGCGTGATTGGGAGGAACGGCCTCCCCGATCTGAACCCGAGTGGTGTTCTGTTGTTGGACTTCTGTGCTAGTCACAGTTTGTCCATAACGAACACCATGTTCGAGCATAAGGGTGTCCATAAGTGCACGTGGCACCAGGACACCCTAGGCCGGAGTTCAATGATCGACTTTGTAGTCGTATCATCTGATCTCCGGCCGTATATCTTGGACACTCGGGTGAAGAGAGGGGCTGAGCTGTCAACTGATCACTACCTGGTGGTGAGTTGGATCCGGTGGCGAGGGAGGAAGCTGGACAGACTCAGCAGACCCAAACGTACTGTGAGGGTTTGTTGGGAACGTCTGGCAGAATCCTCTGTCACTGAGGTCTTCAATTCCCACCTCCGGGAGAGCTTTGACCAGATCCCAAGGGAGGCTGGAGACATTGAGTCTGAATGGACCATATTCTCCGCCTCCATTGTTGATGCGGCTGTTCGGAGCTGTGGCCGCAAGGTCTCCGGTGCCTGTCGTGGCGGCAATCCCCGAACCCGGTGGTGGACACCGGAAGTAAGGGATGCCGTCAAGCTGAAGAAGGAGTCCTACCGAGCCTGGTTGGCTCGGGGGACCCCTGAGGCAGCTGATGGGTACCGACAGGCCAAGCGTGCGGCAGCCTGGTCAGTCGCGGAAGCAAAAACTCGGGTATGGGAAAAGTTCGGGGAGGCCATGGAGGAGGACTACCGATCGGCCTCGAAGAAATTCTGGCAAACCATCCGGCGCCTCAGGAGGGGGAAGCAGTGCTCTGCCAACACTGTTTACAGTGGAGGTGGGGAGCTGTTGACCTCGACTGGGGATATTGTCGGGCGGTGGAAGGAATACTTCGAGGATCTCCTCAATCCCGCTGCCATGTCTTCCATGGAGGAAGCAGAGACAGAGGACTCAGAGGTTGATTCATTCATCACCCAAGCTGAAGTCACCGAGGTAGTTCGGAAGCTCCCCGGTGGCAAGGCAGCGGGGGTGGATGAGATCTGCCCTGAGTATCTCAAGTGTCTGGATGTTGTGGGGCTGTCTTGGCTGACAACATCGCTCTGCAACATCGCGTGGCAGTCGGGGACAGTGCCTCTGGACTGGCAGACCGGGGTGGTGGTCCCTTTTTTAAAAAGGGGGACCGGAGGATGTGTTCCAACTACCGGGGGATCACACTCCTCAGCCTCCCGGGGAAAGTCTATTCCAGGGTGCTGGAGAGGAGAATTCGACCGATTGTCGAACCTCAGATTCAGGAGGAACAATGCGGTTTTCGTCCTGGTCGTGGAACACTGGACCAGCTCTATACCCTCCACAGGGTGCTCGAGGGTTCATGGGAGTTTGCCCAACCAGTCCACATGTGCTTTGTGGACTTGGAGAAGGCATTCGACCGTGTCCCCCGTGGCATTCTGTGGGAGGTGCTCCGAGAATATGGGGTCGGAGGCCCTCTGCTGAGGGCTGTAAGGTCTCTGTACGACCGGAGCAGGAGCTTGGTTCGCATTGCCGGCAGTAAGTCGGACTTGTTCCCAGTGCATGTTGGCCTCCGACAGGGCTGCCCTTTGTCACCGGTTCTGTTCATTATTTTTATGGACAGAATTTCTAGGCGCAGCCAGGGTCCGGAGGGGGTCCGGTTCGGGAGTCACCGGATTTCATCTCTGCTTTTTGCAGATGATGTTGTCTTGTTGGCTCCCTCGAGCCAGGACCTTCAGCATGCGCTGGGGCGGTTCGCAGCTGAGTGTGAAGCAGCTGGGATGAGAATCAGCACCTCCAAGTCTGAGGCCATGGTTCTCGACCGGAAAAAGGTGGTTTGCCCTCTCCAGGTCGGGGGAGAGTTCCTGCCTCAAGTGGAGGAGTTTAAGTATCTCGGGGTCCGGTTCACGAGTGGGGGAAGGATGGAGTGTGAGATCGACAGGCGGATCGGTGCAGCGGCCGCAGTAATGCGGTCGTTGCATCGGTCCGCCGTGGTGAAGAGAGAGCTGAGCCGAAAGGCGAAGCTCTCGATTTACCGGTCGATCTACGTTCCTACCCTCACCTATGGTCATGAACTCTGGGTCATGACCGAAAGAACGAGATCCCGGATACAAGCGGCCGAAATGAGTTTCCTCCGCAGGGTGGCGGGGCGCTCCCTTAGAGATAGGGTGAGAAGCTCTGTCACCCGGGAGGAGCTCGGAGTAGAGCCGCTGCTCCTCCACATCGAGAGGAGCCAGTTGAGGTGGCTCGGGCATCTGTACCGGATGCCCCCTGGGCGCCTCCCTCGGGAGGTGTTCCGGGCATGTCCCACCGGAAGGAGGCCCCGGGGAAGACCCAGGACACGCTGGAGTGACTATGTCACCCGGCTGGCCTGGGAACGCCTTGGGGTCCCTCCGGAAGAGCTGGAGGAAGTGTCTGGGGAGAGGGAAGTCTGGGGGTCCCTGCTCAGGCTGCTGCCCCCGCGACCCGGCCCCGGATAAGCGGAGGAAGATGGATGGATGGATGGATGGATGGCAATCTGCAAGCTCACACTGCCTTGGTTCTAGATCTGTTATTTTCACAATTTGTCTCAACTTTTTTTCTATTTTATTTATTTTTTTTGTGTTCTAATTTTGGCCTTTTGTGTCTGATAGTGTTGTTAGTCAATGTAATATTAATTATTCCTTTAGAATTGTGGAAAATGGCATAAATGTAATTAAATTTGTCCAATAAAATGTGACTGTACTAATGCTAGTGTCACCCTCCTTGTGTTTCAGGGTTGGACCACATCAGGGACATCAGGGTTGGACTACATCAGGGAGGATCCTTCCATTTCAGCAGATGCTGGATCTGGCTCATCTGATGAGGGAGACTTCTTCCACATCCTGAAAAGTTCCCACAAACCGCCAAGTGCCACCAAGCAGCTTTATTCGTACCTGGCCTACTCAACAGATGACGTCAAGATTCTCAAGACGTTTCCTGTGGTTCTCAAGTTGTCTGTCAAACTCAACACACCTCTGCCTGCTTCGGCAGCTTGCGAAAGGCTGTTCAGCATAGCAGGTCTCATCTTCAGCCCAAAAAGAGCACGGCTAGCTGCGAACACTTTTGAAAATCAGCTTCTGCTGAGGATGAACCGCACGTTCAACTTCTCCACTTGAACCAGAAAGTTTGTGTGTGTGGTAGTGTGCCTCAGCTCATGAGGATTCCCCCAATAGTTAAAAAGTGAAAAAATGGTCCTTGTGTTAAAAAATAAACAATGTCTTGCAAAATTTGAATTGTATTCTATACCACATTTCATTCACCTGAAAAAGTGAAATAAAAAAACTTTGCTTCTTTTCATGCGCACTATAAAATACTTGTACTTTTACTTTTGATACTTGAGTATATTTTTTCACAAGATACTTTGATACTTAAGTACATTTAGTGTGAGCTACTTTAAGGCTTTTAAGTAATAAGTAAGTAATTTAAGTAATTTTCTTATAGGTGATTTTAACTTTTACCAAAGTCATTTTCAGTTATGGTACTTATACTTTTACTTAGTTATTTTTTTCAAGTACTTTATACACTTCTGAAGGTAACAGTTAAAAACAAGCAGTTTAATTCATTGAGGAATCATATTATATATTTACATTGTGTGCGTGCAAGCATTTGTATTCATTGTATGTTTTGTGTGTTTTAGTTTTACTCTTTCTCACATCAATAAACCTGTGGACAATGGACAACTGTCTTCAGAGTTGTGATGTCAGGAAGAAGTTTATCTGTCTGCCAAAGTGTATCACACTACTTATCCTGAGGGCAGAATAGTAAAACAACGGCTTTCCAGCGGGCAAGACGATGCAGCCATCTGACAGACACTACTAACAACGTCATCACACGCAGCCAGTGGATGACCATCACAACAGTGTCTAAACAGAGGTGCATCAGATAACGCCATGGCTGAGAAAGCAAGTTCAATGAAGACGCGGTCCCAAGCCATATGCTCTTCTGCGTGTAACCCAGATGAACATAATAGTAAATTAATAAAGGTTTAGATTAATACTAATCATGAAAAAAATAAATAATAATTGTGTTCAAGATAACAAAATGTTATAAAAATAGTTAACTGCTCGAATTATTGTCATTTTTATGTGTACTGTTCCTTTAACCAGTGTAGCGGTAACAGCCGATCACGGTAACAGCCAAGTACGTAGTGCCACTTGCTGGAGGGAGGGTGAATAATTAGAATAAGAGCAGCAGACCAGAGACGGCAGACGGAAAAGTCAAGACCGAGAGGAAAAGAGAGAGTAAATAGGAGTAAAAGAAGTGTATTTTGAGGGTTTCACTTTGTTTTTCTTCATTTTTTGGAGGATGTTTGATTCACCTGCTGTTCGAGTCGCTGGATTCTGTTTGTTTCTTTGTTTTTGAACGAGGATTTGGCCAGGTTTTTAGTTAGGATCGTCGGTGTGGAAACAAAACACCCGGAGCTGTGGAGAGAAGATGGCGAGCCGCCCGTAGGAGAGATACAAGGAGGGGAATCGATTCTGCAGACTCACCTGCACGACATGGATTGAGACACTGATCCCAACTCTGGGATCGTGGTAGGACAAAACTGACAGTTTTCACAGCAGTACACTGAACTTTATTTGGACTGATAAAGGACTCAACCAAAGGACTGGTAACACACCAAACTGTGGAAATTTGAGTTATTGCTTATATCGATCTGTGAGATCTGAGATTTGATTTGTCTTTTGATATTTTATTGAACTGTGTTTTCATTTTACTCACTTCCCTTATTGTATGCCAAATTGGTGTTAGATGGGTGGGTTGTGTAGTGGAAGTTAAAAGAGCTGGTTAGACAAACCAAGGAGAAATTAGAAAAATAGAACTAAACTCATAAATAGGCCTACCTTAGATAACACAAGAACTTGAAACTGAGTAAACTTAAATGAGATACTAGGAACTAAACAACCAATCAGAATCAGAATCAGAATCAGAATTCTTTATTGTCATTATTCAACAAGTTGAACAACGAAATTCGAAAGTGACCACTAACAGTGCCGGTATAAAAAATAAAAAGATAAGATAAAGCCTAAATATAAAAATACAAAAGATACAAAAACCTATATATGTACATATAAATAAATAAATTCACATCAGTGGGATGTAGCAGCGTTAAGAAGTGATATGGTTGATGGGTAAAAACTGTTCTTAAGTCTGTTTGTATGTGTTTTTGTGGATCTGAAACGTCTGCTAGAGGGCAGGCGTTCGAACAGTCCGTGTCCGGGGTGAGTGGAGTCTTGGAGGATTCTGGCAGCACTCTTGAGGCAGCGTGAGTTGTACAGGTCCTCTAGAGGGGGAGACTGCTTCCGACGATCCGCTGGGCAGTGTGAATTATCCTGTGTAGCTCTTTCCTCTGTGCAACTGTGCAGCTGGAGTACCATGCACAGAGGCAGTAGCTCAGGACGCTCTCCACTGTGCTGCGGTAGAAGGACACCAGAAGTTTCTCTGTGATATTGTTTTTCTTGAGGACCCTCAGGAAGTAGAGTCTCTTCTGGGCCTTCCCCATCAGCTCTGCAATGTGCAGTCCCCAGGTCAGGTTGTCACTGATGGTGACTCCAAGGAAGCGGAAATCCGAGACCCTCTCCACGCAGACCCCATTGATGTGGAGTGGCTGGATGTCGTGCCTCTTCTTCCTGAAGTCAACAACCAGCTCCTTGGTCTTGTTTGTGTTCAGGAGCAGGTTGTTGTCACGGCACCAGACTGTCAGTCTCTCCACCTCCTCCCTGTAGGCTGACTCATCTTCCCCTGTGATGAGCCCCACCACTGTCGTGTCATCCACGAACTTAACGATGGTGTTGCTGTGGTGGATGGGAGTGCAGTCGTGGGTATATAGTGTGTAAAGGAGGGGGCTCAGCCCGCAGCCCTGTGGGGAGCCAGTGCTGAGACTGATGGCTGTGGAGAGGTGCGGGCCCACTCTGACCCTCTGGGTGCGTTCTGTAAGGAAGCTCTTAATCCAGATGCAGGTGGGGTAAGGTAGACCAATGTCCGACAACTTGTCCACCAGTCTGTGGGGAAAGATGGTGTTAAATGCCGAGCTAAAGTCTATAAAGAGCATCCGTGCATAGCTCCCCCGTTGTTCTAGGTGGGACAAGACAGTGTGGAGAGCGGTGGTCACGGCGTCCTCTGTAGATCTGTTAGCTCTGTAGGCAAACTGGTGTGTGTCGAACGAAGGAGGGATGAAAGTCATGATGTGGTTCCTGATGAGCTTCTCGAAGCACTTCATTACCACGGAAGTCAATGCTACTGGCCTGTAGTCATTGAGGCTGACAATCGGTTGCTTTTTGGGAAGAGGGACTATGATGGAGGATTTTAGACAGGATGGGATGGCGGACTGGCACAAGGACTGATTAAGAATCCTGGTGAGGACTCCGGTCAGCTGATCAGCGCAGTCCTTCAGTACCTGTCCTGAGATGCCGTCAGGGCCGGCTGCCTTCTGTGGGTTGACGGACCGCAGTGTTCGCCTCACCTCGTGCTCCCTCACCCTGAAGGTGGAGTTGTCGCTCTCAGTGTGGGGTCCAGGGGCCTCTGACGATTCCACCTCAAACCGAGCGAAGTGGTGGTTAAGCTCCTCTGCCAGTGATGTGTCACCTGCTACAGGACCCCTATTGGTCCTGTAGTTAGTGATATGCTGGACGCCCAACCACACCTGCCTGTTGTTGTTGCACTGCAGGTGGTCTTCAATCTTCCTCTTATAGTCCAACTTGGCCTCCCGGATGCCCCTCTTCAGGCTGGCACGGGCTGAGCTGTAGAGGGCCATGTCACCAGACCTGAAGGCTGTGTTTCTCTGCTTCAGCAGCTTCTGGACCTCGCTGGTCATCCAGGGTTTCCGATTGGGGTAGACACTGTAACAGTGTCTGTGCAGTGTTGAATGTAGCTCAGCACACTGTCACTGAACACATTCAGGTCTGGGTGTTCGAAAATACCCCAGTCGGTTGTCCTGAAACAGTCCTGTAGCTGCTGGGAGGCACCCTCTGGCCAGGTTTTGACTGTCTTTGTGGTGATGGGAGCAGTTTTCCTGAGTGGGGTGTATGCTGGGATCAGGAAGAGTGATATGTGATCGGACTGGCCAAGGTGCGGTCAGGGCTTAGTCCTGTATCCCTGCTTAATGTTCGTGAAGACTTTATCCAATGTGTTGGCTCCTCTGGTGGCACACTTCACGTGTTGATGGAATTTGGGGAGCACTGGTTTTAAGTCCACATGATTAAAGTCCCCCGCGACGATGTGCACGGCATCAGGGTGTTTGTTTTGCTGAATGCTAATGCCGCGGTGTAGGAGACCGGTGGCTGTGCTAGCGTTAGCATCTGGTGCTATGTAAACAACGGTGATGAGAACCGCGGTAAATTCTCTAGGGAGGTATATGGGTCTGCATTTGACGGTCACATACTCCAAGTCCGGGGAGCAGTGGCTGTCTACAGTCGATGTGTTTGTACACCAGTTGTTGTTCACATACAGACACAGTCCTCCACCTCTGCTTTTTCCAGAGTCGCTGGTCATGTCATGGCGCTGTACCGTGTAGCCTGTTAGCTCGATGGCGGAGTCCGGAATCGACGAGTGGAGCCAGGATCCTGTGATCAGCAGAATGCAGCTGTTTCTGACGATGTTGTCGGTCGCCACTTGAAGCCTCAGTTCTTCAATTTTGTTGACTAGGGATCTGGCGTTGGTGAGGAAAGCACTAGGAAGCGGTGGTTTAGCAGGCTGCCTCCGTAGCCTCACTAGCGCGCCGGCCCTGTGGCCTCGCTTTTGTTTCCTCTCTCTTCACCGTCTCCGTCGCTTGCCCGTGAGGATGGTAAACCATGGGGAGCCGGGACTCCTTGCTATGTCTGCTGGGATGTCATGGAAACGGAGAAACTCTGTTGTAACGATCCTCCCGTTGCTGTAACCGAACTTCAGAAGTTCAAGCCGGTTGTAGATGTTGTTCGCCCAGCTGAATGTAGAAATAACAATACACAAAACTAACAAACACTTCCATAAAAGGCACTGAAATGAGGAGCACCGAGCCGCTGCGTCTACGTGCGCCGCCATCTTGGTTCTTCAGTATAATAATAGGAACCTAGGCTCACAAACAAAGAAAAAGTTATATCTAACCTCAAATAGGTTGGGTTAAATCTAACTTAGATAAATAGGGATAAATAACCTGATATTCCTGAGGTTTTGGTTCTTTTTGAATGGTTGAGGGGGAAATTGAATAATTCATCTGTTGTATGTGTGTGTGTGTAAATATTTGGTACCAACATATGAGCATTGTTTTGGGTTTCTACCAATTTTCTATATAAACAAAGCTGGCAGTTAAAATTATTCACTGGTCTGTGGTCCGTTACTCTTTAGCATTAACCTTAACAATCACTCACCAGAACCTAGACTCTGGTCCTAGTGACCTGCACATTCTCAGTGCTAGTACATGCGGACTCAGACATGTCATCAACTGGATCCACTGCAGCAAAAGCTAGAGCGAGAGTGTAAGAATCGGTTCTTTTATTGGAAGCCCAAGAACAAACCGGAGAAATCTTCAGTTCCCAGACGAAGAATTTATTCAGGTCACAGGTAAAGTACAGCAGCACTGGGTGTGTAGTGACGGAGCTCAGTCAGGATCTCAGCCAAAACGAACACAGCTTTGAGAAAACAATCCATATTTATAATTCATAGTATCTTCTTGGGCTGGTCCTGCCCCATACAGAGGTTGGACTCTATGATAGAGTGTGATGAGTCAGATGATGCTGTCCACTCTTGGTTTATGATGTGTGTGCAGAATATGTATTAAGTATGTGTGTGAATCTGCTGTGAGTCAGGCGTGTATCTATTGCAACAGACCTAGCTGACAGAGAGAGAAGACACTACAGTTACATCTTGTACTTGCTTATCAGGTGAGAGTCACCGCTATCTGTTGTCGTAGGGACACTCATCAGGTTATGTGTGTTCAAGCACAGGACCGAGCACACAGTGTCAGATCATCTATTTGTAACAGAACAGTGCATACATGATGTCAAATCAAAGTCAATTGAAACATTACTAAATAATGCATATAGTATCAAATCATAGCTTAAATATAGCATCAAATTATAACTTACTCATAACAATCCCCTTTTTGACATGATTTTATGATGTCAATCAAATGAGGTTGGTCCTCTATCTCCGTATTGTATCACATCTTCCAGTGGTGACCATCCTAGCAGGCCCCCAAACTGCAAGTGACCACAACACCGTAGGATGCAACACAATCAGACATGAGGTCTCAAAACTTTAACCAATAATCCATAATAAACAGAATCTCTAAATCACTGATGAAAAGCAGTTTCTTCACTGCATGTAGCATCCTATGTGAGCGACTATGTGTAAGCTGTTCTTCATTGCATTTATCAGCAGCAAGCAATTCTTCTTTGCACAAGCATGTGGAAATCTCTAAACATTCATTTGATTGGACAATAAAACATTCTCTTAAAACATTGAATAACCATTTAATAACTAAAAACAGAATAGTATAAGTATCACGCCTCTACCTGAATGCAAGAACTATATGTAGAAATGTATTAGGCCTTAGCAGTTGTGTGTATGTAATGATTCAAATGTACAAACAAGGGTTTTCTTCATCCTCCGTTTTGGCATCCACTTCAGTCTCGTCCTCTCCGGGCTCAGAGAGGGAGACCCGGGAATGGTCTCTCCAGTATGCTGGACTAGCTGATAAGAAGGTGATGCAGCAAACTTATCATTGATGGCCGTAGTAATACATTTTAGACAGAGGTGCCTGATGCATGGTATGCAGCAACAACCACATAGGGTTAACATCGTCACTGCTGCCACTAAGGAGAGAAGTACAGAGGTGATCAATGTCTTCCACTTACCAAAGACATTGTCTAACCAATCAGGTGATGGATTGTCTATCCCTGAGTTTTCAGCGAACTCTTCCGACAGGGTCTTAAGGCCGGAGAGGGCTCGGGTTATAGAGCCATCTGGAGCAGTATTATTAGGAATGAACACGCAACAGTCTTGGCCAAACATAGAGCATACACCACCTCTCTCAGCAAGCAAAAAATCTACAGCCAGTCTATTTTGATAAGTCATCAGTGTGGTAGCAGATAATTGTCCATGGAGGCTGACTACGGCATCTCTAGTCATGTTGTTAAGTCTCTGGATATTAAAGTGGACATAATTCTATCCACATTTTTGTTGATAGTTACCCACCAAAACAGGGATGATTCAAATCCGGCTGCAACTTGGTTCACTAACTTGTATTCATCAGGTACACCTCTGGGAACCCCAATTGCATCTATGTAAGTTGGTGGATGTTGGTATAAATCAAATGCAGCCCTCTTACGTTTATCTGAGTGAGAAGATGTTCGTGAGTTATGATACCATGCTGAGCGCCACGAGGCTACTTCCGATGCCGATACCTTAATTACCTTTATCGGTGCGATTAATGAGACCATAGTGCATGTTCCAGACCAGTTATTAGGCAGTGTATTTCTCAGTCGTTTTCCACCACAATACCAGTAAACATCCGATCGAGCATAGGTGAGTTTTGTGACATTTGTCCAAGTAGTTACGTCGATAGTATTTTTACACCAGTCGTCTGGAATGTCACCTATGCTGGATCCAGAAGTATCAATTCTAGTTATATATGTTCATTTTTAACCGATGTGAAAACTGGGGGCAACGCTTTGGGTGAGGATAATGGGTACGGGTCTCCAAGTATCTACACGCTTCCTCAGGATTTTCAGTCATATGCAGATGCATCATGCAGTAGGTTTCATTGTAAGAGAACAGTGATGGTACAGTTAAAAGGGCTGGTCTGGAGGCAGAACACACTATACAGTCTTCTTTGCTAGTTACTTTGGTCGCGTTTTCTACCCAATTTAACCAGTAATTTTCTTGTGTAAAACCTGTCTCTATGGCTAGGGTTTCTTTAATGGTTAGGTCAGAGACTTTTTCCACTGCAATACCGGAGGGGGTCAATTTGTTGTTACCAGTTGCCAGAGAAGAGGGTCGTGAGATAACTTCAATCACTACGAAACCTAGAGGATCCATCAAAGGATCTTCAACGCCGATAATGTAATGACCAGCATCCGATGCTTGGGGGTTTTTAAGTGTAAGAATGAGCGGATTACAGGTCCCCATTTTACAGGGTTACGTTGATACGCCTTTAACTAACGTTAAACGGGACTTCAAAGGGTTTTCAAGTTGATAACCCCAATTATCGGATCCAGTGTTTGCTATTACGTGTTCCCAGGGACATTTTGGATGGTAGGGATCTTTCTGGTCCGGAGCGATACACACATAACTTTCAGGCTGTCGGTGATAGAACTCGTATGCTTTACAATCTACGACCGAGCATAGATCAAATCTTGCAATATCATCCACGTTTTCAGTAAATCGCCATAACAGGGGTCGCCTATGTCTCCATGATCTCTTTACCAGTTGATGCTCAGCTGTCTCAGGAGAGGGTGGAAGGTGGGTCTCTCTTCCCATAAGGGGCACGACAGCAAGCAGGGTGATTATGGTTAGGATTGCTATTTTGACTTTGGTCCTAAGACTTAGTGTCTGTGGTAGTTTTGTTGTCGTCAGTTGCATCGTCTGGCGTCTGGTCAATGTCTGTTTTAGTCACTGAGGGTACGATGGAGTCATTGTCAGTGGATAAAGTTTTTAGGTCAGTTCGAACCTCAGTCAGGGTTCTTTCGTTAGGATCCTGGGTGAGAGTACAGTGGGTTTTATGTATCCAGTTACTCAGTCTTTAGCCTAAATTAGCCTAAAGCTAGAAAAGGCTAAGCTGGAAGCTTCAATAGAAATGTTCAATTATAAAAAAGAGACAGCTGTGGCTGTAGCTGAGGCTGAAGCCCTTGAAGCTGCAGCAGAGGCAAATAGTGAAAGACATACTTTGCATGTCGTGAGCTTGTGGCTACAGGGCTACTTCAATTCAATGACCGGCCTCAAAACTATAGAGCCTGGAAACTCTCTTTTCAGAACACAATCAGAGGTTTAGACCTGACACCAAGCGAAGAAATTGATCTTCTGTTTAAGTGGCTCGGAAAAGAGTCTGCGGAACATGTGGAGCATATAAGCGCAATTCACATCAATCACCCAGCAGTGGGATTGGCCATGATATGGGACAGACTTGAACAATCTTATGGCTCGGCAGAGGTGATAGAAGATGCTCTGTTCAAGCGTATCGATGCCTTTCCAAAAATAACAAACCGAGATTATTCTAAACTGACAAAGCTAAGTGAGCCCCTCTTTTCTCGATACAGCAAGAGGTGTCAACCCGATCGTACAGAAGCTCCTCTTCAGTCTGCAGGAAAAGTGGGCATCAGCTGGAGCATCTGACAAACAACAATACCAAGTTGCATGTCCTCCCTTTGGCTACTTCATGGACTTTGTGAGTCAAGAAGCTCGCGTCAAGAATGACCCAAGGTTCAACTTTGTCCCTTATTCAGACATGGCCCCCAGGACAGAAAAAAACAGCTTGGAAGCTAAACAGACAGCAATAAGTTTCTGTTCACAAAACAGAGACATCCTCCAAAGCTACTTCTAATCCTACGGAGCCCTCAAAGAAATTTGATGACTGTGACAAATTGTGTCCAATACATAAAATACCTCACCCTCTACGCAAATGTTGTGCATTCAGGGAAAAATCCATCCTTCGATGACCGTAAGTCATCCTTAAAAGAGAATAATGTCTGCTTCAAATACTGTGCTTCATCATCACACATAACAAAGAATTGTACATTTAATGTCAGATTTTATGAATGTAAAAGTGAAAGTTACCACACAGCGCTCCATCCTGGGCCTGCACCCTGGGTTGAAGCAGCGGACTTGGCTACAGAGCACGGTGGGGAGGAGGATATCTCTCCACAAGCCCATGTCACCACCAAATGCACAGATGTCTGTGGCAGAGATGTGTCGGACCGGTCTTGCTCTAAAATATCCCTTGTGAAAGTGTATTCAGCTGGTCATGCAGACAAAGCAGTGAAGACTTATGTGATTTTGGATGAGCAGAGCAACAGGTTACTTGTTCGTTCGCAGTTCTTCAAAGTCTTCAATGACCAAAGTCCAAGTGCTCCTTACTCACTGAAAATGTGTGCTGGAGTTAAGGAAGCAACAGGAAGAAGGGCTAGTGGCTATGTTGTGGAATCACTGGATGGAAAAGTCAGCATCCCACTCCCCAGCCTCATAGAATGTGACGACATTCCAAATAACAGAAACATAACAGCTTCAAGCAGACGAAAGATGACAACAACATGGCTCCGTCTATTCAGGACGTTTTGTTCATGAAAATAATGAAAGAAGGATTAACGAAAGATGCAAACAACAGAGTGGTAGCTCCATTACCTTTTAAATGTCCACGACAACAGCTTCTCAATAACAGACCACAGGCACTGAACCGGCTCAAGTCGCTCAGGTGCAACTTTGAAAGGAAGCCTGAAATGAAAGACCACTTTATGATGCGAAGCCTGCAAAGCTAGTTCAGGCAGACAACTCAAGCTGTGCCCGTCCTGATCAGCTGATCAGTCACGTACTCCCCTCAACCAAGGGTTATTTAAACCCACCCAGCTTACCTGCTCTCCCTGGTTTGCTGCCGATGATGCTGCTGCTGCTGCTATTCTCTGCTGCTGGTACTGCTGGTACCCTTGCTGCTGCTACTGCTTCATCTCGTTGCTGCTGCTGCTGCTGCTGCCCCTGCTGCCCCTGCTGCCCATGAGGTTTTGCAAACCCACCACCTCCTCAGCATCCACCTGTGGGCTCTGTCTCTATGATCCCCTACGGGGATCTGCTTTCATTCCCTGTTAGGTCTGTCAAACAGATCATTATTTAGGGAATGAATAACTGAGACAGAGCCTGACGCCAAACCTGCTGCAGCCATGCTCAAGAATAGGCCACCTATGCTGTGCTTCAGCTTGCTTATGTCCAATAAATTATTTATTCTCATTCCAGAGTTGTCTGACTGAACTTGCTTTCATGGACAACATGTTCAAGAGTGGTCATGCAGAGCTAGCCCCTCCTCTCAGGGAGGAGGCACATACTGATATTTGGAGTGTACCATCCAAGAAAACCGAAACAAATTCGAGTGGTCTTCGATTCCAGTGCCCAGTACAATGGTGCGTCACTCAATGACATGCTGTTGACTGGGCCTGATCTAAACAACACACTGCTTGGTGTACTGATGCGCTTTAGAAAGGAAGCCATCACCTTTACAGCAGACATAGAACAGATGTTCTACTGTTTTTCAGTCAGAGAAGACGATAAGAACTTCCTATGTTTTTTATGGTTCCAAGATAACGACCTCTCCAAAGACACTGTGGAGTATCGAATGATGGTCCACGTCCTTGGAAACAGCCCATCACCCGCAGTGGCTATTCATGGCCTGCACCAGTCTGTTCAGGTTAGTGAGCTCCACATCGACCCTGAAGTTCAACATTTTGTCATGCGTGATTTTTATGTGGACGATGGGTTGAAGTTCTTGCCGACAGTCAAAGATGCGATTAACCTGCTAAAGAAAACACAGGATGTTCTGTCCAAATCAAACCTGAGGCTGCACAAAATCGCAGCAAACAATAGGGAGGTTATGGAGGCCTTTCCGATTGAAGATCCTGCAAAGGACCTTAAAGATTTGGAATTCAATGCAGACGAGCTGCCAATGCAGCGCAGCCTTGGAGTCAATTGGGACCTCCAAACTGTCTGCTTCCATTTCAGTGTCTCTGATGAGGTAAAACCCTACACTCGACGAGGTGTTTTGTCCACAATCAAAAGCCTCTATGATCCTTTAGGGTTCATAGCTCCGGTCACAATACATGGAAAGACTATCCTGAGAGAGCTTACTATTGAGAACAGTGACTGGGACTTGCCTTTGCCCCAAGAAATGGAGAAAGCTTGGACAGCTTGGAGAGTGTCTTTGAAAGAACTTTCTCAAATTTCAATTCCTAGAGCCTGCACCACAACTTCACCCTCAGCAGCTGTCAGAAGGGAATTGTGTGTCTTTTCTGATGCATCAACAAAAGCTATCCCCGCTGTAGCATATCTAAAAGTGACTGTCTCTGCTGGGAATAGCCAGGTGAGATTTGTAATGGGCAAAGCCAAGCTAACCCTCCACCCTGAGCAAACAGTTCCGAGATTGGAACTTTGTGCAGCGGTGCTTGCCGTGGAGTTAGCAGACTTAATTTCAGCAGAACTCGATCTTCAGCTTGATGCTACAACCTTCTACTCAGACAGCAAGATAGTCCTGGGCAACGTTTTTAATGAAACCAGGCACTTTTATGTTTATGTGAGTAACCGAGTGTTACATATCCGAAGGTCTTGTCCAGATCAGTGGCACTACGAGTCAACAGAACAGAACCCTGCGACCATGGAACACGTTCTGTCACCGCAGGCCACTTGAATGACACAAACTGGCTGAGTGAACCCAAATTTTTCTACACACCAGAGACATGTGCTTCAGAAAGCACCCACGAGCTTGTAGACCCGAGTTCAGACCCAGATATACATCCTCTAGTGACCACTTTGAGTACTACCGCAACATCCAAGCAGCTTGGTTCACATCGATTCTCAAAGTTCTCATCCTGGAAGTCTTTAACTTGGGCCATTACTCGCCTCATACACATAGCCCGTTTTTTTACACAACCTTGAAGGAGAAAACCTGTAAGGGCTGGCATTACTGCAAAACAGGATGCACTGTTGAGGAGTCTGATCAAGCGTCACAAACCCTCATTCGAGCTGTACAGGAGAAAGTCTACAGTCAAGAGATCAAATGTATCCAAAAACATAAGCAGATGCCTAAAGATAGTCCTCTCAAGAACCTGGATCGTTTTATTGATGCCAACGGTTTGTTGAGAGTTGGAGGCCGTCTCCACAATGCAAACCTGATCAGAGTGAAAATACCCCAGTGATTATTCCTGGCAAACATTGGGTTGCGGTCTTACTCATCATGCATCACCACAAACTCATCCATCACAAAGGCTGTCTGTTTACAGAAGGGGCTGTCCATACAGCTGGTTTTTGAATTGTTGGTGGCAAGAGAAAGGTGAGCAGCATCATCCATCAGTGTGTGACCTGCAGAGGGCCACTTACAATCCAAAAGATGGCGAATCTGCCGGCAGATCGTCTCTCGACCGAACCTCCCTTTACAAATGTCGGGCTTGATGTGTTTGGCCCTTGGACCATTTTTTCACGTAGAACAAGAGGAGGCTGTGTGCATAGTAAATGGTGGGGTGTAATTTTCACTTGAATGAGTCTAACAGCAGTTTATATTGAGGTCATAGAATCTCTTGACACCTCCAGCTTCAAGCACATCCACTTGGACCGTGACACCAACTTTGTTGGTGCCTGCAAAGAGTTAAAGATACCCTCGAACATCGAGGCTACCACTGTGAAGACTTACCTGTCAGGTCATGGTTGTTGTTGGACCTTTAACCCTCCGCACGCTTCCCATTTTGGCGGTACATGGGAAAGAATGATAGGTCTTGCGAGGAGAATTTTGGATTCCATGTTCCTTCAGCTGAAGGACAAACTTACTCACGAAGTGCTGGTGACTTTTATGGCAGAAGTAGCAGCCATTATAAATGGTAGGCCTCTCATTCCTGTGACAACTGACTCGAAGGACTCATTCATACTCACTCTGGCTGCTCTTCTCACACAAAAAGTGAATGTTCTTTCCGCACCAACTGGAGATTTTGGAGTTTCTGACCTCTACAAGCACTAGTGGCAGCAGGTCCAGCACCTGTCTAACACTTTCTGGGACAGGTTGCGGAAGCAGTTCCTCCCAACACTACAGGCACGCAAGAAGTGGCAGTCCACTCACCCGAACATCAATCCAGGAAGTGTCGTTCTCCTAAAGGACAGCCAAACCCCAAGAAACGAATGGCCACTTGGACTGGTAACACAGACCTTTCCCAGTGATGACGGGAAGGTGCGAAAGGTTGAGATCAGGGTCACACGAACAGGGGTGACTAAACTCTTTCTTAGACCTGTTTCTGAGATTGTGCTTCTTCTACCCCCAGAAGCCCAGTGAATTAAGCTATGTAAGGATTTTGAGTGGCATGTATCCACGCCAGGTGTGGAGTGTTGTGTTATCGATGAAAACACTATGTTGTAAGTTTATTTTAAAAGGACAAGTTTTATTTTGAAACAGAAAACTACATGTAGGATCATGTGACTTACACTCATAGTCAGGTGACTAACTTGCTCATAACTAGGAAGTGAGGAAAAGCATGCTCCAGAGATGCTGTTTTTGTTGACAATTTCATCCTGTTGAATCTGCCTGCATCTTATGCCCTTTAATGGCATCGTTAGTATGTATCTATATATATTTATGTTGTTAATGAGGGCAGATGATTATTTTTGTGATACTGTTACTTTTGAGAAGTTTATGCAGGGAGTCTGTGTCATCATTATAGTTTGACTGCTCCACCACGGCTGTTGTTAAAATTCATGTAAATGTGAATAAATTGTTGATAATACGCTAAATAATAAATAAGAATGAATAAGCTATGTTAAAATACAATGGTTTACAAATAAACAAGTAATAAATACATTAAAAGTAACAGTTAAAAACAAGCAGTTTAGTTCATTGAGGAATCAGTATATTTACATTCTTTTTGTGTGTGCAAGCATAAAAAAGAAGCAATTTTATGTGTATTCATTGTATGTTTTGTGTGTTCTAGTTTTACTTTTGCTCACATCAATAAACCTGTGGACAACGGACAACTGTCTTCAGAGTCGTGATGTCAGGAAGAAGTTTATCTGTCTGCCAAAGTGTATCACACTACTTTTGGGTACTACTGGGGAACCAGAGGTTGATTCATCCATGACTCAGCTCCTCAGTGGCAAGGCACCGGGGTGGATGTGATCCACCCTGACTACCTCAAGTCTCTGGATGTTGTTGGGCTGTCGTGGACACACCTCTGCAGCATCGCGTGGCAGCTGGGCCCAGTGCCTCTGGACTGGCAGACCAGGGTGGTGGTCCCTCTTTTTAAGAAGGGGGACTGGAGAATGTGTTCCAACTATCAGGGGATCACACTCCTCAGCCTCCCTGGGAAAGTCTATTCCAGGGTACTGGAGAGGAGAATTCGACCGATAGTCAAACCTCGGATCCAGGAGGAACAATACAGTTTCTGGCCGTGGAACATTGGACCAGCTCTATATCCTCCACAGGGTGCTTGAGGGTTCATGGGAGTTTGCCCAACCAGTCCACATGTGTGTTGTCGATGTGTAGAAGGACCTTGTCCCTCATGGCATTCTGTGGGAGGTGCTTCGAGAGTATGGGGTCGAAGACCCTTTGCTAAGGGCTGTACGGTCTCTGTATGACCGGAGCAGGAGCTTGGTTCATAATGCCGACAGTAAGTCAGACCTGTTCCCAGTGCATGTTGGCCTCCGACTGCTGCCCTTTGTCACCAGTACTGTTCATTATTTTTATGGACAGAATTCTAGGCGCAGACAGGGGCCGGAGGCAGTCCCGTTCAGGAGCCACTGGATTTCATCTCTGCTTTTTGCAGATGATGTTGTCCTGTTGGCTCCTTGGAGCCAGGACCTTCAGCGTGTACTGGGGCAGTTTGCAGCCGAGTGTGAAGTGGCTGGGTTGAGAATTAGCACCTCCAAGTCTGAGGCCATGGTTCTCGATCGGAAAAAGGTGGCTTGCACCCTCCAGGTTGGCGGAGAGTTCCTGCCTCAAGTGGAGGAGTTTAATTATCTTGGGGTCTTTTTCACGAGTGAGGGAAGGATGGAACATGAGATTAACAGGTATATTGGTGAAGCGGGCACGGTAATGCGGTCACTGTACCAGTCTGTTGTGGTGAGGAAGGAGCAGAGCCAAAAGGCAAAACTCTAGATTTACTGGTCAGTGTACGTTCCTACCCTCATCTATGGTTATGAACTCTGGGTCATGACCGAAAGAACAAGATCTCAGATACATGCGCCTGAAATGAGTTTCCTTTGTAGAGTGGCAGGGCACTCCCTTAGAGATAGGGCGAGGAGCTCTGTCACCTGGGAGGAGTTCGGAGTAGACCCGCTGCTCCTCCACAGCCAGCTGAGGTGGCTCAGGCATCTGTATCAGATGCCTCCCTAGGGAGGTGTTCCAGGCATGTCCAACCAGGAGGAGGCCCCAGGGAAGACCTAGGACATGCTGGAATGACTATGTCACCTGGCTGGCCTGGGAAAGCCTTGGGATCCTCCCAAAAGCGCTGGAGGAGGTGTCCAGGGAGAGGGAAGTCTGGGCGTCCCTGCTCAGACTGCTGCTGCCATGACCCGGCCCTGGATAAGCGGAGGAAAATATATGAATGGGTGCATGGATGGATGGATGTCCATGGTCATCGACAGGCTGCATGGAGTAGTCTGCCACATGGATGATGTCCTTGTGTGGGGTAAAGATCATGATGAGCATGACCAGGAAACCAGCATCACACTAAACATGGAGAAGTATGAGCTGAGCAGACACAAAGTCAAGCTCCTTGGCCACATCCTGTCTGCTGAGGGCGTGCAGCCAGACATGAAAAGCTGTAAGAGACATGAAAGAGCTTTCTAACACAGGTGACATCCATAGCTTCCTTCGAATGGTTAACCAGCTTGGGAAATTTATCCCAGGACTGGCAGAGAAAGACAAACCTCTGAGAGACCTTCTCTCCAAGAAAAATCAGTGGATTTGGAGCTGTGCACAACAAAACACATTTGATCAGCTGAAAAATCTCACCTCATTTCCAGTGCTGACGCTCTTTGACCTCAACAAAGAACTGAAACTGTCGGCGGATGCATCTTTGTATGGACTTAGTGCTGTTCTTCTGAAAAGAGAGGGAGAACAGTGGAGGCTGGTTGCATACACATCCAGGTCAATGACAGAGACTGAACAGAGGTATCCTCAGGTGGAAAAAGAGGAACTAGGATTAACATGAGGATGTGAAATGTTCAGAAACTTCCTCATTGGGAGACATTTTTTTCTAGAAACAGATCATAAGCCACTTGTTAGCCTGTTAGGTCACTAGACAGTAACAGAGCTCCCTCCCAGAATCCAGCGATTTAGAGTTAGGCTCATGAGGGACAGTTACTCTATCTCACACACACCTGGCAAAGATCTACATATGGCAGACACTCTCTCACGTGCACCTGTCACCACTAGTTCAAATTTAAAGTTGATAGACAAAAATCTAATGGAAGACAAACATTTATCTTGATGAGTTAATCCACAACATGCCAGCCAGCTAAACATACATGGCACAGCTGAAGGAGCAACTGAAAGAAGACAGTGTTTGTTCAGAAGTTATGTCATTTGGTCGGAAAGGTTGGGCTGACTACAGTAGATTCACGGGTCCAGTGAAAACCTACTGGTCAGAAAGAGCTGTACTTACTGTGCATGATGGATTGTTACTTAAAGGTGTCCAGGGTTAAACCAAACAGCCCCTCCACCGGCGCATGGCCCAACACAGAAGAGCCACATCATCAGGCCAGGACTCAGCTGTACATCTGCATCTACAGAAAAATGGTCACTCCTTTGAGGACTCCAATGTCCATGTTGGACAGGGAGGACAGATGGTTCGAGAGAGGAGTAAAAGAAGCCATCTATGTCCACTTAGAGAAACCGTCTTTGAACAGAGGTGGGGGCCTAAGACACCACCTATCAGCCACCTACAATGCAGTCCTGGGAGCTCTCCCCAGGAAATTTAAACCCCAAACACACCTGGGGAAATGTGACTCAAAGGAACCTCATGGAACCAGGAATGTCGACTCCTGACTCCAAGACTCCATGACTCCATGACTCCAGAGCTACATGAAACCAGGAGTGGGGGGGACATACTGTTACTTAAAGGCTCCAGATTTGTCATTCCCACAGCAATGTACAGCTCCGTCTTAAAGGCTCTTCACGAGGACTATCAAGGGATGACAAGATGCAGAGAGCAGGCTAAAGAAAACCTGTGGTGGCCTGGCCTGAGCAGCTAATTGAATGAACTAGCGACAAACTGCACCAGATGCATCAAAGAACACATCAATCCTTTGGAGCTGCTGCTGCTGAGCGAGCTCCAAAAGAGGCCGTGGGAAAGGTGGGAGCAGAACACCCTAAACCAGGGGTGTCCAAACTTTTTTCACTGAGGGCCACATGCATAAAAATATAAAAGGGGCTGGGCCACTTACTAGAAATTAGGTATATAGCCTTAACTTTAGTGTATTAAAGTTAGAAAAATCAATTAAAAGTGGACAAATATGTTATATTGTTGAATATGATTAAAAACAAAACTGCCTTCATCACAGCTTTCCATACATGGATCTGTACTGATTTATTCAGAAAAAGCTTTGGTAGCTCATTCTCAGAAGAGCAGCCTCAGATTTAGACAGAAGATTGACAGTACAGAGAAAAAACAATAAAGTGAAAAATGGAACGGCTAAATTTCAAGCTTGTTATTTAAGTTATTAGGGTTAGCAACACACCTATTAACGTTCGTTTGAGACGGTTATCAACATTAACAGACTGAACTGGACTTAATAACAGGAGTTCATATAATTTTAGTAAATTATTCTGGTGAGTATCAGCTGCGCTGGGTATGTAAATCGGGCCATCCAGCTGCGGTGCTGATCCGACGCCACTCGTGCCAAAAATCCGGACAAACTCTTTTGATCAAGGAGCAAATCTTCATCAGATGAGATCAGCTGACTTTGCGTGTGCAGTGTGTGCGCTGTGCATAGCGGTGTGTACTCTGTGTGTTAACAAGAAAAACGCATATAAGAAAGTGGTGCGCAAAAGCAGGGTAGCGACAGAATTGATGTGCATTATTGATATTTGTTGCATGTGTGCTGGAGCAACTGCCTTGATCAACAGTAGCTCCCCCTGGTGTTAAAACGGAGAAGTGCAATACACTCCGGCAAAAGTTGAAGTGTGGGCCATATTCTATTCTATTTAAAAGAATTCTTGCGGGCCAATTAAAAATGGACCGCAGTTGGCCCGCGGGCCGTAGTTTGGACACCCCTGCCCTAAACAATTACCTGCTTATAGTAGATTATTACTCAAGATATGTGGAGATTGCTAAACTAACGCCAACACATTCAGAGGACGTGATTGTGCAACTGCAGTCTATTTTTTCCAGACAGGGCATCCCAGAACTGTTTTTTAGTGACAGTGGGCCACAGTTTTCCAGCCAACAGTTCACAGACTTTGCATCAACCTATGGATTTAAATATTTGTTGCTCAAAGCAATGGTGAAGCAGAATGATATTTACAGTGAAAAGAAAGCTAAAGATCCATATCTTGCTCTGTTAACTTATAAAGCTACTCCATTGTCTAATGGCTACAGTCCTGCTCAACTGCTTATGGGCTGCAGGCTTTGTACACCAGTGCCCCAGCACCCCTCTCTACTCAGCCCAGAGCTTCCTGATAGGGCTGCAGTTGCAAAGAAAGAAAGAGAGAGGAAGATAAAAGACACGAGTATTCAACAAGAGACACCATGTGAACATGAGCTGATGTGAACCTACATCAGCTCACACCTGGACAGCCAGTGTGGATTACTGATACCAAGACTCGAGGCACTGATTTCAGCCCACTGTACACCCCGGACAGTCCCACAGGTACCATTAGGCACACCAGGCATGATCTTTTTCCCATGCCAGAGACTGTTCCTCAGAGTCAGTTCCTCACCAACTGAACCAGTTGAGTCTGTCCCAAACACACCAAATCACCTTGAGTCCCCAAATCAGACACAAAAGACATTTACACCTGCCCCTACCAGAACTAGGTTTGTGGTGAAATCTCAGAGACTAGACATATTAAGAAAAAAAAGGATGTTGGACATGTGGGGGGAAATGGGGAAAGGTTTTGTTCTGAAAAATACATGGTGTTCATATCATGAAGGCATAAGAGTTTGTGCTGACTGCTGAGTTTATTATAGTTAGATATCTATTAAGTTGTCTCAGTCCCATTGTTTCTTAGTAAGGGAGATGTGGTGGAAATGAAGATGTTGTATCTGTGCTTTTAATTTTAAGGGCACTTTGAGACGTAAGCAGGAAGTTGTGAAGAGAACAGCAGCTTAACAGATAAGCTAGGTGAAGTTCCATGTTATGGGGCCTGTGGAATAAAGTAGGTAATGTGAAAGTCTCCTCCTGTTGTTATTCTTCACGAAAAACACAACGGGGGGGACTCACCTGGGTCAGTGGCTGGAAAGAAAAGACGCAGAGAAAGAGAGGTGATGGTGAGAGACGGGGGCAGTGGTTTTCTGTTGTTACAGACTTTCCTGGTTTACATATCACTGCTATCTGTCTTCAATGAGCAGCGGATGCTGCTGTGAGCCCCTCCTCTGTCCCGAAGCACTTGCAGATGGTCAGTCTCACAGCAGTGTCAGTGAGACTTCCCCCATCTTACAGTGCGGGATGTACACTCAGCTCAGTCACTTACTGACCTCATCTCTTTCTCGCTCTCTCTCTCTCTCTCTCTGTATGTGATATATATATATATATATATATATATATATATCACATACACAGCACTCACACACACATTCACAAATACAAGCCCTAATTACATAGTTTCTATGTTCTAAGTTAAAGTTGATATTTATATCTGTTGCAAATAAAAGTCCAGCACTTTAAGACAGTTGTCTTCCAGCTTATTATAATTCTATGACTTTACTTGTGACTTACTCGACCAAAGTGATGACTTGACTCGACTTGACTTGACTCACACAAAATGACTTGAGACTTGCTTGAGACTTGAAGGTTAAGACTTGAGACTTACTTGAGACTTGCACATGTGTGACTTACTCCCCTGTCTGGCATCCACACACTTGGTATCAGAACAGAAAGAGATGCCATATTGTTCACGTACTGAATTGCTGATTCATACAGGATGCAGTATTAACAAGATTTGTAAACTACTGTATAAACCCAGTCAGTATGGAGTTGCTGTATATTGGTCATTTTGCATACTGAAAGTGTACCATTACAGAACTTTGGTAGTTTTTTTTTGTTTTATTTTGGTTTTTTTTTTAATCAAAAGAATATACAAAACATGTACATTGCAGACGGAGACTCGTGTTGATGTTTTAGATGCAATCAAGGGCTTCTCAAATGTAAACAACTCATTTAGCGTATAGTTCGGGGGTTGGCAACCTTTGTGACATGGAGTGCCAGTTTGAAATTTTCTTGTCAATGAATGTGCCATTATCAACAATAACATAATGTTAAATTATAGCACAAAATGCAAAAGCATTTCCAACATACCTGAGATTTTATTCTATCCATATAGGCCACATTCAATCGTATTTTAAAGATTTTTTCCTCTTATTCCTCTTATTCAGGGGCCTGAATCCCATTTCAAAACACTGCTTTTCAGAAACTTATGTAAAATTATACTGGGAGGGAAATGCCAAAACAGAGTTAAAAAAAACAAAAAACAAAAAACAAAAACATATCAGAATGAAACACTCACATTTCAAAGACATGGGAAAACAGCTACATGTTCAAATAATAACTGTATTTCTGATGTTCATAACAAACCAAACCATTTGAATATCAGTCAAAAACTGAGTAAGTGAGCTCATGTCGGCGGGAGGACAGCGGCTACGGAGTGCTGCGGGAAATATGGGTGAATTTAAATAACAGGTGCCAGTGTGCCAATGATTACATACCGACCGTGGCACTCGTGCCAAACTTTGCCAACTCCTGACTTAGTATCGACAGTATCGCAATCAGTATCAGTATCATTAACATTACAATGTATAACATTAAAAATATTTGGTATTGCCCATCCCTACCGCAGACTCTGTTTTTTTTTGTGTTTACCACAAATCCTCATCAAAGTAGGGTGTCATTGTAAGCCGATGGAAATTACAATATCAAGTCACAATTTGAAAGCAATGTGACCACATTGAAGGCATCAAGTGAAACCGTGGCATGAGCACCAATAGTTTCTGACCTCTGCTATAGTTTGCCTTTCTGAAGTGAAAGTATACATAAGAAAAATGTTTTAATTTACCATTGCACTCACAAATGAATTTGGAACACTTTAGCCCACCTGGAAGATATTTCTTTGTGGAGGTACACAATTGGCAGTTTTGAGAACAGTGCAATTTGTTCACCTAAATCAAGCACAGTAGACAGACCATGTGCCAGCTGGGATGGACTGTGATGTTATGGGTGTGGGTTGATAGCTGGATAGTCCTATCATCCCATGAGCCACCGCTAATACTACTTGAATTGATGTGAAAAACACAATGTAGCAAGTGATAGTCTCGGCTATTTGATGCAGGGTTGTACTCACATATATTGTCAGAGTATTACCTGCTGTGCAGCATGCACTGAATTACCCCATAGAGCAGCTGTCTGAGTCATAAAAAGCTAAATGAGTAGGAACATGGTGGCTCAGAAGAAGTTGTTCCAAATCAAAAGAGCAACAAGATAAAACACTGAAAACATACAGAATAACGCTTAGCCTGTTTTTTGTCTCCAGGCATTTTTGCGTGGCTGACATTTTTGCAGATGGTCCCCTTAAGAGCAGCACACCACAAAGCTAAACTGGTAGCAGGCTGATCCGAATCTGCTGTACCTTGCCACCGCATTAATGTTACATATCCTCTTAAAAGACTGCAAACAATTGTTATTAACCAGTAGCTGTGCTGGTTAAACTAGATGAGACATAATGACATGCACGTCAGAAAGTGAGGGATTCCAATTTTTTATGCTAGATTCCAATTTTGAGTATGTGGAAGATTTCAGGTTTGTCAGACTGTAAAAATATGGTATGAGCTATAATGGTTTTGTAGTGTTGCAGAAACACAATGCAGATAAACATAAACCCTTTAATCTACCCTTAATTTTGGGATGCCTCACACATTGTACTCATTACATAAGCTGATGCAAATATTCACAATTAGCTTAGCCAACACACAACACAACAACATCCAGACTATTAAATTACCACAAATAACAGTCTTTATTCTATTCCAGATGAAACAATGACTTTTAAAACATGGTTTATTTTGTAAAGGGCTTGACTGGACCAGACCCTGGTGAGCTGGCATTTCATGATTGCAGTAATCAAATAAAACTGCTGCAGGTATCCCAGTGGGCTCAAGAGCTTAGTTCAACATTATGTCCTTCAGCAGGGTTTTTGTGCAGCTTGCAAGGACAAATAGTCTGTCTGCTTATTGTACTTTGAGTCAATCATGCAACAATTAGTATTTCATTTCTGGTGCAGAACATATGCCTAAATACGTGAGATTTAAATGTACAGTACTATAGGTACAGTGTATTCCCCTGATTTCAATATAAGCATGGACTCATGGAACAATAAAGGAATATTGGAGACAAAGGAATATGCAGAGGAACGCCAAAATGAGCAACAAAGAAAAATGTCTCACCAGGATTTCTTTTTATCTACTACACTATCTCCCTTCCTGTGTCAGGACCACCATCGTTATGACACCATACAACACATAATTTTCAACGCAGCCACTTTAAATTATTCACAACCTTTGCAATTTTCATGAGCTAGGTGATCACATAGTGAAATGGCACTGCAGGCAAAACAGGAAAGTATATTTCCACAGCATAAATAGCACTGTGGTAAATGCTGTAGAGGACTTTACAACATTCTAAAAATCTAAAATATTCCAATTAGTTAAAGCTATGTAAAAATGTCTTTGTTGTTGTAATGAAGGTCATGACCTCTGGCTAGGAGCATGCAGCAGAAAATCATAGTCATTTGCATAGGGGGCCTCGAGTTTGATGGTTTGCAATGTCTTAAAATGTGTAACATATATATACACACACACACACATATATATATATATATATATATAAGACATATTTTAAAGGGTCACATACTCAGTTAAAAAGCACTATAAAAGTATTTGCAGGGCCTATGGTGTATTAGGTGGTGTGTTAGAAAATGAAAAAGAAAGAAAGAAAATATCTTAACATTTGGATACACTAGAAAAACGAAATGTAAATGGAGATTGAAAACAGCCATCTCAGTTATAGAGGAGGTGGCTTCTGGCCTGAACATCAAGCAAGAAATGATTCAGTATATTTGTAAAGTGCGTAGCTTCCAGCAATCTAGTATTCTAAGAATCGTGAATCTACCCTGAAAGTTCATATCCACTGCCATCATTCAGTACCAGCACAGGGAGGAGTGGGTGCTTTATGAAACAATCCAAAATTTGAATTCCCATCCCATATGGTAACATACTTGCCATTATTTCATATACCTTCAGGCCCACTTCTAGAATGCTCTGATTGAGGTGTGGTATTCATATTCTTGTCTGGTCCCTGACTGCCAGACTTAAAGACTATGAGATATGCTGAAATCCTGATGTACTAGAGGTATGCATGTGTAAAAACATGTAAACTTGACATGATCTGTGTAGCCCTTGCTAAAAATAATTGATTTGTTTTGATGATAAAAGATAAATAATGTATGGATTCATAATTCATAAAGGTTTATGGTGTATTCAAGTGTTCTAAAAAAAGAAAATCATAAATATGGTTAAAATTTAGAACAATTTAAAAATGTAATAGAAGTACCGGTATGTGTTAAAAAAAATAAGGTAATGTCATTTCATTTCATGGTATGTATTGTCATTTACTGCTATAAATTCATACAGAAATGACTTAATTTGAAGCAGACAGTCTTACACCTCTCCATGTTTTAACTTAAGTGTTTGTGTTTTATTGTGATTCTAAGGAGCCAAAATGTGAGAACTGAGTGACCGGTGCCAACAGAAGGTCATGATGTATGGAGCTGTGATGAGGATGATGACACCAGAAAACCATCTCCTGTTCAGCCTCCTCTGATGAGAAAACAGACCAACTGTTTGTTTATTATCAAACATGCTTATAAAACGAATAATTTTGTTATTGTTGCATTTATTATTGCATGGCATAGAGCTGCAGCTTCAAACATAGGAGCCAGAGGTTGGGAGTAAGTTATATATGTGAAAGCCTCAAGTAAGTCTCAAGTCTTAACCTTCCAGTCTCAAGCAAGTCTCTAATCATTTTTTGTGAGAGTCAAGTTGGGTCAAGTCATAGCTCTGTTCAAGTAGGTCACAAATCAAATTATAGAATTATAATAAGCCTGGAAGACAACAATCTAAAAGTGCTGGACTTTTATTTGCAACAAATATAAATATCAAGTAAACTTGAACTGAGAACATAGAAACAATGTGTGTGCTGTGTATGTGTTATATATCACATACAGAGAGAGAAAGAGAGAGAGTGATGGACAGATATGAGGTGAGTAAGTGACTGAGCTGAGGCTGTGTACATCCCAGTCTGTAAAATTGCTCATTGGAGACAGACAGCAGTGATATATAAACCAGAAAAGTCTGTAACAAGATCGTAAAAAGTCGCTAGTCGCTTTTGACAAAAAAAAGTCGGCAACAGGGTTTGGAAAGTCACCAAGTTGGCAACACTGCACTCGGGGCCAATCTACCGCTGGAGTGATGTGTGCGTCACTTGAGATTACAGGTTGCCAGGTTAGCCAACAGGCAACAGGAAACACCCGTTTGAAAAAAAAAAAAAAAAGAAACCATATTTTTAATTATTCACCTATCAACTAAGACAGCAGTGACTTGTCAAGTCATTGCATGCAAGTTTAAGTCAAGTCCCAAGACACGAATAGCAAGTCAAAGTCAAGTCAAATCTTTTATCACTGTTAGTCAATCATGTCACAAGTTGTCAATCTGGCAATTTAAGTCTGACTTGAGCCAAGTCACTCAACTCGAGTCCCCCATGTCTGATAGGAGCTTTTTAAATTGTCTGTTTAGACAAGGCAAGGCAAGGCAATTTTATTTGTATAACCTGTTTTTACAAACAGTTTGTCTCAAAGGGCTTTACACAGCATTATGACAACATCCTCTGCCCTTAGACCCTCACATCGACTGAGGAAAAACTCCAGAGAAAACCCTTTTAACAGGGAAAAAAATGGAGAAACCTCAGGATGAGCAACAGAGGAGGGATCCCTCACCCAGGACGGGCAGACGTGGAATAGATGTTGTATACAGACAAGAAAACAATTTACAACATGGAATATGGAAAACATGGAAATGGAATCAGTCAATTAACGAAAAATTATGAAGCCCCTGGTGGGCAGGGAGGGAAGGCCAGCTTAATGGGACTGCTGGACAGCAGACTGGGTCGTGAGCAGGGAGTGCAGACCGGTTTAACAGCAAGAGAAAGGAGGTGATGGAGGCGGCGGTTGGTTGGTTGGTGCAGGGGGGTGGAGATCGGAAGAGATCTGTGGAAATACAGAGAGTGCGAAGAACCAAGGCCAGACTACAAAGTGCAACAGTTAATGACAGTTCAAAATGTGTGAGGGGAGAGGAGAGGAGAGGAGAGGAAGGGTAGGGCTCCGTGTAGCCTGATGTGTCCCCGTGCAGTCTAAGCCTATAGCAGCGTAGCTATAAAATGGATCAGGACTACCTGAGCCAGCCCCATCAAAAAGCTCTGTCGTAGAGGAAGGTCTTACACCTGGACTTAAATGTAGAAAGAGTGTCTGCCTCTCTGACCCATGGAGAGAGCTGGTTCCATAAATGAGGAGCCAGATAACTGAAGGCTCTACCTCCCAGTCTGTTTTTAGAGATACTGGCGTTCACTAACAGACCTGCATTCTGGGAGTGAAGTGCTCTGGTAGGACAGTATGGGATAATGAGGTCTTTCAGATAAGATGGAGCTTTGTCATTAAGAGCCTTGTAAGTAAGTAGAAGGATCTTGAAATCTATTCTATATCCTACAGGAAGCCAATGGAGAGAAGCAAGAATGGGAGAGATGTGCTCTCTCTTACTAACTCTTGTCAATACCCTCGCTGCAGCATTCTGGACCAGCTGGAGACTCTTTAGAGAGTTTTTTGGACATCCTGACAGGACAGAGTTACAGTAGTCTAGCCTAGAAGTAATAAATGCATGGACCAGTTTCCCAGCATCACTCTGAGAGAGGATATTCCTGATCTTAGCTATATTGCGCAGCGAAAGAAGGCAGTCTTAGTCACATGCTTTAGGTGAGAGCTGAAGGAAAGATCCTGGTCAAAAATGACTCCAAGGTTCCTCGGTGTTGGACCGGAGTTCAGGGTGATGCATCCAGAGTAGCAATCTGATTGGAGAACATGTCCCTGAGATGCTTAGGTCCAAACACAATAACCTCTTTTTTCTCAGAGTTCAGTGGTAGGAAGTTAGAAGACATCCAGGACTTGATGTCTTTCAAGCAGTCTTGCAGATTGACGAGACAGCTTCTATCATCTGGCTCTATCGATAAGTAGAGCTGAGTATCATCAGTGTAACAATGGAAATTGATGGAGTGCTCCCGGATTATATCCCCTAATGGAAGCATGTAAAGAGTGAAGAGAACTGGCCCCTAAAACTGAGCTCTGTGGCACACCGTATGTAACTCTGCTGTACTGCGAATGGTCATTATTAACATTAACGAATTGAAATCTGTCAGATAGATATGAGGCAAACCATTTTAGAACAGATCCTTAATCCCAATTTTGTGTTCTAGCCTCTGCAGCAAGATGCTGTGATCGATGGTCTCGAATGCAGCACTGAGGTCCAGAAGTACAAGTACAGAGACAAGACCTCTGTCGGAAGCTATAAGAAGATTGTTGGAAACGTTGACCAGTGCTGTTTCAGTGCTATGGTGTTCTCTAAATCCAGATTGGAGAGCTTCAAAAAGCTTGTTACTGTGCAGATGTTCATGTAGCTGCACTAGGACAACCTTCTCAAGGATCTTGGAGATGTAGGGAAGGTTGGATATAGGCCTATAGTTGGCTAATGCATCTGGATCAAAAGAGGGTTTTTTAAGTAGAGGATTAATGACAGCCACTTTAAAGGCCTGTGGCACATAACCTATGACTAAGGAAAGGTTGATCTGGTTCAGTATCGCAGCGTTAACTAAGGGGAAGACATCCTTGAGCAGTCTTGTTGGGATTGGGTCAAGCAGACATGTAGCTGATTTGGAGGAGGTGATTACAGATGTTAGGTCAGACAGGTCAATGGGGGAGAAGCTATTCAAGTATTCACCAAGTCTGGGAGGTGCTTCCGTAGGGACTTTAATCTGTGGTCCACTACTGTCGATCCCTGTTCTGATATTTACAATCTTTTCAGTAAAGAAAGTTAGGAAATCATTGCTGCTGAGAGTCGGAGGGATGCATGGCAAAACAGCACTGTGGTTCTTAGTCAGCCTAGCCACAGTGTTAAAAAGGAACCTGGGATTGTTTTTATTGTATTCGATTAAAGATGAAAAGTATGTACTCTTGTTGCTGCAAAGCTCTTTTTATATATTAATAAACTATCTTTCCAGGCTCGACAGTCTTCCTGACATTGGCTGGAATGTGGTTTCCTTTCCAGTTGTCTGGTCTTCTGCTTCAAGATGCGCAGATTTGAATTGTACCAGGGAGCTATTCTCTTCTGGTTGATAACTTTCTTTCTCAGAGGGGCTACAGCATCAAGTGCTCCAAGGAGTGTTATTGCAGTGCTGTCTACAAGGTAATCTACCTGCGAGGGAGTAAAATCAGCATAGCTAGCCATCGTATTACCAGAAGGTGTGGCAGCAAGCTCTGTTGAAATGATCTCTTTAAATCTAGAAACAGCAGTGTCAGACAAACATCTACTGTAGTGGGATTTTTTCCCAGGTAAAGTGTAATTTGATAAAGTAAATCCAAAGGTTATTAAAGAATGGTCAGACAAGACCGGGTTCTGAGGGAAAACTGTGATGTGATCCACTTCTATACCATAAGTAAGCACCAGATCAAGGATATGATTAAAAGAGTGAGTGGGTTCATGTGCCCTCTGGGAGAAGCCAATTGAATATAAAAGCAACTTGAATGCTGAGGCCAGACAGTCATCATCAACGTCCATGTGAACATTGAGGTTGCCCATTATAATGACTTTGTCTGAGTTCATTGCTAAAACTGACAGAAAGTTAGGGAATTCTTCTAAGAACTAAGAATAAGGTGCAGGAGGACGATACACCACAGCAAGTAAGAGTGGTTTCTCTGCTTTCTAGTCTGGGTGAGAGAAGCTGAGCGTAAGACTTTCAAATGAGTTATATAACACATTAGATCAAGGGTTAATAAGCAGATTTGACTGATAAACTGCAGCCACTCCTCCTCCTCTGAGGATATCCTTACTGAGGGAAGGAAGTTGTTGGCCAAGATTGTGATACATGGCCCCATCCATCCTCCCTTCAATACAGTGCAGTCATCCTGTCCCCTTTGCAGAAAAGCATCCCCAAAAAATGATGTTTCCACCTCCATGTTTCACGGTGGGGATAGTGTTCTTGGGGTTGTACTCATCCTTCTTCCTCCAAACACGGCAAGTTGAGTTTAGACCAAAAAGCTCTGTTTTTGTCTCATCAGACCACATGACCTTCTCCAATTCCTCCTCTGGATCATCCAGATGGTCAATGGCGAACTTCAGACGGGCCTGGACATGTGCTGGCTTGAGCAGGGGGACCTTGCATGTGCTGCAGGATTTTAATCCATGACGGCATTGTCTGATACTCATGGTTTTCTTTGAGACTGTTGTCCCAGCTCTCTTCAAGGCACTGACCAGGTCCTGCCGAGTAGTTCTGGGCTTATCCCTCGCCATCCTCATGATCATTGATGCCCCATGAGGTGAGAACTTTCATGGAGCCCCAGACCAAGGGAGATTGACTGTCATCTTGAACTTCTTCCATTTTCTAATAATTGCACCAACAGTTGTTGCCTTCTCACCAAGCTGCGTGTCTATTATCCTGTAGCCCATCCCAGCCTTGTGCAGGTCTACAATTTTATCCCTGATGTCCTTATACAGCTCTCTGGTCTTGGCCATTGTGGAGAAGTTGGACTTTGTTTGATTGAGTGTGTGGACAGGTGTCTTTTATACAGGAAACAGGTTCAAACAGGTGTCCTCATCAAAGTAGGGTGTCATTGTATGCAGATGTAAATTACAATATCAAGTCACAATTTGAAAACAATGTGACCGCACTGAAAATTATCATGTAAATCTGCAGCTCCTCTTAGTTCTACACTGTAACTGCCTTACATTAAACTGTTTTGATTCACCCTCACTGCTCAAGTTTTGCCGTTTTGGTCACAAAAACAGAGCCAATCCACCTTGAAGACTGAGAAAGAATGTTATCAGGTTCAGGCTGATCAGTCTGATGTTTGATGGTTTTTCTGGGGACACCTCAACCACAGTTTAGCTGTTGCTGTGACAAGGGAATAAATCTGGGCACTGTTGAGCCAGCAAACTGCAACATTGCCTCCTTCCCATCCTTCGTCTATCTATATAGCTACCCCACAATGCCACAGTATGAAATATAATGGTGAGTGAGAAAGGTGTCACCTATGCTGGAGTGTGTTGTGTGCTGAATTTGAGCTGATATTGCTTCATAAAAACATCATATATGCATATTCTGATACACCATAATCAAATTAGCACAAACCAGACTACATACACAGTGAATATGAGGTCTTTAGGGTCACTTGGGTTCTGAGGGCCAGGTGCAGGTGCCAGACCTTTGGAGGCGATGACGTCATGATTGCTCCCTGACTGCATCTTATCAACTGCAACTACCAGTGGTGAAGGCAACATGAATTACAAACGTCAATACAAAGTGTTACTAGCCTTTTTGTTTTGTCATGTAGCTGTTGTGCAGTTGAATCTGCCCACCAGAAGCTGCCTTCATCATCTCTTGTTAATTGACTGATTCCATTTCCATGTTTTTCATATACCATGTTCTAAATTGTTTTCTTCTGCAGTGCCTTCGATACAATTCAACCCAGATTCCTGAGAGGCAAGCTAGAGAAGATGGATGTAGATCCCATCATCATCCTGTGGGTCTATACCTCCTGACAGAGTAGCCACAGTATGTGAGGCTGGGGAACTGCTTGTCAGACACAGTGGTGAGCAGCATGGGGGCTTACCTCTTCACACTATTCACTGTGGATTTTACATCTAAATCTAAAACTTGCCATGTTCAGAAGTACTGATTATACAGCCATTGTGGTGTGTGTGAAGAAGGGACAGGAAGATGAATACAGAGACCTTTCAGCAGTGTGCAGCTATTTCAAGCACGTTATTCAGCCTTGTAGAGAGTAACATGGCCTTGAGCTAGGAATTTCTCACTGGACCTGGTATCAGAGTGCCACTTATGGTCACATAATGGAATAACAACAACATGACATCGACAGAAGTCTACCTTGGGAAGTAACTCATTATTAATACATTCTTTGCCATTGTCTGAAGTATCAATCTCAGGGTCAGGGACAAGAACAGACTGGACAAGCTCATCAAGAAATGTGGCTCAGTGATGGAAGGGGAAGTGGTGTTGGTGGAGGCTGTGGTTGAGAGGAGGATGGGGTGTCAGCTGAAGGCCATCCTGGGTGACCCTGAATACCCTCTACACAGGACCCTGACAGGTCAGAGGAGCAGCCGCAGTAACAGACTCATCTCACTGATGACCTGAACGGAAAGATTCAGGAAATCTTTTTTTGTATTGGTGTGAACATAGCTGTTCACACCAATACAGACTAGACTATTTTTATGCATGGTCATGTAGGTCCACAGGTTGGAAAAATGTACTCACGATGAGGCAGGGGTTAGAATTTGAAATAACTGAGGAGTGTCACCTGTGTTCTGTTGAGCCTGGGAAGTCCTGAAATCTAGAGGCTCTAGCTATCCATCTTAGTCCATAGTCTCATTGAGAGAAAGATGGATGCCTTCAATAAATGTGGCCTTGAAAAATCAGCAGGAAATGATTACGAGTGATAAATGGGGAGAGATATTTTACAGAGCTGGGATTCAAGTGACATCCATTATATCATCAGTGGCAAAAATGGGCTTTTCAAAGCACACTTGGGCAAACCTTAAGAGATCTGCTAAGGCCATTATCTAAAAAATAAAATAAATAAATAAATAAAATTCTGTTAGCTAATCAAGCAACAATTTGCTGTGCTAAGTGCAAATATTTGAACCTATAACCTGACAATGTGCAAGTGAACAACAAATCAGTGATTCTGTCCATTTTTCTTTCCTTCTTTTTTTTTTTGTTTGTTTTTACACTTTTGGCTAACTTGGGAGCTAACTAAATGCAGGTGTATGTTAAGGGAAGACTTCTTTTGTTCAAATGCAGTCTTTGTTACAGTGGACAGATTTCTATTAGGGATACATTTGTCACATAGTCACTGTGTTCCCTTACACGAGATCACATCAAAGCAAATGCTCTTCTTATGAGGACTCAATATGACTTTAATGTACTTTGCTGTTGATGCTATTTTTTTATCACAAGTTCTTTTGTTGGCAGTGGTATTTAAGCTTTGATTATCACTTTCTTATCAGATGCAGTATTCAAACACTGAGCACATAATACGGCTTTGGTTTATGAGTACAGGCTTTTTTTTAAATACATTTTCGGGATGTTTCGGAAGGAGTATGTTGTTATTCAACCTTTAGGGAAAATGCTTTCTAGAGGATATTAATTATCCAACCACATAGCTGGCCTCGATTGTTTTAAAGTCTATTCTTAGTTGGCATTTAGCTGAGCGCTAAATGATTTTCAGCCTGCACTGCCTTTTTGTCTCTGCTGGCCTCCCCCCTCATACGTTTCCCCCCTTTTTGTGTTACTGTGTTTCTTCCTTACTGTCCATTTTAAACTCCATCTTTCTTTTCTTCACTCTCATCTCATTTCTTCGGTGTAAAAATCTACGGCTTGCAAAATCAATCACTGCCGGGAACTGCGGCTGTGTCTGCTTCCTGCCTTGGACTGATCATTGCAAAACTGCAAAAACGACCAGCCGGCAACCGAGTAGGCTCTACGATCGGTTCACTTCTTATTTTCTCATTTCAAACACTTCAGTCTGAGAGAAGCGACTTCCAAGAGTTTGCAGAAGCCAGCAAGAGGCACGGCCATCACAAAGAAGGAGGCAGATCGGGACCAAGATTTCCTCACAGTCAGCTAGCTTACTGGACACCTCAGTGAGGTGGCTCACTACTGCCTCCCACGCTGAAGCTACACTAGTGATCTAGCTAGTCGCTAGCCAATCGAGCACACAAACAATTTTGCTGCCGGAGCTGTTCTCTCTGTTTTCACAGCCACCACCTGCTCAACCATGGTACCACGCACCTCACCATCCACCATGCCCTGTGATGATTGCCGGAAAGCAGAAAGACACATCACTCACCTCAGGGAAGACATCAGACGTCTCTCAGACAAACTCCGGAAAAAAGCCTCTCTCCTCTCCAAATTCATTGACACCACAGCCTCACAGTCTAAAGTCATCTCCTCTATGAACTCAGCCATTGCCGACACCATCCTCTGGGACTCTTCATCGCCAAACCCCCGACTCTCCTCGTGCTCAACCCCCAGCTCACAGCCTCATTGGTCAGTGGTGATGTGCAAGGGTCGGAGTGGGAACCCCCGCGCTGCCTCGCCTCCATCCTTCAACCTCACAAACCGCTTCGCCCCGCTACCACCTGATGCCCCTGTCCACCCTGCTGATGTCCCCATGGCCGAGGCTGTTCCAGTGGCTGGTGCTCCTCCTTCTCACATGGAACCGGACTCCGTCTCTCCACCTGCGGCTGCGTTGGCTCCTCCAGCAGCAGCTGCAGCCACGGCGCTCCCATCTCTGGCCACCACATGGTCAAGGACTGGAGCAAGACCCAAGGTCTCTGCCCCCAACTTCCCACTAAACCTGCCCACGCACCTGCCACTCTGGACGGATGTGGCCCGCGGTGAGCACCCGACCTCCTCTCAGCAGAACAGACAGCTGGGGAAATCTTCCTCCTTTCGCTGCAGGTTGCTGATGGAGGCTGTAAACAGGTGCTCTGGTGATCTTCCTCGTCCCCAGGTACCAGAAAAGCAGTCTCCAGAGCTGAACCACAGCCGCACATCAGGAGCTCTGGCAGCCGCTGCGGATGTCCCATCTTCCACCACCGCCTCCGCTGCTGCTGCTCCTGTCCTCTCTCACACTGCTGTGAACAAGGCACCCACTCCTCTCTCCTCCCCCACTGCACTGATTGTCAGCGACTCCATCGTTCGGCACATTCGCTTCGCGAATGTGGCCGGAGCCACAGCCGCCGACATCCTGGGAAAACTTCCTGGCCCCCTGGAGTCAGCGCCTCCAACAGGCGCTGTGGCACGAACGACACCACTCGCACACCATCGGAGATGACAAAAGTTCATTTTATCCAACTTTTTAATCTTCTTAAAAGCTCTGGAAAGGCTGTTTTTGTCTCTGGCCCACTCCCCACTCTTGGCCATGGCGATGTTCGTTTTAGCAGGATTCTCTATCTCCACACCTGGCTCCAATCTGCCTGCACAGCACATAACATCTGTTTCATCTATAACTTCAACATGTTCTGGGAGCATCCCTCCTTCTTTGGACAAGACGGTCTCCACCTGAGCATGCTGGGACGCCGCATCCTCGCTTTCAAATTCCAGCACACAGTGAGTTATTCACCAGATTGACTATCCACCTCGTACATCAGTCCATCCGCTCTCTTTTTTCCTCCCACAGTACCTTTTCAGAGATCCTCCTCCTGTCACAGCTCCCCCTATAGGCCCCATCTGTCATTTCCACTCCCTGCTGCAGCCCTCCCCATTCAGCCTATCATCTCAGCGAGACCCCACCGTCCAAACAGGATCAACAACGCGGGAAAGAACAAACGCTCAATGAAACCTATGAAACAGTCCAGTCCCAACCTCCGCCCACTTCCTCATTCCACAGAACCAATCACACAGCAGCATTTCCTCAAACTGTCTCTGCTAAACACTTGATCACTGTAACGGGTGGTGTATGGACCCAATTGCAGCACAAAAGACCGAGAACCAATGGAGAGAGTTCAAAGGTTTACTGACACTCTGGCAGACTGGCAAACAGTTCAAAAACACAGTGGCTGACGGCTAGGTCAAAACAGGCAGAGGTTTGGGACCAGAGAGACGTCAGCTCAGGCAAACAATCCGATGAGGAGCAGGCAGTAGGAACGATAACCAGGCGATCAGTCCAACACAGGCAAACAAGAATCAGGAGGACAGAGGCTGAAATCTTGGTCAGGGACAGAAGGCTGAGACGATTACCAGGAGGCAGACGAAGCAGGGGAATCAGGGACAGGTGAGGTCGGTACCGGGAAGTCAGGCAGGAGAACGCTGGAGAGTCTTGCATGGCAAAGAACAATCTGGCAGTGAGTGTGGAGGAGAGAGGAGCTTTTCACCAGGCTTGATTGCTGAAGAGCTGCAGCTGAGTGAACAGGTGACTGGAGTGACTGACGAGGTGGGTGTGGCTGGCAGATAGGGTGAGCAGGGGACTGGTGAGTGGAAACTACTGGAGGCAGGTATGTATGGAGGATGAATCATGACAATCACTCAATAACAAAGCACTAATTCTAAATGAATTCATCACTGATAACAACCTGGACTTCCTCTGCATCACTGAATCCTGGCACAATCACCTGAACTATTTTTCTCTCAACCAAGCCACCCCTCCTGGATACACATACATCGACCAGCCCCGTCTCACTGGCAAAGGTGGTGGTGTGGCCTCAGTCCATAAAAAAGACCTCAAAATCATCACCATATCCACCCCCCCTGCTCACTCCTTCGAAACCATTGCTTTTAGACTGCCTGGTCCTGCCCCCCGGTCGCCCTCCCAAGCCCAATCCATCATTTCTCTCCGACTTTTCCGATTTTGTTGCACAGCTCTCAGCCATCTCACCTTCTGTCCTTCTCCTCGGCGACTTCAACTATCGTATCAACAACAGCAACTGCAAACAAGCCTCTGACTTTCTGGACCTTCTGGACTCCCACAATTTCACTCAACATGTCATCTTTCCCTCTCACAACCATGGACACACCCTGGACCTAGTCTGCTCCTCCAGTCTCACCATCCATCAACTTTTCAGCATCAACCTCCACATCTCTGACCACCTGGCTATCTTCATGGATATTAATCTACCCTCCCCCCTCTCCAAGGTCAAACGAACTATATCCTTCAGAAATCTGAAATATATCTCCCCCCAGGACTTTGCAGTCTCCCTATCCAACACCCTGTCAACCCACCTCCCCCACTGTCCAATGACCCTGACGAACTAGTCAGCCACTACAATTGTATTCTCTCCTCCTGTCTGGACCAACTTGCTCCCACCAAAACCAAATCTGTTTCTTTTTCCCACTCAGCTCCCTGGTACACCCTGGAACTCCACCAAATGAAATCCCGCAAGCACCAGCTTGAAAGACTCCATAGAAAAACTGGTTTGACAGTTCATCTCCAAGCCTACACAGACCACCTCCTACAGTACAAAGCCACCCTCAACACTGCCTGCTCTACCTACTTTTCAAACCTCATTCACACCGGCTCCAACAACCAAAAGGCTCTTTTTTCTACTATAAACAAACTCCTTAACCCCAGCGACAACATCTCAAGGTCATTCACCATTGACAAATGCAATTCCTTTGTCTCATTCTTCCAATCCAAAATTGACAAAATCTACAGTTCTCTAACTACCCCCCCTATTCCCCCACCCTCATCACCCCCCTCCACCCATCTCATCACCCAGCCCCTCTCCAGATTAGCACCTGTCTCCCCAACTATGCTATCCACAGTCATCTCATCCATGAAGCCTTCCACCTGCATGCTTGACCCCCTTCCATCCTCCATCGCCAAGGACTGCTTCCCCACCATCTCTCCGCTGGTGTCCAAAATCATCAACTCCTCGCTCAGCTCTGCCTCCATCCCATCTTCACTGAAACTTGCTGCTGTCACCCCCACCATCAAAAGACCTGGTCTTAACCCTGACATCATGAACAACTTCCGGCCCATCTCTAACCTTCCATTTCTGTCGAAAATCCTGGAACGTGTTGTTGCCTCACAAATCAAATCCCACCTCAACAACAATTACCTCTTCAAAGAATTTCAATCCGGATTCCGCTCACAACACAGTACTGAAACCGCCCTCCTCAAAATTACAAATGACCTCCTCCTCTCCTCAGACTCTGGAATAATCTCCATCCTCATCCTCCTGGACCTCACCGCCGTCTTTGACACCATCAACCATTCCATCCTACTCTCCCGGTTGAACTTCCTCCTCAACATCACTGACGCTGCTCTCACCTGGTTACACTCATATCTCTCTGGCAGACAACAATTCATCTCCATCAACAATTGCTCCTCCTCAACTGCCCCCCTGTCCCAAGGTGTCCCCCAGGGTTCTGTGCTTGGTCCTCTCCTCTTCTCCTCCTTGGTCAAATCATCCGTCGCCATAATCTTCGTTTCCACTGCTACGCTGATGACATCCAGTTATACATCTCCACCAAATCCATCACCCCCTCAACTCATTCCACCCTGTAAAACTGTCTCACCGACATCAAATCCTGGATGCAAACAAACTTTTTCAAACTCAACTCTAACAAATCAGACATGATTTTAACTGGTCCAAATTCCCTCACCCAAACAGCCAGAGACTTCCACCACACCACGGACAACTCCACTCTGTCACCCTCCCCCCACTGCCGCAACCTTGGTGTCATCTTCAACAGTAATCTCTCCTTTGACCAACACATCAAACACATCACTAAATGAGCCTTCCATCACCTAAAGAATATCTCTCGCCTCTGCCCCTCGCTCTCTTTCTCTGCTGCCGAAACTCTAATCTACGCCTTCATTACATCTCGCCTTGATTACTGCAACAGCATCCTATATGGTACAACCGCCAAACTCCTCAATAAACTCCAGTATATCCAAAACTCTGCTGCTCGCCTCCTTATTCACACCCGCTCCCATGACCACATCACTCCTGTCCTCCAGAACCTCCACTGGCTCCCTATTACACAACGAATTGAATTTAAAATCCTCCTCCTCACCCATAAAACATTCCACAACCAAGCCCCCTCCTACCTCGCAGATCTTCTCCACCCTTACATCCCTTCCTGCACCCTCTGTTCTTCTGATGCCATTCTCCTCACTGTCCCCAAGACCAAACACAGAACCTGGGGGATAGAGCCTTCTCTGTTGCTGCCCCCACCCTCTGGAACTCCTTTCCCAAATACATCCGAGAAACCACAGACCTCAAAACATTCAAGTCACTTCTCAAAACGCACTTGTTCCACTCTGCTTTTAACATTTAGTATTTACTGATTCTTATCTCTACTTGCACTGTTATGATCCGTCTGGTCTATCCAAATTGTGTTTTCTTTGTTCTGATTGTTTTGATATCTTATGTTTTGATAAATCTGTGCATTGTGTGTATGTGTTTTTAAGTGTTTCTAAATCTGATATTGTTGTTTCCATTGTTGTTTATTTCTGTAAAGTGACTTTGAGTACTTTGAAAAGCACTTTATAAATAAAATTTATTATTATTGTTATTATTATTCCGATTGGCTGAGACCAGCTGCCTCTGTAATTGCACTGGCCAACAGATCTTGTTTTAGGGCTGGACAAACTAGATCTTAGCCAGGCTGTCATGAGTGTACAGCTCTTTCACAGTAAGCTTGACTCAATTGCTCATTTTAAAGGCCAAGGTCAAGGGTGTTTATTTATATAGCACCTTATAAACAACCAAGGTTGACCAAGGTGCTTTACATAAAATACGACAGCAATAAAGTAGGAAATAGGAAATACTTTATTGATTCCCAAAGAGAAATTAATTCATCTATTAGATCATCTAACATTTGCAGAAGAATTAAAGAGTCTGATGGCTGTGGGTATAAAAGATCCTCTGTATCTCTCTGTCCTGCAACGAAGAGAGAGGAGCCGTCCACCGCCACTGCTTCTTTGATCCATCAAGGTGATATGAAGTGGATGATCCGTGTTGTTCAGGATGGCCTCCATCATCCTCATTGTGTATCTCCACCACCTTCCCCAGAGAGTCCATCTTTACTCCGATGACAGAGCCAGCCATCTTAACAAGCTTATCCAGCCTCTTTGCCTGCTTTTTTTCCTAAACCCCCTCCTCAGCAGACTGCAGCTTAAAATAAAACACTTGCCACCACTGACTAATAGAACATCTGCAGCATCTTACTACAGATGTTTAAAGATCTGAGCTTTCTTAGGAAAAAGCTCTGCTGTGACGCACGTACCGTGACGGCACGGGACTCAACAAATACAGTTACACCCCTAGGTGATATACTACAGATTTGCTCCATTTCAATAAAAAAAAGCTCTTCTCTTGAAAAAACTCTTCTCCCAACTGAAGTATCCATCAGTAGTTGACAAAAATATGACAAAAACACAACAAAAATAAAGCAAAGGTTCGGTAAAAACTCAGAGCTACCAGACTTTGCTGCTATCAGTTGAATAAAATATGGAATACATTTCAAAGAAATACAATTTCAACAATACAAATACATTCAGCACACAAAAGAAGTTGTGTCTCACACAGCTCTCAAAAAAGTGAGATTTAAGAGAAGATTTAAAAAGTCTCTGATGACTGGATATGCAGCAGTAAGCTGTTCCACAGTTTAGGGGCAACTACTGCGAATGCTTGATCGCCTCTGGTTTTTAGCCTGCATTTCGGCACATCTAGGTTTAGTTATTTTGCAGACCTCAGAGCTCTAATTGGTCTGTGAACGTGTATGAGTTCAGCTAAGTACATGGGGGCCATACCATTCAGAATTTTGAAAACAAACATCAGGATCTTAAGATCAATTCTGAATCGGACAGAAAGTCAGTGCAGAGAGGCCAGAACTGGGGTTATATGCTCCAAGTAACAAGAGGTACAAGATAACATTCTTTACAGAAAGGAACTTTGCACACATGCTTGATGTATTGGCAAGGGTCACAGGTTTTTTTGCACAACCATAAAATTTTAATTTATTTTCAGCCTCTTTGGGAAATGAGCTGAAAAAAACGAACACTGCACTAAGGTGCATTGGCCACAGTAGGATTTCCTCCTGACTACCAGGAAAACAAATATTGTCCAGTCACATTTTTTTTTAATCCCTCAATCTTTGTAAGGTAATTAGAATACTGAAAACATTTTTTTTTTTTTTTTTTGAAAGACAAGTTTTTATTATTAAGATATTATGTGTCCACTACAGTGGACATCGGAACGCCATACATGTGAAACTGAACCTTGATGTCAACCAGTTAGTTCCAAAGAAAATACCAAAAATTCAACATAAGAATGAGTTTAACATCCACATAACTGTCCATCATCACTTTTGTTTTGTTTTGTTTTGCTTTGTTGTGCTTTTAATCATGTGTATCCCAGCCCATGTAAATAGAATTCCCACAGACTGTCTTCGGTTCTTCAAAAGTGGTATTTAGTGTTGCTCCACACACAAGGACTTCATGCAGATTTGTGCACAGGGCCATTCCTTCAAACACGGAGTCATCGACACACTGCTTAATATAATCCATTGGGGTTCAGTTTTGGCATGTCATGGCATCATTGCTCTGAATAATGGGAGGATCATCAAGTTAGAATTTGAATCTTAAGAAAAGCAATAAAGGGAGAAAAACAAAATTAAAATGAGTCTCAATTGTTAGAGAAAATAAGTTATTTCTTTTAGAATACAAACTCAAGGTGTACTTGGTACTCTTGCTCCACAGTAGACGCCGACTGAACTTAGATGTGGACTGTTCTGCTTGATCTGACTCCTCTGTATCTGCTTGCCCTGCCTGAATTTCATCCTCAGAGCTTTCTAAATCAACTTCTTCTGCTTCTGCCTCAAACACTGCATCTTGATCTTCATCAGACAACTCAATATCTGAGTTTCCATCAACAATTTGCAGTAAATTACTCTCTGCTTCTGAGAATGACTCTTTCTTGTCATTTGAAAAAACAGAACAAAATGGAGGAAATAACTACAAATGTCCATTACGGAGGACATTTTTTAAACTTAACTACTATGCTAAAATACAGATAAAATAATTTAGAAAATGTTACTTTTCTTCTTCCCATAATATGCGCTTGTACTGACAGATGCCATTTTCCTGAATGAGGAAGAGAAAGGTGCCAAAGCCCCACCCCTTCACATTTGTTATCATTGCAAAGCCCTAAATGTCCTCTGTAGAGAGCAAAAGAAGTTAATTCAGTAGTATGCAGTGGGTGGGAGATATTCAGGTTTACAAATGTCCTGCACAGAGGACAAATTTGAACTACTGGTAGTCAATATCCGTACTAAGAAATAGCTAAAGAAGCCTCTGATTGGTAAGTTGTGTCGGGTAAAAAATAAACGTCTGAAAATGGGCCAGTTGTGATCAAAGACCGTTTATTTTCTCCAACATTGAATGATACAAAAAATCAAAGTCTTGAAGAGAGTCCACCAAGGTCACAAAAAATCAACAAAGTGTAGAGATACTCCCTTCGAAAATAATCTAAGTCCGACAGAGCTTGGTGCATTAGAGTTTAACCCACGCAACGGCGAGGTCAGAAACCCGAGTCAGATCCGGATCAGACTGACCCGGAGGGCTCTGCACTCACTTTTTATACCCCCCAAAATGCACAACCTTTTTATTTAAATTTCAGTAGGTTTCCTCCTTTATTTTCCTTAAACCTAATTTTATTTGTCCAAACAATCATGGCGTCACTTTTTACACATTAGGCTCCTGCCCTAAACAGGCGCGGCTATCTCTTATTATCACGTTTTCTCGACTCGTGCATGGTTTTTTCCAATTTTATGTTGTCATAGTTGGCACACTTCACCTCTGCACCTGGTGTCAGCACCTTTGGTCTTAAGGCTTTCTGGTACTTTCCCAGTAGTGGACACTCACCCCTCCCCCTTATTCTCTCTCTTTCTGCACAGGGTTAAGTTTTAGTCCTTCCCACATACACTAGCTCCTCCCTCTCTTTCTCTCTTTTACACAGGGTTAAGTTTTAAGTCCTTCCTCCCTAAACTCGCTCCTCCCTCTCTCTCTCTTCTTCACACAGGGTTGAGTTTTAGGCCCTTCCTCCTGCACACGCTCCTCCCCCTCTCTCTCTCACTATTTTGCCTAGAGCTAAGTCCTGGTTCCTCCTACCTACACTCACTCCTCCCTTCTCGCTTCCTCTGCTTCTCGGAGCTCAGTGTATTTTTCTTTTTTTTTTTTTACACAACAGTTGCTGGTATAAATACCTAATCAGCTGGAACTGTCAGAACTTGGAGATGAACATGGGGCCTAAAACAAAGTCTATGGGAGTGCCATGGAGGCAGAAAACATTAGGGGTGCTTTAAGCAATCTCGACCCAATTGTTATTTCAGCTGATTGAAATAACTGATCATATGATGCCAGGGTTTTCCCTGCCTATCTTGGAGGGGAGGAAATATTTAGAGACATTTATTGATTATCTCCCCAATACATATTCTGTACTTCCAGTGTTAAGATGAGGTCTTGTCAAAGTAAAGTGGTTATTTATTCAATCTGACTCCATTTACTTAAAATAACTTTAACATTAAATATTGGTGAGAATTAATAGTTAACCAGTAATTAAAGCTGCGGTTGATAATCCTGTTCAGAAACACTTTTTGTTATACTGGGTGAAATGGTCCTTCTACCCTCTGAGTAATCAATACATTATGTATTCAGAAAAAGGAACGAAAATAATCAGTCCTCTGTGGAAGCTGTAGGACTGAAAAAACTCTGACCAATCCAAGCTCCTCGGTACGAGGAGCAAAAACCAATCAGATGCCTTCATGTCTAGTTCTGTATCCGCCCCCCTCGATCCCTGTCTCCGACACATGTGCATGATCTTCATGTGTCGCTGTTGCCAGAGGAAATCAGCGTACAGAGTCACAGCAGAACAGATTTCAATGGCTGAGAAAATGCAGCCCCAGTTATTACTTCCACTGTTACTTGTAATGGCTTGCCCTGAGAAAAAGGCAAGGAAGAGAAAGCGGGAGGCTGAAAAGGCTGCTAACAAAAAGGCTCTGGATAAAGCCAGAGGTCAAACCAGAGTGTAGCAGTTTCCCCTGCCACTGTTAAAACCCCGACCCAGCACATTACCACATGTTAGACAGGTAGCATGCTACTGCTAGTTTGGTGGGTGCACACACTAAACTACCTGTAACACCGTAGTGGATTCTTCCTGCTACACACACACACACACACATACAAACAAACACATGGTTGTGGTTTAAGTTGATTTTTTATTGTTTAAAGATTGCAAAGCATGAGTTTCAGCCCTAATTATGTTTCTTTTCTTACCTCAGTGCTTCCTGGTGATGGGCAGGGTTAAAGGACCCGAGCACTGTTGCAGGCTGTCTTTTATAGTGCCTGACTGGGCTCCAAGGGGAGGGGCCTAGGCTTTAAATGAAGAGGTGCTGCATTGCCTAGGCCAGGGGTGTCCAAACTACGGCCCGCGGGCCAACTGCGGCCCGCGGTCCATTTTTAATTGGCCCGCAAGAATTCTTTTAAATAGAATAGAATATGGCCCACACTTCAACGTTTGCCTTAGTGTATTGCACTTCTCCGTTTTAACACCAGGGGGAGCTACTGTTGATCAAGGCAGTTGCTCCAGCACACATGCAACAAATATCAATAATGCGCATCAATTCTGTTGCTACCCTGCTTTTGCGCACCACTTTCTTATATGCGTTTTTCTTGTTAACACACAGAGTACACACCGCTATGCACAGCGCACACACTGCACACACAAAGTCAGCTGATCTCATCTGATGAAGATTTGCTCCTTGATCAAAAGAGTTTGTCCGGATTTTTGGCACGAGTGGCGTCGGATCAGCACCGCAGCTGGATGGCCCGATTTACATACCCAGCGCAGCTGATACTCACCAGAATAATTTACTAAAATTATATGCACTCCTGTTATTAAGTCCAGTTCAGTCTGTTAATGTTGATAACCGTTTCAAACGAACGTTAATAGGTGTGTTGCTAACCCTAATAACTTAAATAACAAGCTTGAAATTTAGCTGTTCCATTTTCCACTTTATTGTTTTTTCTCTGTACTGTCAATCTTCTGTCTAAATCTGAGGCTGCTGTTCTGAGAATGAGCTACCAAAGCCTTTTCTGAATAAATCAGTACAGATCCATGTATGGAAAGCTGTGATGAAGGCAGTTTTGTTTTTAATTATATTCAACAATATAACATATTTGGACACTTTTAATTGATTTTTCTAACTTTAATACACTAAAGTTAAGACTATATACCTAATTTCTAGTAAGTGGCCCAGCCCCTTTTATATTTTTATGCATGTGGCCCTCAGTGAAAAAAGTTTGGACACCCCTGGCCTAGGCAGTCAGAGAAGAGCTGTGGAGCTATGCAGACCTGTTGGGTTCCCTGGCCAATTTTGTAAATAGTACTTTGTTTTTTCGTCTGTGTTTTCTGTGGATTGTCTTTTAAAGAAGAAGAGACGATAAAACACCTGAGTTGGTTGCATCACAAAGGACTTTGTCTCACTATTTTTCCTGGAGAAACACACATTTTTCTTCAGTTAGCCTTCGGCCCTCCTTCACTCACACTAGGGTAGTGTGACATTTGGTGGCAGTGGTGGGATGGCCACCCGGAAGGTCCTCAAGGGGGGCGAAAGGAAAATACAGACCAGGAGCACGACAGCCAAACTTAAAATAGACCCGGAACCTGCTGAACTAGAGGCAGAGGGTGAAGAATGGGAGACTGATGAGGATGAGGAGACTGAGGAGGGGCTCCCCCGCTCAGCGGCAGCACAGCAGGAGATGGTCGTGCTGCTACGCCAGTTTATGAGTGCTCAGAGGGACAGGGAAGAAGCACTCTTGGGGGAACTTCAAGGTCTACGGTCAGCCATCCAAGCTGATAGTCGGCTGCCTTTGCCGGCAGCCACCTCTAGTCCCACTGCAGGGAGTGCTGTCTCCCTAATAGGACTCCCCACACCACAACCTTGAGTATGGGCTGGGCCTGGATCAACTCTTCATACCCTGCAGCCACCATCACTCGCACCCCAGCTACAACCATCACCAGCACCACAGCTACAGCCATCACCAGCGTTCGAGCGACAGCCACCACCCACACTACAACCATGGAAGGACCCCAAGTTGCTTCCGTTCCAGTCTGGTGAGGACATTGAAAATTACCTCCTCCGCTTTGAGCAGATTGCTAAAACTTGGGCGTGGCCCCAGACTGAGTGGGCCTGCAGACTGGTGCCTTTATTGACAGGAAAGGCGTTGGAGGCTTATTCTGCCATGGACGAAGAGCAGTCTGACTCCTATCCAGACCTTAAACAAGCCCTGTTAGACAAGTTTGACATTTTCCTCGGAGACTAATCGCCAGCGTTTTAGGAATCCAGCCATTCCCCCAGGAGAGACGCTGACTGAAACCTATCAATGCTTGAAAGGCCTGTATCGAGGTTGGATCAAGCCAGAGCAATGCAGGGGAATGCGGGGAAGTCATCGTGTTGGAGCAACTGCTGAGGGTGTTTCCACTCGACCTCTGCATGTGGGTCAAGGAGCGAGAGCCCACCACCGGCACAGAGGCTGCGAAGCTTGCGACGCAGTATATCAATGCTCGGAGACCAATATTGACCAGGTTACACCAACGCCCCTCTAACAGAGGACAAGGGGACAGCCGGCTGGAAAGTCAGAAGATTAATAACTATGGGACTAAGGGAAATGGGGGAATTAGCAGAGGAGGTCAGCAGGCTAGTGCCAGTCAGGGGTCTGGGGGGGCTGGTAAATATGGGCAGCAGGTCGGTACCAGCCAGGGGGAAATTATTTGTCACTACTGCCAGCAGCCTGGCCACAAGGCCTCAGACTGTCCTCTCAAAAAGCCTAAGCTGTCTGGTTACTGCTATGTCCCCTGCAGGGAGGTGTCTAGGGAATCTGGTACCCTGCGTTCAGCAGATGCCTCATTTTATCCAGTTACGATTAATGGGGTACAGGTTTTGGCTTTGTTGGACAGCGGGAGTTCCATGTCACTGGTTAAGAAGGACTTAGGAGGACTCTGGCTGAAGGTGGTATTGATTATGGGAACCAAGCTGACATTGAATGTGTTCATGGGGACCAGAAACTCTACCCCACAACTGAGGTTACCATAGCTGTAGATGGGCAGGCATTTCTGCTACAAGTGGAGGTTGTTGACCATCTGTCTGTTGATTACATATTGGGGAGAGATCTGCCAATCCTGCGAGACTTAATTGCAGGAAAACAACAGACAGCTGAAATATGTGCTATGGTAACAAGGTCCCAGGCTAGAGCTGGCCTGGAGCCCCTCCCAGACCTTGATGGTGATCTGTGTGAGGGTGGTTCCAAAGGCCCAAGAAAATCACGGTGGTGTCGGTGCATTGAGAAAAAGCAAGGCGCCCTAACCAAGCCTGTGAATCTCAAATGGGACATTCCCAGTGATATAAACCATTTGCAAATGTCTGATCCTACTCTGTCTCTCTTGTACAAGTCAGTTGAGGAGGGGACAGAAAAGAAAGAGACAGGTCTAAGGTTTGTGGTTGAAAATTACATTTTGTATGTAATGGGGGATGCAGGGAAACGTTTAGTGGTACCAACCAGCTGCAGGCCTCTTGTCTTACATCTGGCACATACAATACCGTGGTCAGGCCATTTAGGGCAGCAGAAAACCTACATGAGGTTAGGGTCACGGTTTTATTGGCCAACGATGTTTAGCGATGTCAAACATTTTTGCACCACATCCCCAGAGTATCAGGTTACCACACACATCAAAGCCAAGCAGGTTCCATTACATCCGCTACCGGTCATCAGTACGCCTTTCCGGCGGATAGCCATGGATGTGGTTGGTCCACTGGAAAAGAGTAGCACTGGTTACCAGTACATACTTGTGATCTGTGACTACGCCACATGATTCCCAGAAGCTTTTCCTCTCCGAAGTATCAAGACCCCAAAGATAATCGGTGCCCTTGTCCAGCTTTTCTCCCGTGTAGGGGTACCAGATGAGATCATCACGGACCAGGCTACCGACTTCACTTCTGGCATGATGAAACAGCTACAGAAGGAACTGGGTATCAAAGGCATACGGACAACTCCATACCATCCCCAGACTGATGGTCTGGTTGAGCGATTCAACCAGACGCTGAAGCAGATGTTACGTAAGTTTGTCTCTGATACTGGCCGTGATTGGGATAAGTGGTTACCTTTCATTCTGTTTGCCTACAGGGAGGTGCCTCAGGCATCAACTGACTTCTCCCCATTCGAGCTCCTTTATGGATGGCCTGTGCAGGGGCCGTTAGATCTCCTGAGGAAGGAATGGGAGGCAACCAAGAAACATGCACCAGAAGGTATCCTGTCCTACGTACTTCAAATGCGTGAACGTCTAGAGAGGTACCGTGAGGAGGCCCAAGCTCACCTGGAGAAGGCGCAGCAGGACCAGAAGTGCTGGTATGACAGGAGGGCTCGGGAGAGGGTGCTGACACCAGGCCACAGGGTCCTGATCTTACTGCCAACTAGCAGCAACAAACTGCTAGCTAAATGGCAGGGGCCTTATGAGGTGTTGAGGAAGATGGGACCAGTGACATATGAGGTGGCTCACCCCGACAAGGGGAAAGCATCCCAGGTCTACCATATAAACCTGCTCAAAGAGTGGAAGGAACGTGAGCCTGCTAAGGTGTTACTGGTGCGTCAGGTTAAGAAGGAAGATGGCGAGCTGGACTCTAACCTGCAACAACTCCTCCAGCCAAAAAACCCTCATCTGTCCTCCCAACACCAAGAAGAGTTGCAGATGCTGTTTCGGGAGGTTCCTGGGCTGTTCCGAGATGGTCCCGGGAGAACCACATTGTTTCAGCACATCATCCGGCTCCAAAAAAGCGGACACTCACCCCATCCGTCAGAGGCCGTACCGTATCCCAGAACAGTTGATGGGGCCCCTGAAGGATGAGGTGCAGAAGATGCTTGATCTTGGGGTGATAGAGCCATCGGAGAGTGAGTGGGCAAGTCCCATGGTAATGGTGCCCAAGAAGGATGGCTCTCAACGGCCCTGTACTGACTTTAGAAAGGTTAATGCCGTCTGTTTTGATGCTTATCCAATGCCCCGCATAGATGACCTGGTAGAGTCTGTTGGGACTGCCAAATACATAACCACGCTGGATCTCTGCAAAGGGTATTGGCAGATTCCATTGGAAGAGACCTCAAAGCAGTACATTGCTTTCTGTGCACCATCAAGACTGTACCAGTTCACCGTAATGCCATTTGGCCTACATGGAGCACCTGCGACATTCCAAAGGTTGATGGATCCTGTTCTCACAGGGCTCGAATCCTTCAGTGCTGCTTACCTTGATGATGTTGTCATTTTTAGTCCTTCCTGGGAGACCCATCTCCATCATCTGAGACAGGTATTGACCTGCATCGAAAGGGCTGGCTTGACCCTCAATGCTCAGAAGTGCGAGTGGGCCAAAGGTGAAGTCCAATATCTAGGGTTCCAGCTTGGAGGGGGTCATACCCGCCCTCTTGTGGACAAGGTGGAAGCCATCCGCAATGCCCAGCAGCCCCACACCAAGAGGCAGGTGAGGTCGTTCGTAGGCCTTGTTGGGTGGTATTCTAACTTCATCCCCCACTATTCCACTCTGGCCACCCCATTGACTAATTTGACTCGAAAAGGAGAATCTAACCCTGTAAGATGGTCCCCAGAATGTGAACAGTCTTTTGCCGCTCTTAAGAATGCCATGTGTTCCTCACCTGTTCTGTGCAGTCCTGACTTTCAGAAGCGTTTCATGGTCCAGGTAGATGCTTCGTATGTTGGCATTGGAGCGGTACTGGCACAAGGGGACGAGGGGAAGGAGAGACCAGTGCTGTATCTCAGCCGTAAGTTGGAACCCAGGGAGACCAAGTATTCAACAATTGAGAAAGAGGCCTTAGCCATTAAATGGGCTGTGGAGAGTTTGCGCTATTATCTCCTTGGCAGGGAGTTTGACCTGGAGACCGATCACAGAGCTTTATCTTGGATCAACTTGATGAAGGATCGCAATGCTAGGACTACACGGTGGTATCTTGACTTGCAACCCTTCAGTTTCAGGATCAGGCACAAATCCGGCAAGAGCAACGTGTTGGCTGACTATTTGTCTCGGTTGACCACTATGGTTGCGCCAGGAGAGGGGGGAGGTAATGTGGCAGTTTCCCCTGCCACTGTTAAAACCTTGACCCTGCACATTACCACATGTTAGACAGGTAGCATGCTACTGCTAGTTTGGTGGGTACACACACTAAACTACCTGTAACACCGTAGTGGATTCTTCCTGCTACACACACACACATACAAACAAATACGAATATGAATACGAATATGAATTACTTTATTGATCCCCGAAGGGAAATTCATTTGTCTTTCAGCTCATCAACCATTTGCAGAAGAATCTTCATTCTTCTGCAAATCTGCCTGATGGCTGAAGGTACAAAGGATCTTCTATGTTTCTCCGCCCTGCAGTGAAGAGAGGAGCCGTCCACCACCGCTCTTTTCTTGGTCCATCAAGGTGTTATGAAGAGGATGATCTGAGTTGTTCAGAATGGCCTCCACTAGTATGTATCTCTCCACCACATCCTCAGTGAGTCCATCAGGGGGACATGACTGGAGTCAAGTGCCTCAGGATGTTTAGTCTGTATCCTAGCAACAACTTCATGGAGACCTTCACATGGAACTTCAGCAGTAGCCATTGGTGGGATGTACACAAGTGTTGTTTTGATTTGAAAAAAAGTCTACTTCCTGAGTCTTCATCTATATCTCCAGCTCCTCATCACTCTTGTTGGGCAGAGGGTTGATATTTTGCATGAAGACTGACAGCAGAAAGGACTCACAGTACATCTCCACTTCCAAGCCTTCAACCTCTGCACCACTAGCACAGCGACCACGAAAGCAGCTCCTCATCCAGCTGGAACAGGGTGGCATCCTCCAGACTTGCTCCATTTTCAGTGACAGAAGCTCCTCTCCTGAAGAATCTCCTCTCCCCACAGAAGTGTCCATCAGTAGTTGACAAAATACGACAAAACCATACAAAAACACAACAAAAATAAAGCAAAGGTTGAGTAAAAACTCAGAGCTACCAGACTTTGCTGCTCCCAGTTGAAGCGCATGTTCTGAAACAAACACATGGTTGTGGGTTAAGTTGATTTTTTATTGTTTAAAGATTGCAAAGCATGAGTTTCAGCCCTAATTATGTTTCTTTTCTTACCTCAGTGCTTCCTGGTGATGGGCAGGGTTAAAGGACCCGAGCACTGTTGCAGGCTGTCTTTTATAGTGCCTGACTGGGCTCCAAGGGGAGGGGCCTAGGCTTTAAATGAAGAGGTGCTGCATTGCCTAGGCTGTCAGAAAAGGGCTGTGGAGCTATGCAGACCTGAGGGCTGTTCCAGAAAGCGGGTTATGTGAAAACTCTGAGTAAGTTAACCCTGAGATGAGGGAAACTCTGGGTTTTCTGTTCCAGAAAGCGAGGTAACTGAAACGCTGAGTCAGTCACCATGGTAACAGACTCTGTGAACATAACCTGCTCGCTGGCAGGTTATCTTGAAATAACCGGGAGTTTCTTCGCTCCTCTCGCATGAAAATCGCTTTGAGACAACATGGCGTGTCCATTCCTCCCAAACCCGACTGACATTGAAACACAACGCTTTGCGCCGCGAGAGGCCGGTTAGAGTTTTGGCTGAGGGCCATCACCTCAGCCTCTGTCAAAGTGGGTGGAGGTGGCCCTCCACCCGTTTTTTGGCCCTTTGCCTTCTTTCTGTTGGCTGAGCAGAACTCAAATGTTATTTTTTTTTTCTCAAACAGTATTTTATTGAGTGTTCATGTACACAGTCACATTTGAAATGCCGCCTACTAAACTATAAATGTACAGGCTAAACATATCAAGTTTTAATTTACTGAGGTATTAAGTGGGAGGGCATGTTAAAACAGCATTTTGTTAGTGATTTGCCTTACTATTTGAAGTAGCCACTGAATTTATATTTACTTTAACAACCTAAGGCATTTCAAAAATAAACATGCCTTACCACTTTGTATGACATTTTTATATTTTATTTTTAGCTGCTTCCAAGTTCTTTTCTCGCCCGCTGGATTGCACCTAAACGAAAATCAGATCTTATTCCTATTTAACTGGGCAAATAAGCGACGATCTTACAGTTAAATGTTAACTCAATTGAATAGTTGAATCGTACGCATTGAATTGGGCCGCATTGTCTTCCCATGCCGCCTCTCTCTCCTTCACCGCTGCAGCGGTGTTTGATTTCCGCCTCCATGAGGACCTCGAGCTCAATCGGGCTGAAGTAACTTGATCACTTTTTGATTGTTGTCATGGTGACACTCATGGTTTCGGGGATCCATTGACTATGGCTTTTTATAGTGGTTGTGCACGCGCGTAACTCAAGGTGAACCTACTCAAAGTTGATTGAACTAATTCATATCAGCTTTTCTGGAACCGGAAACTCAGAGTTTCCCATCTCAGAGTAAGTTAACTCAGAGTTGAGAGATATACTCAGAGTTTGTTGAACCCACTTTCTGGAACAGCCCTCTGTTGGGTTCCCTGGCCAATTTTGTAAATAGTACTTGGTTTTTTTTGTCCGTGTTTTCTGTGGATTGTCTTTTAAAGAAGAAAAGACAATAAAACACTTGAGTTGGTTGCATCACAAAGGACTTTGTCTCACTATTTTTCCTGGAGAAACACACATTTTTCTTCAGTTAGCCTTCGGCCCTCCTACACTCACACTAGTGTAGTGTGACACAGAGTAAACATTGGTGTTGCTTTTGTGGAGACAATGCGATGCTGAGGTTGCTCTCTTTCTGTTGGACAGGTAATTATATGGTTTGCTTCGGGGAGGATTTGTTATTTTTTATGAAATGTGTAACTTTTGCTAACGTAGCTACTTTTGTAGCTTGTATTAAAATGGGTCGGTGATGCTAGTATTAAATAGATTTATATTAAATAGATTATATATATATAGTGCTCCTCCTGCCGCTTCTCATTTTCGTGCGGTGCGCGTTCCAGTTTGCGGGGGCGGGGAGGAGGGGGGTGGAACTCAGAGCAGGTGCAATTTTCAAATCTTGCTATCTCTCTTGCTAGCTCTCCAGGATTACCCACCCCATCTTTAAGAATATAATCCTTTTAGGAATAGAATTCTACTATTAAGAGATCTGACATCAGTCTTAGTACAGGGATGTCAGACATAGGTTAACAAACCACTCAGTAAACCTTTTTAACATGAAAGAATAGCCCTCATGTCTGGGTTTAAGTATTCAGAGGTATTAGAACTATACGATATTCAATCCTGTCTGTCCAACTCAGAGGTTAAGGGTGTGAACAGCGTCCAGTGAAACTTACCATATAACTAAGGTCTTTGGGATACAGTATATAACTGTAGTAGTGTAGTGTAGTGACCTTCTTAACATAGAAGAACAGCCCTGACACCTGGGCTGAGATATTCAGAGCTTATAGAACATAACTCAATACTTACAGAACATGGTACTCAATCTTTTCTATTCAACTCAGAGGTTAAGGCTGAGTGAGTCTTACCCAGTGAAACGTATCATATAACTAAAAACTTACCAGGTATCTGATGACAGATCCTTCACTACTAGAATAAAATCTCAACAAGGCAATATTAGAAATGAATGGTTAATATTCCAGTTTATTGTGATGTCCAAAGTGAACAAACTACAGCCAACAAAGATTGTGACACACTTGACGTGTGGGAGCTCTGATAAGCAGATCAACTCAAAGGGATAGGTTCTTGTTCTTTCCCTTAAATATCCAGCCAGAATAGAGACACTTCTAAATCACATATCAAGGAATTTGCATGGAGACACTGGAGAGTGAAGATTGGCCAGAGGTGCAGTGGGAACGGTATTGCAATTGCTGTACTGCATCGTTTTGATGAAAATAGAATTGAGCCAAATGGCAAAGCTCTCAATCTACTGCTCAGTCTTCATTCCTACTCTAAAGGGCCGTCTGGGACTCACTGGTGAATCTGCTGCCTCCATGACCCAACCTCAGATAAGCGGTTGAAAATGGATGGATGGCCATGGAAATATGGCCATATTCATTTGATTAGTATGGCTTATTTACAACGAGAATGGTAATTAATGCAGTCACAATGCTTGTAGTATAAATCCATCCATTGTCTCTGTCACTCTGTACAGGGTTGTTGGGGGTTGACACAGGGGAAAAAAAGACACGAACAAAGCACACACATTTACACCCACTGACAATTTTGAGCAAATCAAACTCATGTGCATGTGTTTGAACTGTACAGTGGTGCCCCCACACTAGCATTATCTGAACAAGAAGAAACTGCCCTTGTTATGGCTACTCTTAGTGTTCAAAAAAGTCAAGAAAAATATCAGAGTAGTTTGTGAGGAGGAGGTCTACGACTCACTAAATAATAAGCACTCACGGAGAATTTCAGTTTCAACAAATATGTTTTAGATTTATTCTAATTAACAGAAATATTCTCCGGGTTGACTTGACTTGATAAAAGACATAATTTAGTGGTAGACAAACTATTTCACTCCTCACTCGCCTCACTCCTTCAGCACAAAAGAAAAACCCCACTAACCAGCTGTCCTCACTCGCTAATCACAGGAGGAGGACGGCCTGAGCAAGGAGGAGGGACGTGAGCAGCGGATAGTTAATTTACAATGTAAATGTTATTATTCTTAGCATTTTCAAAATTATTCAAATGATAATAAAAACAATAATAATGATGATAATTCAAATATACAAAAAATCAATAGGCTCCAACAGCCCTATTGTAAAATAACTTACTAGTTTAGGTAATTTTGGAACAATATATGAATATCACAAACTTTACATTTTTTGAATCACTTGTGCCTTACTCTAACCCCAGCTGATACATAGGGCAGACTATTTTACTTTGGCACAGTACTGCAATGAACTGTTTTAAGAAGCAATTTCTTTATTCACTGTCAGAAACAGACAAGTATCCAGACAAACAGGACACTCAGGCATACAATGCCTTCTTGGATTTTTCCTAAACAAAACATGGCCCATTCTTGTTGATTACAATGAGGCCATAAAGTCAGTCTGCCAGATAACCAGTTGTGTTTTCCAGCAAGTAATTTGCAGGTCTGACTCAAGTCATGTAAACTGGTTTTCACACATCACATGAAGTTGCATTTGAAAAATAAGGATAAAGACATATCAACAATTCACTGTATTTTTACACATAATGAAACTAGTGGTGATGCAGAGACTTTAAGCTAATTTGCCACAAAGTGAAAAACAAACTATTGTGGAAAATTGCAGGGGGCAACATGATAATCGTGCATGTGCCATCTATATTAAATGCTCTCAAGAGCCTTTTCGGGGTTTCCACCCAATCTTAACTGACTGATACTGCAGCACACTGACTAAATAGCAAACTGCTAATTGTCAGATCTGTTCAAATCAGCAGATTCCAAATAGAGCTCACGAAGGGAAAAAGCTGCAAGCACAGCTGAGAGCCAAAGCAGAGGTGGGGTTATGGTGGTCATGGGACTGCTCATGGCTGTGGGCTTAGTGGGGGATCATGAATAGCCCTCTTCATCACTGTCCTGACTCTGAACAATGCAGGGAAGTCAAGAGAATTACTGAGCAGTTTGAAGAATTAAGATCTTTTTGTTGTTGTTGTTGTTGTTGTTTTGTCACATCTATTTTGCCTGCCCTTGGAAGATTAAATCTTTTAGCTTCAAATGGCACAAACTTGTTAAAACCAACATGCCTTGCTGCACTAGAAGCTGTTAATCTATCAACCCTGTCTTTGTCTAAGGGCATCACAAAACATGCTACATTCTACCTTCAAGGCTGAGCGTAAATTAAAATTAATGTTTTTTGTGAAAAGTAAGAAAAAGGCTTGAATTTATGGCATGAAACAAAATCTGTTATCCTTTAAGACATGTGTAGTTAAATTCTTCTTCAGTTGAAACTTTGTGCATCGTTCTTATTTGTATTATATATTATTTACTATAAAGCGCAGCAATGGAATATATTCTCTTTTATTTGCCATTTGTGACAAAAACACTGTCATGAGTAGTTGTCTTCAGCTGTCAGTCTGTGGTTCTGCTTTTGTGAATTGCTGCTTTCACACAACTCTAATAAAGGCCAAGATCTGGCTTAGAGGATTCATCCAAGTACTGCCCCCCTTTAATAAGACAAGAAAGATGCCAATTATGGGCCCTTTGCTGTGGATTCAACTCCCAGGCCTCCCCTTTAAACTGAACGCTTGAGTTGTCGATGTGAACAGAATGACTATCCTGTCCCTCTCTTTGTTCAGAGAGGAGTGACAGGAGGAGGGGAGGAGGCAGGGAACAGGTCTTATAGCTATAGCGTAAGGCAAGCTGTTTGTATTTAGAAGGCTACTGTAGACTATCTCTGAACAGCACACAAGACAAACATGTGAGGTTTATAGTTTGTATATGGTATATGTTGCATAGGTCTATTGGCCTTCCCACAGTATAAATTAGTTTGATGTCCTATTGCAGCTCTGACAATGCACCAAATCAGGACTAGTGTTTACATTTGAAGACAATAAACATCTTTTTTGAGAAAGCAGAGACAAACTCATGGCCCCCAGAAAACCACACACCTACAGGGGGCTGTGCTGCCTTGCTTTAACCATTGGTTAAGCTCTTGGACTCTCTCTCAACCTGCAGGGAAACACATAAGGAGGAATATGAAGATGAGATTTAAGGGATCCAACAGAACTAAGGCACAGTGGAAAGTGCCTCAATACGCATTCAGTCAATGTCACTCTAACACAACATCCCCTCAGTGTTGTCTTATCATGACCGTATTCTTATTTACTGTTTTATGTATAGTTACATTCTAACTCACATTACAGAGTTTCTATCATTTATCTGTAGTTGAATTCTGCAAGATTTGTATGTTGCAGTATTTCTATAACCATTTGAGATGAACATCTGACTTACTGTCATCACCAGGGTGTCAGGGTGACAGGTTTTTCTTTCCCTTAATTATTTAATAACAAAAATATGGATAGCTGAGAATTTGTCTTAAGAAGACAATGCTTGTGACATCTGCCCCCTGCTGGGCAACATGTCCAGACGACAGGAGGCCACTGGCAATTAATGAACCTCTTGCCACATTTCACTGTCACTGGAGCAACATTCCCTCAGTCTTTGTGTTCTGCTAATACCAATTTCAATATCATCTACATCTCCACACCTCTGCTGCTGCCTAACGACCTTCCTCCTCACTCCAGACAAGCTGGCATGCTGAATCAGCTGTTCCACTGACTCACAAGCTCCCACTTAAGGACACATTATTTTAGGTATATACACCATATTTTCCATATATATGTGTGTGTGTGTGTGTGTGTGTGTGTGTGTGTGTGTGTCGAAAATATGGTGAATACACACACACACACACACATATATATATGTGTGTGTGTGTGTGTATTCACCATATTTTACATATATATATATATATATATATATTATTATACAATGGATCTTTATTAAGGAAACAAAAAAAAGTGGGGTTTGGGGGAGGTGGTCCACAGCTATCATAGTGTGTCATGGTGTTATGGCCCGAAGGTCGAAACATATTTAATAGAGGACACAGGAACAAAAGGGTTACAGGTAGACATTTCTTTATTTTGATTTTCTTCCAAAGCGGCATATATGCACCCCTTCCCGTGTCCTAACCCGATGAAAATGAAAAAAAAAAAGAAGAAACGAAAAAAAGTTCAAAGTTTCAAAAGAAGCCAAGATCCAGGTGAACCGACCAACTCAAACAAAGGACAGTACGTGGGTCAGGCCAACCCTATACAGGGCCGTCGGAAGTGCTCACGTACTGCTACCTCTACCCAAATGAACATAAACCCACTAAATCCTAACAAAAGAAACTAACCGAAAACTGAGGGGGGGGGGGTACGCATCCACCTGGATCAAACAAGACTAACAAAAAGAACTAAACAAAAACGGGAACGCTGCCACCATGATGCTGCGCACACGGCAGCGCAAAACCCCGAGGCGCGCGTTCGGGCGTGCGCGTCCACGTCTGACGGCAGGGCAGGAGCCGGAAGCGAGGCAGAGAGAGAGCGAACCTAGTGCCGGTGGTGGCTTTATAGGTTCTGCTCCCGCGGGAACCTAATTAGCCAAAAAAAAAACCCGAGGGAAAACAGTGCCAAAACATAACACATGGTTTTTACATTATGTTGATACCCCCAGCCATTTTTTTTTTTTTTTTTTTTTTTGCTTTTTTTTGGCTGATTCAAGCCTTTCTCTGACATAAGTATCCATGTATGCCTTGGCTGATAAAAATCAACATTATTGATTTCTTGTGCCATCAAGCTTTGCAAGCTAACAGCAGCCTGGCTGGGGGTCATTTAACAATGTATAAAGCATTTTGTATGTATGTAAAATGTTCAGTCTTCAATACATATTTGATATGTTTGCTAGAAATGTACTTGCATAATGATTGCAAAAAATGTGTAGATGAGGAATATCGTCCAGAATTTATTCAGAATTTTTACTCCCTGATATCAGTATCAGCTCCAAAAATCCCATATCAGTCAGGCCCTTACTGTGTGTAGGTAAGTTTATGTGAAAGACGCATTACAAAACTAACATCGTCTGTGTGTTATCGTGAGGGGACACTGAATGAAAATTATATACAGGTAACTAAGGACAGATGCATGTAATAGCAGATCAATATCCTTGATATTTTGTACAGCATCTTCATGAGATTTGATATTTTGCAATGTCACAGGGCAGGCTATGATTTTCTGTCTGTTACACAAAAAAGTTTTTATATTTTAATTGGATTTTCAGATCTTTTTTCCCACTGTTGGCATTCATGAATGACATTCAATACAGAAGCACTGAAAAGCCACTGAGGGATTCTTATTTGAAACCATGGATAAACAACAATGAACACTGGTAAACAAAGGCCTACCTGATCAACACTAGCCATGTGATTATACTGCTATCTGTAGCCTATGCCAATCACCCACCAAAACTTCATGCCTACTGCAAAACATGTTTTATTTCAACATTTGCTGATCTCAGCATAGAAATTCTAAAATTAGCTGATGACAAAACAACAAAGAACCTATGTGCAATTAATAATAATAAAATAAAATTGCAATGATTCACACTCAACTTAGTGTGCCGTCATATATAGGCTACATATGACCATGAACATATGTAACTATGTGTATGAACATGGACATGTAAGCACTTAAACATTACAAAACAGATATCTGCCACATCTGGGAAAGTCAACAGACAACAGGTACAGATACGTACATTATTTTTAAAACAAACATGCTGTGATTGTTTTTTGTTTTTTCTTTGAAAAATCACCAACTCAGTCATAGACGATGGTATGAATACTATGGTTACTGCTACAGGCACAGATGCAGCAACCAGCTGCTCTTAGGATAGGGTTGGGCAATCATTTGGCTCACAGGCCACAATGAGTAAATAAATTACATGTAAAAGTCATCACCTAAAAATAAAAGGAAACTTACATTCACATAACATTCAATTTCAGTGGGAGCAGAGTTGTTGTTCACCCTTTTTTGCCACCAAAGTTTGCAGTCTTTGTTTTACTTTGGAAAATTTTGTACCAATATTTGATGGGCGGATTAAAAAACCCAATGGGTCTTAGGTTTAAGTATACTTGGTTTAGTAGCCTATTGCATTTTACACATACTGGTTTCTTCGTGATATAATGCAAATATTTTATATCCTATTTTGTGGCAAGAGGTCAGCTGCGAAAGAGTAAGCAGTGGTGTAAGTGAACCCGATCTTTCATGTACTGTGTTATTAACCCACACAGAGACAGAAACATTTGTCTGATGTTTATTTGAAATCAGAAATGACAATTTGCATTATACTGGCATAACACGTTGTTTAAAAAAAAGTACAATACAAGTATCAGTTGAACTATCCTCCAGGACCTCTAAAACTTTATGCAGATCCTCTAAAGCTTTCTCCGGGACCCCTAAATCTTTAGCAGTCAAACTTTCAGGACTGGAAGATACACTTATGAAACTCTACTGTCATTAACACAGCATATAAAACATTTTGCACCACTTTCACTGTTAAAGTTTCCAGATTTTTCATGAAAATTGCTCTGTTTCGTAAATGGTTTGCTGACCCACGTATAATACATTTGTGGTGCACAAGTTAGAAACCACTGCCTTGAAAGTATTTTGCACCAATACCCAGCCCTAGACTGATGACAGCTCTTTTAATCCCACTCATATGGATTTGGCAAAGGTGTCATATACAGTTTACCAGCTGTCTCAACATCAACACGTTTCACTCTCTTCATATCATATCAAGTTTCCAGTCTTCATGGCCTCATTTATGAAAGTACTCTGTCCATTTATCTATGAATCTTTACATAAAGACCTGCTAGATTTAGCCAGTACATCAACCAAAACACAGCAATGTGTGGTACATGCACAGTATCTGGGATTTTGATGTGCACGCTTTTGTTTAAGATAGATAGATAGAAATTCATCTGCTCTGTACATCACGGGTAGTGAGATTCACGCATTGTGTGAAATGTAAGTCACAACTATAGCAACTGGTGGAAGGTGGAAGCATAGCACTCAAGTGCAGCCAAAAGATTTTGAGACAATTCCACGTTTGACCACAATGTAGCTGCAATGGAGAGTGGCGCTGTTTATACTATGCTACAGGTACTTCATTTGCAGCTGTGGTCAAGAGAGATAGAGAGTGAATGGAGAGAGGGACTGCTAAGCCGGTGAATCTGATAAATAAAACTTTATTTTTCTGATTGTTTCACAGTAGTTATGTTCAACAGCACAAATAAACTCCACTGCTTAAATATGGACATTTGTTTTGTTTTGTTTTTTTTTATTTAGTTTTCATTTGTTTTTTTATGGTTTGTTTGGAACATTTGTTAACTGGCAAAATAAAAATTCCCAATCCAAATTATTGTCAAAAAAAAAAAAAAAACACTAAATAATTGTGAGAAATTTGCTCAAAGTTATTTGTAAAAAGAGAGGTTACAGTTTTGTTTTTTCTGGTTTTCATCTATTGATATTAGGAACTGTTATGGTGTTAGGTGTTATGCTACATTTTAACAGAAATATTTGTACTTTCTACTCCTTATATTTTCCATAACAGGCTTATAGAAAGATGAAGTCAGATGAACTGCGCCTCATCATGTCAGACAGTTTTCTGCAGCTTTCAAAGCAGTTTTAGATTTAAAAAGAAATGAAAATATTTCTCAATCTAGTTTTAAAGGCTACATCTTTTTTATAAAGTCATTGTTTTACATCACGTTCATAAGCTGTGTGGTGACATTATGTTGTGTTGAAATAAATAATCATAATGTCCCGAGAGTCAATCTCCTTGCTGACATTCAGAATCGCAATCTGATATAATTTTATTTACTGGAATTCTGACTTCCCAAAAATATATGATAGATACGTGGTACATGCTTCGTACGTCGTACGTGCTTCGTATGTGGTACATGTATACTGTATTTTATTATATAGTAGGCTATTGTACTGCATTTTTACTTTATCTTGTAATTTAGTAGTATGTGAAGTATGTTGTGATGTCAGATATTATGCTTATTACAGTTTAACACAAAGAGCCCATTCATACTTTCTACTCTTTACATTTTCAAAACAGGCCTACAGTAGAGAAAAGACAGTCAGGAATCAGAAAAGTGCTTCAGAGAAAACATTTTTACTTGGATTTCAATTCAATTCAAAGAGACTTTATTGGTATATGGTAAATGGCTTAAAGTGAATGTAAAAATAGTGTTGGGATATCCAGCAGGAGCAGGAGGAGATCCCTTGGCCCTGGGTATTTTTCACCGTCTGCCAGTCGGTCCTCCTTTTAATGCTATGACCTTTGTTGCAGACCTCTGTGGTGAGTTCATATTTCCAAAATGACTCTATTGCAGAGATCAGTTCATCTCTGCTCTTGGGTTTGGCCTTACAGAGAATGTAGCGTTTCATTGAAGCCCAGACTACCCCAATCGGGTTCAGATCCGGCGACCTAAGAAATACATGGACAAGTCAGCACTGTTAACCTATTTTCTGCTATTTATTTATCCAGAACATTTATTTATTCAGATTACGATAATGACTAACATACTCTGCTGGTGTTGGCACCCAGTTGACCCCCTCACTCTGAATGCAGGCTCTGACACTGGCTGCAGGGTGTTTGGGATCATTGTCTGAAAAAATGGATAGCAAAGAACACATTAACCATCAAACAATCAGTAGTAGCCTAATCATCATCACTATGCTTTTATTGTAAGTGTATTGTCAGTAAGGCAAGGATGATTATGGAGAAAAGATTGTTAGCCTATCTTGGAAGAATCTGTGTGTGGACACTTGAGACTGGAGAAATTAACTTCTGTTGCCAAAGGGAAACTAAATAAGTTCAGAGAGATATGGGACACTTTTATGCAGTTCCTGGAAAGTGCTCAGACTGAATTAATGAGTAAATTTGATTGGTCTTATAAAAAAACAGGACCACAATTAATGTTGTGTTTTATTTTAATCCATCCATCCATCCATTTTCTTCTGCTTCATCTCGGACCTGGTCGTGGGGGCAGCAGCCTTAGCAGGGACACCCAGACTTCCCTCTGCCCAAACACTTCCTCCAGCTCTTCTGGGGGGACCCCAAGGCATTCCCAGGCCAGTCGGGTGACGTAGTCACTCCAGCGTGTCCTGGGTCTTCCCCAGGCCTCCTTCCGGTGGGACATGCCCGGAACACCTCCCGAGGGAGGCGTCCAGGGGGCATCCGGTACAGATGCCCGAGCCACCTCAGCTGGCTCCTCTCGATGTGGAGGAGTAGCGGCTCTACTCCGAGCTCCTCTCGGGTGACCAAGCTTCTCACCCTCTCTCTAAGGGAGCACCCCGCCACCCTGTGGAGGAAACTCATTTTGGCCTCTTGTATCCAGGATCTTGTTCTTTCGGTCATGACCCAGAGTTCATAACCATAGGTGAGGGTAGGAACGTAGATCGACCAGTAAATCAAGAGCTTTACCTTTTGGCTCAGCTCCCTCTTCACCACGACGGACCGATACAACGACCGCTTTACTGTGGCCGCCACACCGATCTGCCTGTCAATCTCATGCTCCATCCTTCCCTCACTCATGAACAGGACCCTGAGATACTCAATCTCCTCCACCTGAGGCAGAAACTCTCCCCCGACCTGGAGGGGGCAAACTGACTTTTTCCGGTCAAGAACCATGGCCTCAGAATTGGAGGTGCTGATTCTCATCCCAGCTGCTTCACACTCAGCTGCGAACCGCCCCAGTGCATGCTGAAGGTCCTGGCTCGAGGGAGCCAACAAGACAACATCATCTGCAAAAAGCAGAGATGAAATCCGGTGACTCCCAAACCGGACCCCCTGCAGACCCTGGCTGCACCTACAAATTCTGACCATAAAAATAATGAACAGAACTGATGACAAAGGGCAGCCCTGCCGGAGGCCAACATGCACCAGGAACAGGTCTGACTTACTGCTGGCAATACAAACCAAGGTCTTGCTCTGGTCATACAGAGACCGTACAGCCCTCAGCAGAGGGCCTCCGACCCCATACTCCTGAACCACCTCCCACAGAATACCACGGGGGACACGGTCAAATGCCTTCTCCAAGTCCACAAAGCACATGTGAACTGGTTGGGCAAACTCCCATGAGCCCTCGAGCACCATGTGGAGGGTATAGAGCTGGTCCAGTGTTCCACGACCAGGACAAAAACTGCATTGTTCCTCCTGAATCTGAGGTTCGACTATCGGCTGAATTCTCCTCTCCAGCACCCTGGAATAGACTTTCCCCGGAGGAGTGTGATCCCCCAATAGTTAGAACACACCCTCCGGTCCCCCGTTTTGAAAAGAGGGACCACCACCCCAGTCTGCCAGTCCAGAGTCAGCCAAGACAGCCCCACAACATCCAGAGACTTGAGATACTCAGGGCGGATCTCATCCACCCCTGGTGTCTTGCCACTGGGGAGCTTCCGAACTACCTCAGTGACTTCAGCTTGGGTGATGAATGAATCAACCTCTGGGTCCCCCGCCTCTGCTTCCTCCATGGAAGGCATGACAGTGGGATTGAGGAGATCCTCGAAGAACTCCTTCCACCGCCCGACAATATCCCCAGTCGAGGTCAACAGCTCCCCACCTCCACTGTAAACAGTGTTGGCAGAGCACTGCCTACCCCTCTTGAGGCGCCGGATGGTTTGCCAGAATTACCCTGAGGCCGATTGATAGTCCTCTTCCATGGTCTCCCTGAACTTTTCCCATACCTGAGTTTGTGCTTCCGTCACTGACTGGGCTGCCGCACGCTTGGCCTGCCGGTACCCATCAGCTGCCTCAGGGGGTCCCCCGAGCTAACCAGGCTCGATAGGACTCCTTCTTCAGCTTGACAGCATCCCTTACTTCCGGTGTCCACCACCGGGTTTGGGGATTGCCGCCACGACAGGCACCGGAGACCTTGCGGCCACAGCTCCAAACAGCCACGTCAACAATGCAGTGTTAATTTTGACAGCAAATTCTGATTTAGTCTTAGTCTTAGTCTTTTGAATAACACACTATTTAGTTTTAGTCGACTAAATTTTTAGTTTCTCCAGAGTTTCCGGTCATTGGAAATATCCATCAATGTGTTATGGAACAGTATTAAGGTTTGAATATGCAATACAGACACAGATTTAACAGTTGTAATATGAAACATGTATTTTATTTTATTCTGAATGTCAAACACATGACCGTGGCTTTTCCACAAAAGATAATCAAACATAAAATAAGCATAAGGCCTGCTCTCCCTGAAAAATATACATGCTCCCTGAAAAAGATATGCATTCTCCCTGAATGATATGCAGTGCATATTACATTCTTTCAAGCTGAAGTACAATATTCTTGAAATAGATAACCACATAACTCTGAACTCACTTCAACTGTCTGTTACTCTGTGCAAAATCAAAAATATTAAGAAAAATACAGTGCAATTCTCAAAAATAAAACACTATTAGTTGTAATGCCATGGCACATAGTATCTAAATACAGAAAATTCACTACTGTTAATGTTCAAGTACCTCAAGAGAAGTTAAATAACTGCCTAAGAATGCCTTCCTACTCTGTGCAAAATCAACAGGATCTGAACAGAACAGATTAGTGCAATTCTCAAATGTAAAATAAAAGATGTATTGGCTGTAATGCCATTGCACACACTACCAAAGAAACACTCCTTAATGTTCAAGTAAATAAAAAAATGTGCTCTCTCAGCATTAAAAATACAGGTAAATATCACATTAAACTAAAAACCACAAAACTCTGTAAGCATCATCTTCTTCATCTGTTACTCTGTGCATTGCGTGCAAAATCAAAGACATTTGAAAAGAAAAACAAAACTCAAATATGGAAAAGAAAATATGCATTGGTTGTAATGTCATTGCACACAAAATGAAATGTCCCTCTGATTAATAATTAAAAGAAGTATTAATGAGCTCAAGACAAGTGAATTACATGCTAAGTTGTAATGCCATTAATGCATGGAACAAAAAAATAAATCTCTCTGCTCTCGTCATATTAAACAAAAACAAAAAATGTGAAAGTTCTTCCTCATACTTTATGATCTGCTGTCTGATGCTGGTTGTGGACATTTTCTGTGTAGGCCTTGTGGTGCGGCATTTTGAGAGAAACCTAAACACCGGCTGCTTCGAGGATGGTGCTGCTTCTGGTTCCTCAATAACCTCTTCTTCTGCATCATCTTCAGACTGGTCCTCCTGTTGTGTGTGTGGGAAAGTGCATTTGACCACATAGTCCTCTGCCTGTTTCAGCAGTTCCTGGATATTTCCATCAGCCACATCAACATTAACAAGGATTTCACAGACAGTTGGGTTGACAAAGCAGGCAGCTGCTGCAAGTGGTGAGAGGTTTTCATCGGTTGAACCCAAGAGGCAAGCAAAATGCTGGTTCAGATTTGATCTCATTTTATCTGCAAAAGTGGTGAGGTCTTTGTACCGAGTGTTCTTTGCAAAGTCAGTTATGTGGCTGAGCAGATCAAAGAGGGCAGGAACCACTAGGGACATGGAGGGTTTTAGTGTGTTCTGCAAAAGGCAGCAGTAGGTCATGCAATGGTGAAAGCTTTTGCCACTCACTGGTAAGCAAACTGTCCAATCCCATGTCATTTGTGATTTGACAGACTGCATCTTTGACTGTGAGGAGTCGTGTGACCATGTTGAATGTGCTTGACCGGCGTGTGGGGCAGTCATTTACAATGATAACACCACACTGGTCCAATAACCTCTGTGTTGCAACTGAGGACTTGCAAAAGAGCTTTACCACAGACCTTGCTTTATCGAGGACTCTTTTGACAGTGGTCTCTTTCTGCAACATGTGGACCACAAGTTGTACGGTATGCACCACACACGGTGTCCAGTCCATTTCCATGTCGACATGATGGTACCTAATAACAAGAGGAAAAGACAACCAAATAAGTCCAAACTTGATGAAGTGGCTGGTGTATGTCTGTATAAAATCATTCATGTGATAATTGACTGTCATGTAAAACAATAAACTAAACACGGCTCACTGCTGGTCATCAATTTCAGAGTCAGTTTCCATCGTGGACCCAGGGGAGTCGTCCTCGAGCTGGTTTCTTCTGCTGTGGTGTTTTTAAAGGCTGCCACCATGTTACTCCCATTGTCTGTTATTACCGTCAGGATCTTCTCCTTTGGTATGGCCCACTCTTGCATACATTTGTCCACACATGCCTTAATAGACTGTGCAGTTTGTGGGTGAGCTATTTGTTCAAGGGCCAGTAATATATGTTCAGGTTTACATTGTTCAACACAAAAGTAGCTTGCACTTATAGCAAGGAATGAGGTTGTCAGTCCTTTTTTTGTCCACAAGTCAAGGCCAATGGATACTCTCCGGGCAGCAGCCAGTCTCACTTTGAATTTTTCTCTTTCATGTTCATACTGTGTTTCAATCAAATTGCTCATTTTAGTTTTCTTTGGAACAGTTAGTCTCCTATCTACTATCTCTATCATTTGGTGGTTTCCTTTAGCTTCTATTTTATTCAAAGTTTAGCGGAAACACGGTGGTTTATCTGATAAAATAACCTTAGCATGTACGCTTACCTTCGCATGTATTTCTGGATGAGTCGTCTGTAAGTGTCGCTTCAAGTTGGTGGTGTTCTTCCCAGCGATTTTTGCTCCACAGGGTTTACAGACGGTCTTGTTGTCCTTGTTGTCATACGTGAAGTGTGACCAGATGTCAACTCTTCATTTTCGTCCTAGGCCTAGCTCTGACATTTCTGTTGTTCATGAGACATGCCGTTGCACTCGGACCGGGTGCACTGCGTGTAGCGTGTTGCTAACGAGCGTCAGCTCAACTGAAATCAAGCAAAGCTGTGTATCTAAGACTGTGCAACTAAACACAACTAAATACAACGTAAATAACCTAACTGTTGTGAAAACGTCCTGCAAACTGTACGAAGTTCAGCAAACTTGTCTTTGTTCTCCTCCTGTGTAACTGTGCTGCTGCGTTTGTTTAGCTGTTGCGCCTGCATGTCCCGCGGTTTTTTAAGATGGCTCTGCTGCTTCCGCATAAATCAACCTACCCTCACAATGAGATTCGCTCTGATTGGATTTCTTCCCAACTTGTCCCACAAAAGAATAGTTCTGATTGGATCTCTTTTCCATTCGTCCCTCCCAACATTTTCGTCTCGTTTTTATTCGTTGACTAAAGTGTCAATTATATTTAGTCATAGTCTTCGTCATCATATCTGACTTTTTATTTAGTTTTCGTCCGTGAAAAAGGTTCTTTGATGAATATTTTTCATCATAGTCTTCGTCAACGAAATTAACACTGCAACAATGGAGGTGGAGAACATGGTCCACTCGGACTCAATGTCTCCAGCCTCCCTCGGGATCTGGTCAAACCTCTTCCGGAGGTGGGAATTGAAGAGCTCAATGGCAGAGGGTTCTGCCAGACGTTCCCAACAGACCCTCACAGTACGTCTGGGTCTGCCGAGTCTGTCCGGCTTCCTCCACTGCCACCGGATCAAACTCACCACCAGGTAGTGATCAGTTGACAGCTCAGCCCCTCTCTTCACCCGAGTGTCCAAGACATACGGCCAGAGCTCAGATGACACGACTACAAAATCGATCATTGATCTCCGGCCTAGGGTGTCCTGGTGCCATGTGCACTTATGGACACCCTTAGGCGCGAACATGGTGTTTGTTATGGACAGACTGTGACTAGCACAGAAGTCCAACAACAGAACACCACTCGGGTTCAGATCGGGAAGGCTGTTCCTCCCAGTCACACCCCTCCAGATATCACTGTCGCTGCCCACGTGAGCGTTGAAGTCCCCCAGCAAACCGATGGAGTCCCCAGTTGGGGTACTTTCCAGTACCCCTCCCAGGGACCCCAAGAGGGCCGGGTACTCTGCGCTGCCATTTGGCCCATAAGCTGAAACAACTGTGAGAGACCTATCCCCGACCCGGAGGCGCAGGGAAATGACCCTCTTCAGCGGGGAGAACTCCAACACATGGCGGCTGAGTTGGGGAGCTATGAGCAAGCCCACACCAGCCCGCCGCCTCTCACCATGGGCAACATCAGAGTACAAGAGAGTCCAGCCTCTCTCAAGGTGTTGGGTTCCAGAGCCCAGACTGTGCGTAGAGGTGAGCCCGACTATCTCTAGCCTGTACTGCTCAACCTCCCACACTAGCCAGTGAGGTGACATTCCATGTCTATATATGTATATATATATATATATATATATGTATGTATGCACACACACACACACACACACACATATATATATATATATATATATGCCAAAAAAAAAAAAAAAACCTGACAACCTAGTTTATCTGTGATCTCCCTGTTCCATGGTTGAGCTTGTGTGCGATGTTTATCCCCATACTGATTAAAACCAGATGCAGCCCGACACACGGGTACTGAAGCCCAGACCTGACGCAGCCCGACTTCATTCTCGGCCCAAACCCTGGTTGGGTTGTCTGATTGGGTTTGTCGGACGGAACCGGCCCGCTGAGTGCCCATACAGACCCATGGACATCTGGGAGTTCAAAGGAACAGAGAGGCAGCCCACTACTTGAGAGCAGAAAGACAGGAAAGAGGCAGGTATGTGTGTGTGTGCGTATGTGAGTGAGTGTGTGTGTTTGTGAGAGAGAGAGTTCACTGCTCCTTGCTGCTGTCTTACAGTGGCATCCTTTCTGCTCACAGATGTCCCCTGGTGATTGTTTGGGCACATTGCAGCTTCTGATGAAAACACAATTAAACGTGACTCACGAGAGAATCATGTGTTAATTCGACCAAATTAAACTAGGACCCACTGTAAATAACAGAGGAATGCAAGATAGATATGTAGCAGCACCAAGGATATAAAAGATATAGAAAAGTCCTTAAAGTGGCAGAGGCGACTTTAATTAAATCACTTAAATTTAAAATAAAAGGTAAGGGCAGATGTTGTCCCTGTCCCCTGGTGTTGATCTGCAGCTGGTTCAGCCAACACCACCTCACAAAGACTACTAGGTCATTAAATAAACACAATTGACAATCTTTCAAGTATACACCACTGTTGAACCTTTTGTTTAGTTGGTCGTAAGTCTGACAGTGATACAGAACTCCATCAACCGAAAAACACCTGTAAAAACCAGAAGTAGTTACTTAGATTTCCACACAATTTAGCAATGGCAAGCTGATGTGAAGCTGGAATATTTTCTTGCAGTGGGGGATGACCAAATTGTTGATACTTCCATTTAGTGTGTCACATTTTTCTGTTCTTTGCTTGTAGACATAACGTTCTTCAACAAATGACTGAAATTTTATACTCCTCACCAGACTCAGATCAGAGAGTATCCAAAGCATTTAAGCTTTGTCAGTAAGACTGCCACTGTGCTCTTGCAAAAGCTGCTTAATCTGTGCACCTGGAGCAACACAAGAAAATAGATGCCTTTTTTCAGGTGTGCATCAGCATCAGATGGTGTGTCACAAGAGTCACACTGAGAGGAGCAGTCAGCTCTAATGCCAAGGTATATTAAACAGCGCTCACAATAAAGGTGAACTTCAAATGTAGATGAATTTCCAAATTCTTTGTGGAACAGATAATGTGAGGATGGGATCAAGCCTGGAAACATTATGTTAAACATTTCCAGCAAATGAGTTAGTGCTTCACCAGTCAAATTGTGCCACAGCATCAGTAAACTCTTTCCTTTTGAAAGTGGAGCACCAGGATACAAGAGCTTGTCACCAGTATCTCCTCTATCTTCACTGTCCTAGGGTAGAGAAAGAAAATAAAAATGTAAACAGTCATAAAATCGTAGGTTAGCATATTTTGTTCACTTTGAAAAATGTAATCTTCCAGGAATGCTTCCCCCGGATCATGGCAAAAGTAATGATTTCAACATTTCCTAAAGAGCTACAAACTTAGTGTCAACTATGGTTGAGGTTCTGGGGCTTGGCCTCCAGGAGGAGAAGGAGCTGCTTGGGGGGTTATAATGAATATGTGCTTAAATGTGTGATTTATGCTGTACCCAATGGTAAAGATAGGGAAAGATAGTCATGTGTGATTTACAATGATAACTAATGGTAATGTTAGGGTGAAATAGTCATAGGTGATTTTGGCTATTCTGAAGTTTGTGTTGAAACCCCGGATATGGTGAAAATGATGTCTGTAACCTTTTGAACTAATAATGAGAGTGGTAGGGCAAAGGATTAGGACTGCACAGACGAAACGTCGTGGGACAAGACCGTCGGCTTACGAGGACCCCAAGTATTGGTAGCAAGAGAAGAATCCAACCGAAAAAAAACTTGCTACCAGTGACTGGGTCTTGGGGATCCCCACTCTCCCTGCCACAGGGGTCGGCTGCTCCTGGTGAAGATCACTGCTCTAAGTCCAGAGCTGGATCTGCTCTTTTGAGGTTTGCTCAGCCTGGTGAAAAGAAGCAGGCTATGTCCAGAGCTGGATTCCCCTCCTGGGTGGTTCAGCCTGGTGAAGACTGGGTTTCTAAATCCAGAGCTGGTTATTCCTCTTTGAGGTTCCCAGCCTGGTGAAGAGAGAACCCTAAGGCAACCCTGAAGCAACCCGAAGTCCAGAGCCGATCACTCCTCATTGAGTTCTTCGAATCCGGTGGAGACTGCACTTGTAAGACCAGGTTCAAGAGGCACAAAGCCACACAGCTTGATCAACCCCCGCCAGAAGGAGCTCAGGATGCTCGTGCCCGGCCAGCTGAAGCCTGTATCCTACCCAAAAATGGTAAATAAGGTTATTATTCATTAGAGTCAAGGTCAAATTGATGGGCTGTGGGATTGGTGTGATTCAACTGAATTCATATGCTCTGATACTGCTTTGCCATTGCCAAATTCCTGCAATAAAAGTTCAATCAAAAGACAAAAAGTAGTTTTATCCTCATTTCTTGTAATCAAGTCCGTGTTTTATAGGCACCTACCAGATTACTAAGAGTTAAAGTAAAATTTGAAAACGATCAGGGGAGCTCACACAGAAGCTGTCCATGATAGTAAAATGCTAAGCATTGGTGTGCACAACATTCTTAAGGTTCTTAAAGGTTAATCTAGTTTTGTGTCCACTTAAGAGAGATTTAAACAGGTCCCCAGGGTTATTTTCCAAACCCTTAAATTTAACCTAGCTAATAACAAGAGCCCAAATCATAAGAGGAAAACTGCTGTTAATGGGCATGTCAGGTGACTGTTCCTGGGTGGCAGGGCTGCTCTACCAGGAGTAGTGTCTTGGGGAAGCGGGATAGACTTCCAGATGAAGGCAGTGAGAAGCTAGGCAAGTTTCCTTGTCACCAGCTTAAACACTTTAGAATTTCTATTCAGGTCAGAACCTGTTAAAACTAGAGAATTTACCCTTTAAACAAAGAGCTAGTCCAGTAATAAGCCTTGGTAAGGGGCTAATTACCGGAGATCTAACACTAGACACAGTTGAAACCAGAAGTTTACATACACTGTGTAAAAAGACACATAAACCCTTTTTTCTTTTTTTTTTTAAATCAGACTTAACTTTTCCTGTCTGAGGTAAATTAGGATTACCTAAATTATTTCTATTTGCCAAATGCCACAGTTATGAAAACATGAATAAGTCTACATCAGTCAGACAACTCTGAAATACACTAATCTATTGAGCATAAGCAAGCTGGAGAAGAGCATAGGGATACTTGAACATGGCTGCAGCAGGCTCTGTCTCAGATTGTTCATTCCCTGAATAATGATCTGCTTGCCAGACATTACAGGGAATGAATGGCAGACCTTTGCAGGGGATCATAGAAACAGAGCACACAGGTGGATGCTGGGGAGGTGTTAGGATTGTGAAACCTCGTGGGACCATGGCAAGCAGTGGCAGCCTAGCCAGGGATCAGCAGGTAAGTCATCCCTGGTCATGATGGGCAGGTAAGTCATGAATTGGATGGAAGGACACAAACATATACTTATGGATTTACCTCTTGAATGTCAGCATTCAACAAGTTCATTGTGGGCGAGTTGTCATTCACCTCCTCATCGTCCTCTTCACTGTTGGAGGCACTTGTGTCATCCTCTGTGTTTGTTTTATCAGCTTCATTGTTGTTATCCAGGTTGAGGTTGAAGGACCTGATACAGTGAACCATGATGTTTTATTGTCAAAATTGTCCAGATATAGTTTTTAAAGTGATGTTTTTTAAATTGTTATAGAGCAAAGTTGTCAATCGAAGCCAATACTTTTATTTCAGTAATTCTATGTTCAACAAAGCTGTTATGACATGTGGTGTGGCACAAGGTTCAATTCTTGGTCCTTTATTATTTTTATTTATATAAATAATCTTGCCGTAGCTCTATATCTCCTGTTTTATTTGCAGATGACACTAATCGTTTTTTTTCCCATAAGCACTTTAAAACCCCCATTACTGAAGCTAACTCTGGACTCCTTGCCTATTCAAAATGGTTTCAATTAAACAAATTGCATTTAAATATAAAGAAAACAAATTACATAATTTTTGCTGGCAGTTAGAAATTTGATGATGCCAAAGTATTTATTGAAGGAAAAGAAATCAAGAGAGTATATTCCACTTGCTTCTTGGGGGTTTTGTTGATGAAAAATGCTCCTGGAAAGAACATATTGATTTTGTGTCATAAAAAAATGTCTAAATCTGTGGGACTTTTCAGAAAAGTCCAGAAATACCTCAACAGATCTGGTTTATTAACCTTATATTATAGGCTTGTATATCTATACCTAACTTACTTCAATATTGTATGGGCCAGTACTTATCCTAGATACCTACCTAAACTCCATTTAATCCAGAAACGTTTTATTAGAATAGCCAATAGTTCTAAGTCCACAGTCACAATCAGCCCCTTTATTTTCCAAATTACAAATATTGACTGATTATAGCATAAACATTGTGAAGACATGTATTTTTCTTTTCAAGGTTCAGTATCAGGGCCACACACTTCCATCATTTTCAAGATCAATATTTTCATAACTCAAACATCCATTCCACAACTACTAGCCAATCTAACCACCTGCATATTCCACTTTGTTGTACCACCACAGGGCAGCTCTCCAACAAATGCAAAGGTGTTATTTTATGTAATAAATATATCCACCTGATAGACAGCTCACCCTCCCTACCCATCTACAAAAGGAAAATAAGAGAACATCTGTTCCCAATCGGTTTGTGCTAATTTCTGTTTTTTCTCTTGCTATTGTAATTCACCTCTTCTAATGTATCGCTTAATTATTAAGTTTGCTTACCTTACTTTATTTTATTCTTATTTTGCACTTGTACTATTTTTTGTCTCATTTGTCACAATGCATATTATTTTACTTATCAGAATTTATTATTACTATTATTTTCTTCCTTTTCCTTTTTTTATTCTTTTTTTAATGGCAAAGTTCTCGGTAAGCCCTGCCAGGGTTTCTTACCTCTCCAGTACTGATATTTATTTTATTTTATTAATCCTGCTCTTCATGTGAAATACATTTTGCATGTATTGTTTTAAATTAAAATGCAAATCAATAAATCAAATCAAATCCGATACAGATGTCTGAGCCACCTCAGCTGGCTCCTCTCGATGTGGAGGAGCAGTGGCTCCTGGGTGACAGAGCTCCTCACCCTATCTCTAAGGGCACGCCCCGCCACCCTGCGGAGGAAACTTATTTCGGCTGCTTGTATCCGAGATTTTGTTCTTTCGGGCATGACGCAAAGTTCATGACCATGCAAACCACCCCAGTACATGCTGAAGGTCCTGGCTCTAAAGAGTCAACAGGACAACATCATCTGCAAAAAGCAGAGATGAAATTCAGTGTCTCCTGAACTGGACCCCCTCTGGCCCCTGGCTGCACCTAGAAATTCTGTCCATTAAAATAATAAACAGAACCAAACATAAAGTGAACACAAAAAAACTATTAAACATTTAGAAGACAAATTATGTGCAGGTCATGACAACAAAATGTATGGAATAAAAATATTTTGGCAACTGTTAATCTTATGTTGTTATAAGAGATAGTGATCTACATTAAAGGTGGTGATATGGGAAAAAAAATGAACTACAGTGTTTACTTAATCATCTTTGTTGTTTCTCTACGTGTTAACAATCAAAGAAAGAATACATAATAATTTATGCTAAAGAACAAAAAGTGTCAGGAATCAATTAGTTGATCAAAAAGAAATTCAGTGATTTCCTTGTCTGTAATTAATTGTTTCAGTTACTTGTCAAAAAATCTATTCATTATTTGCAGCCTTTGTCAATCACCAAAAAGCATCCTGCATGACTGACTGTAGTGTATTGATGTGCTGATGTAGGCCTAAAGAAGTGATCACTGCTGATCACTTGCTGAAAAAAGACAGGTAATGTCAATTTATTTATTTATTTATTTATATTAACAATCTGTTTATTGAATTTTCACATACAAATATGCTGTACAATACAAGTTCAATTGAACATAGAACAAAGCCAACCCCCACCCCCCTTCCGCGGCACCAAGCCCTGACAAATGGGCAAATATCAAAGACACATACAGAAACAGGTGTAATAAAAAAAGAGGGAGAAAGAAGAAATCAATAGAAAAAAAAAAAAATATATATATATATATATGTATATAAACATATACATATGTGCATATACACAGGCAACGTAACAATGTTAATATAAATCAAACATATGAAGACCTACAAATACATAAAAATGAATAAGTGACCAAATGAGTAAGTGAGTGAAATGTCAGGAAAAAAAATGAAAAACATGGCCTAACTACACAGATATAGATCTAGATTTGCAGAGCTTAATTTACAGCAATCTGGCACCTTGTGCTATTGACATAAGTCAGGAATGGATTCCAAGCTTCATGGAATAGGGCTACTTTACCCGAAAGAGTGAGTCTGATTTTTCCCAATTTAAGAAAATACAATACATCTCTAACCCAACCTGTATAGGTAGGCGGGACTGGAGACTTCAACTTACAGAGTATTAGTCTCCTGGTCAACAGGGTTGAAAAAGCTATCAGGTCCTTTTTAGCCGGAGAAAGGGTTAGTGGAGAGGACCATATCCCAAATAGGGCAGTTAAAGCATTGGGTATCATGACTATTCCTACTACCTTTGATAGAGTGGTCGCCCAGATCTGTTTCCCAAACTGTCTTGAGTGCAGAGGTAGAGCCCTGACAGAGGTTACAGATATTCAAGTAGATAGAGGAGATTCCCCCCTTTAGTGATGGAAGACGCTTAAGAAAAATTTCAGAGTCTAAGGGTGTAGGGAGGGCGGGGAATTGTGGGAAACAGTTACGTATAAAGCTCCGGACTTGTGTCCTTTAGGGAGCAAAAATTTGTCTGTCAGTTGTTGAAAAGAGGTAAAAATAGAGTCAACATACAGGTCTCTAAGAGTTTTTATACCCAGCCTAGTCCATAGACAAAAGGTGTTGTCTAACAATGATGGGGGAAAAACTGGATTTGCTGCGAGCAGGGCCCCAATAGAAAGTGCTTGTAGGCCAAAATGGCGTCTAAATTGATTCCATATGTTAATACTGGAGGCCACCACTGCATTATTAGTAAATAGAAGAAGGGAAAGGTGCATGTAGTAAGGCATTCAATGATGCAGGGAGGGCAGAATTTGCCTCCAGTTTTAACCTGATGATGGGGGGACTTCAGAATCTCCTTAAGTAACCCAGTAATTCAGATTTCTAATGTTTGTCGCCCAGTAATAATAGAGGAAATTTGGCAGGCCCATTCCACCTGAAATTTTGGGTCTCTGTAGATCCTGTCGACGTAATCTAGGGGTTTTCTTGTTCCATATAAAATCCAAAATGAGGTAGGGACCATCGTTCAAAATCTAGTTTAATCTTGGTGAGTAGGGAAAGAAAATTCTCTTTATAAAGATTGGCAAATGTTTTAGTGACATATATTCCAAGATAAACGAAGCCAGAGTTTACGATTTTAAATGGAAGACTCTAGAGTTGAGGTGGGTTCCCATCTACCTCCCCATTAATAATCAACATGTCGCTTTTGTTTAGATTTAGCTTGAAACCTGAAAATTTTCCAAAATCTTACAGGACTGAAAGGGCAGCGGGGATAGAGCTTGACAGGTTGGACACAAGCAAAAGTAGGTCATCCACGTACAGCGCCAATTTCAGTTCAACAACATTCCTCGTTATACCAACTATATCAGGATGAGATCGCAGGGCGACTGACAAAGGCTCCATTACAATAGCAAACAATAGCGGACTTAAAGGACAACCCTGTTTTGTGGAACGAGTCAAGCAAAAGTACTCAGAGTTTGTGGAATTTGTTCTGACTATGGCCTGAGGCGAAGCATATAACAATCTAACACTTGAAACAAAATTTTTCCCCAAACCAAACTTCTCCAAACTAAAAAAAAGATAATCCCACTCTACCTTATCAAATGGACTTCAGGAGGAATAAACCCTTGCCCTTCCCTGTCAGCATCAATGGAACCAATGTGGATCAGGTAGAATCATACAAGTACCTGGGTGTGACACTGGACAATAAACTGGACTGGCACACCAACACAGAGGTCGTGTACAAGAAGGGCCTGAGCCGGCTTTACTTCCTGAGGCGCTTCAGGTCCTTCCATGTCTGCAACAAAATGCTACAGATGTTCTACCAGTCTGTTGTGGCGAGCACCATCTTCTTTGCTGTGGTGTCCTGGGGTGCAGGCATCAAGGCAAAGGACGCCAATAGGCTGAAAAAACTCATCAAAAAACCAGAGTCTGTTGTTGGCTCCAAACTTGCAACCCTGGAGGAGGTGGTGGAGGACAGGATGCTGGCGAAACTGCTAGCAATCATTGACAATCCCTCTCACCCCCTCCAAAACACAATGGACAAGCTTAAGAGCAGCTTCAGCAACAGACTCATTCAACCCCGCTGCTCTAAGGAACGATACAGGAAATCGTTCCTACCAACGGCAATAAGAGTCTACAACTCATCTGCCTCTGTCAGAGCCACAGTCACACACTAACTGTATTGATATTATATATCATATCATACAATATTTGTAAAGGCACATTCCATTCTAGTACCTTATTCTTTTATACTGTAGTTCTATTGTTTTTATTTTATTGTATCTTATTGTATTCAATACACCGGTCTACTACGACAACCTAATTTCCCTACGGGAATGAATAAAGTAATCTATCTATCTATCTATCTATCTATCTATCTATCTATCTATCTATCTATCTATCTATCTAAATGCCTTCTCGGCATCCAAGCAGAGAAATGCAAGCCTGGTTTAGGGACTGAGGGAGTGTGCCTGACTTATAAGACTCGGTAAACATCTCTAATAGCTGTTTCCAGAATGTTTTATAAAACTCGGCTGGAAAGCCGTCTGGGCCTGGGCCTTTACCGCTTTGTAATGACTTAACTGCCGCCTCAAGTTCAATTGCCGTGATGGGGCGTTCCAGCTCCTCAGTTACCGCCTGATCCAGAGTGTGAGTGTTAAATCTATCAAAGAAGGAGAGTATATCCGCAGAGGTATTAGAGCAATCAGATGAATATAGCATTTTATAAATTTCCTGAAAGGTTTTATTAATTTCTAGGGGGTCAGATGTGACGCCTGAGCCAGTCTTAATTTGAGGAATCAGCTGAGATGCAGATATTTGACGCAATCGGTGTGCCAAGAGCTTACTAGTCTTATCACCCTGTTTGTAAAATTTAGATCTTGAATGTAGTAGGAGTTCAGTAGTGTGCTGTGAGATAATAAGATCATATTCAGCTTGCAAAGTCATCCACTCTTTGTAGGTGTCTCGCAGTTTTGAGACAGCGTATGATGAATCTAAGAGTGCAATGCGTTGAGAAAGCATAGCTAGTTTTTCTGTCATGGATTTTGACCGATGGACCTTGTAAGAAATGATCTCACCCCTGATAAACACTTTCATTGTTTCCCATAATACCAAAGCAGTAACTCCTGGGGTTTTGTTAGTCTGAAAAAAGAATTCTAATCGCTCTGAAACAAATTTGATGAAGTCTGTCAAGCAGAAAATGCGTGTCTAGATGCCATGGAGGTCTCGAATTAATGTACTTGTGAAAATATACATGCATGGAGGTAGAGGCGTGGTCTGATACAACAATTAGATCGTATTTACAGCCAGAGATGGAAGGTGTTGCGCTCCACCCCTCCTCTCCCAGTGTCTCTCTTTCTCCCTCCTTGTTTTTCCCTCTGCAGGCGGTGCTCCAGGGATTGGCATCAGGTGTGCAGGGGACACAGCTGCCCAGCATCACATAATCACCTACTGCAGTTCAAATACCCTGGTCTTCTCATCCACCACTGCCAGATCTTTGCAGTCACCTTAGCGGTACTACTCAGGCTCTCTGTCTTTTCCAGTGTTTACTCCCAAGAATTCATCAGATCTCCTGTGTCTCCTGCTCTGTGTTCACACCTATCCCTTTGTGTTCTGTAGCTCCCTGGCCCCTGCCTCCTCGTTGCCTTCCCTGGACCCGCTTGCCTCCGAGACCCCACGCCTTCGGCCTTTCCCTCTGGATTCTCCCCACTGACTTCCCTTTGTCTCCCCTGGATTTTCTCGTGGCCTCCCCTGGAACTGCTCCCCCTCCTGAGACCCCCTCACCTCGGCTCTTCTCCCTTTGGATTCCCCTTTATCCTCCCTCCTTGTGTTGTCAATAAAACCCAGTTATTCCTCCGTTTGTGTCTGCCCCTTGGTTCTCCTTCTTGCCCAGCCCTTGCAACAGAAGGGAGCAATTTGTTGTTTACTAGAAAGAAGTCGATTCGTGTATAGGTGAATATGTGAGAAAAAAGAATATTCCCTCTTATCTGGATGAGATAAGAGGGAATACTTGAGAATGAGGAGTGGTATATTTTCCCAATCCAGCTCTTCTTCAATCTGATACTGTCTATATCTCTCAAATGAGTTTCCTGCAAGTGTATGACATGTGCATCAAGGTGGCGTAGGTAGTGCAACACCTTGCTATGCTTGATTGGATTTAAGCCCTTACAGTTTGAACTAACAAATTTAACATCACCACCCACAGTAGATAATGTTTTCTTAACCCCGTTCATTAAAGAACAAGGAGTTCAAAATAGTAAAGAGATGAGAGAAAAAAAAACAAAAAAAACAGCATAGGTGCCAACCCGAAATCCCCCCCAAAACTGCAAAATCTAACAACCCCTGCAAAATGGAACAGAACAACCCCTTTTCCTCCTCGCCGAGCAGAAGCATCCAAGTAATTGTAGCCCTGTATAAAAATCATAATACTACAGAGCATAAGAGATACCGTAATTAACAGTATAATAAAATGCTGTGTTAAAAAAGGTTCATAAATAAATACAGTTCATAATAGTTAAAATGGTTAAAAAATCTGTGCTGTGTACAAAGCATAAATATGTATAGTTTAATAATTAAGATGATTTACAGTTAAAAGGTAATATATATATTAAGGTCTTTAAGTTTGTGTAAGTTCATAAAATATCTCTATATGAGAGAAAAGCATAGAGTAGGAAGCCATGTTTATGTGTGTAATTTAACCTGTTAACTGTCATGTATCCGTCATTTCATTCCTGTCTTGCTTTTTGTTGTGGTTTAGCTCTACGAGCCAATCAGAGCAGATTCACTGTGTAAGGGGCGGGACTAGCGTGCAGGTTAGTGTGGGGAGTAGAGAGCACATGAGGAGAGAAACAGACGCTATCTACCAGACAGCTGAGAGAGGAGACATCGTGGTGTGGGAAGCATTTAAGTTTATCGTGGAGGTTGACTGTCCGTGTCCTCTGTATAAACTTGTGTGACCTGCAAGAGGTGAATATAATGAATATGACGTGTATTTATGCTATATCTAACTGTTATAGTGAAATGAGACGTAATGTGTAAGGAGTTTAGTGACATGCTAACTAGCGGAAGCATTTTGTGCTAATGAGCCTGTGCATTGTTTTAGCATGCAAATGTTAAACAGACACTAATATGAGCTGAGTCGACATGAGCTAGCGTTTTTATTGTGGTTCAATTCGGATAATATGCTTTAAGGAGACAGACGTTTGGAGGGAGAGAGACGGGTTTTCCAACCGGTGGCCCTGCTGTCGTGTCCTGTGTTCTTCGTCCTGCTGTGTTGCGTTCCTCCCTTGTGGTTTCGGCGTGCCGTTGCCCACGTGGGGTTGGATTGTCTGCCCTAGCCATTGCCATTGTCATCAGGAGACTCACCCCCATTCCCCTTCTTCCCCATTAATACACATTCCCCTGGATTTCGTGAGTACCAAAAAGTCACACATGCATGTGCTTTTATTTTCCTGCTCAGTCTGAGTGAAGTGGCTATCACAGTTTTTAGGCCCCACCGCACCCAAGCTGCAATAAACAGGCCTGGAACGGGTTCAAATTTCATTTCAAAGTTGTGTTTTTATGAATGTGTGGGCCCACAGTGTGAATTTGAGTTTTGTGTTATTGTAAATTAAGAAAGAAAACAGGTTTTGAGTGCAACTGAAATACTCTGAGAAGGATTAAAACTACTTTTTTATTTTTATTTTCAAGTATAAAAACAAACAACTGGTTTTATTTTGAAAGGTAAACAGTTTGTAACAAAAGTATAAACAAAGGTACTTAAGATAATTTTATTTGAGAAGTATCAATTAACAAAAGAAAAGATGTAAAACCACAGGAGAAGAAACTAAAGTTTAATTTAAACTTTTGAATAATTCGGTGAAGTATTATATTTATTTTATTTAATTTTTTAATCCATGCACTGTTTATTTCCATCCATCCATCCCATGTTTATTTTATCTTTGTAAATAAATATCCTTACAAGGGGAGACTTTTGCATTTAAAGATACAAGTTGTGGTGGTCATATTTATTCCTACTACACTGGTCCTGGGTTGCTTAATGATATGTGCTACCTCCCCCCACAGTGAAATAGAACCTGTCATAATCTGCCGCAGTTTAACTTCACGACTAAACGACCTCAGGGAGTGTGCATGTAGACTGTCTAGGATGAGGGTAAATCAAATAGAAAACAAAAATAGGTGCTTACAAACATAGCACCCGCATAATCCAAGTGGAGCCGACAAAATAAATGAATAGATCAATGTTTAACAGAAAATAGATGGATCCGTATACATTCATGCCATATTTGGTCAAATAGGTAAAACAGCAGCATTGTAGCATTAGTGTTAGCTGTTACATATGTAGCCTATTGCCGCAAAAATGCAAACCGTGCAAAGTTAGCCATCCTCCACGGTTTGGTTCTTCTTGAGTCTCTTGTTGACGAACTCCAGGGCCAGGTATGGGTCCTCGAATTTGTGGGTCAGGCCGCAAGGCGTAGTGATGTGTAGAATAGCTGGGTACCAGAGGCCGAATTTAACGTTGGTACAGGCATGGAGCTCCCTCTTCACCTTGACAAAAGCCGCCCTCCATTTGGCCACGGCCGGATTAAAGTCTGGGAAAATAAACACCCTTTTCTCGTTGTGTAGTAGAGGAGAGCGCTGTCCAGCACGGCGTAGAATAGTGTTCCTTACTTGGAATTGTGTCACCCTGATGACCATTGGGCACGGTAGCTCTCCCTCCTTTGGTTTAGCACGCAGGGTGCGATGGGCCCTGTCGAGCCTGGGCATCTCGTCGAGCTCCAGCAAGTCCATCAAAAGCACAGCAACAAACTCAAGCAGGCCGACGAGACGAATGTTATGCCATCTGGAACGTGCCTCAAATTCTTCACATTTCTTGCCCAGAGATTCCACTGTGGCAGATAACTTAGCCACTTTGTCTTGCATGCTAGTTAGCTGGTCTGAGTGCTCATTAGCCGAACGCTCCAAGTCGCTAATAGTTTCACTTTGCCAGGAGACTTTTTGTTGTAGCGGTTTGAGAGCCGTCGCCACCTCTTTCTTAACCAGCCCTGATATGATCAATTTGAATCTTGACACGATTTAAGTTTGCTGTTTGTCCATCATTTCCTTAATGCTATGTAATAAGTTTTCATTAGCATTAGCATCAGGCCTCTGTGGTGACGTGGGCGCCGGGGGCTGGGGTTGTGGCCTGCCTCGACCGGCCCCCGGTCTTAGCAGGTTCACCCTTCGCCCGAGTGTTCGACATTAATGCAGCTTTAAGTCTCAAAATTCTGAGTTTCAACAAAGGTTGAATTACCTTGAAGCCTCAGACAGTCAATAAAGCTTAAAATGACATTTAAACTATACTTTGCTCACATTCCCAAGGAGCGACCGAGAAACACGTCCAGCCACACCCCCGGTAATGTCAATTTATTACTATAATGTGAGCGTCATTCCATACCATTTAACAGGGGACCAGTGTCATTAGTTTCAGGCAAAGAGGGGACTTCAGTCACTCTTTGCAATGCAAGTGGGGGCCAACTTTTCTGTTTTAGAGCATAGACTTCAAAACAAAATTAAAGATTAAAGATTGGCATCTTGTGCTGGTTTTGAGAGAGGCTGTAGGCAACTTCATCATGGACAGATGACAGCAGCGCAAGAAGTTACTCTGTGGCCACCTAACATCCCAGATAGATGAACCCTGTGGGGGCCACCTATCATCAGACTTCTACTTTTTAAAAGCCCATGGTTTCAATCAATTTTAATTTACTATCCTCAATCTATTGGAATGCATTTTATTTATTAATTTGCATTGCAGAAAAAAATGGAATGACAGGGGTGCACTTTCGGCTGGTGCATAATGACACAAGTTCCCACTGAGTTAGCATGGAGCGACATACACACTCCAGCATGGGTGAATAAATATTCTAAAGAAGAAATAATGAAAATGGTTAACAAAAGAAAATAATTATAATCTAAATATAAACTAATCTAGTGTTATTTCTTTTCGCAAAGTGGCAATGTTGACATTGAAATGTAAGATGCATTGGAATACAATAAGGAAAGCAATATTTTACTATCACAGAAGAGGACTGATTAACCTCACAAAGCCCACTGTTAAACTACTGCAACAACAGTTTTAACAGTCTTCATAATAATGCGAGCTCCCAGAGGTTAGCATGTCTGGCAACCTTGAGTCTGGGAGGGAGACGGAGGGGAAACAACACACTGCAGTATTTTGAACTTGACTGCAGCAACAGTTTTGGCCACAGTCTTACAGCTCCTATAAAGGTTCCATAATGTGAGGTCTCAGCTTTCCGGTCTATTCCATTATCCCTTTGATTCTAATTTTCATGTAAGCATCTTTGACAGTCTAGTGATACTTGTCATCACCAGGATGTAAGGTTTTAAAGAGAGTTTCACATGTAGAATTTTGTGAACTTTGTGCTCTAAAAATAAATGTTAGTCCCGATGGTCACACTCCTACATGTATGTATCCACTACGTCAGAAAAAAACATTGTCAGAAGTAAAGTGAGCAAGTTTGACAGGAAAGAGTGATTAAATGTTTGTTTGTTTGTGTTTAATGCGCTGCAGAGGGAAAGAAATATTTTCTGACAGAGCCTTTATATGAGCTACCATTGTCTGTCAGTAGAAATGTTGTCTGGGAACAACAACTTAACATGGTAGGAGAAATTATGATTCATCAGATTGTCAGACATACAGGAGAGAAGTCAGTTATACCCAGTTTTTTCCTAGGTGACATAAAAGTCAACCAAAAAAGAGTTTGTATTGACCCACTGAAACGATGCATACCGCCACCTGTGTTGAGGAGGCAGACACCATCAGTTATTCTGTTCTCCCTGTTGCATGTAAACTGTGACAAGGACAGAACTCCGACGAGATGCCCAAATGTAACTATGAACATAGCTCAACTTAGCTGTGCATGTAAACATATTGAGTGAATGGAGAGGAGTGTGACATGTGTCAGTCCTTGACTCTCTGCAGTTTGGGGAAGGTTTCTTGGAGCTGACGATGGTCATTAGCAACTCTGAAGCCCAACCTGGAAAAGCCAAACATCTTTCAGCCAAGATCTTATATCCAAATTAGGCTGACTGAGATATGGGTATTCCCCTCTCCTAGGTTGGCCATTTGCTACTCACCTATGGCTTTTGGTGACACAACTTCTGTGTCAACTGTAAAGAGTGGGAGTACAAGCAATAATCCACTGTCTAACAAATTGTCAAGTCTTTGATGAGTTTGGTAAAGGTGTGTAATACCTTGTTATATACACTAACGTTACCTTATTCATAGCATTTTCTTCTTAAATGGATTAGAAAACTAATCCAACTAATTATGTTCAGAAGATGGGGAAATATGTTATCTAATTCATTTTGAAAACAAATAGTAGAATAACAATCTGATTCAGAGGACCTGGGATGGACTGTGAACACCACCCACATAATTAAAAAGGCCCAGCAGCATCTGTTCTTCCTGAGAACGCTGAAGAGGAACAGACTCCCTCCACCTCTGCTGAAAAACTTTTACCACTGCACAATAGAGTGTCCTGACCTACGGGTGTACGGTGTGGTATGCCAGCTGCACTGCATCGGAGAAGAAACAACTGCAGCAGGTCATCAAGACTGCTCAGTGGATCATTGGCTCCCCACTCCCACCTCTAGAAGAGATTTACTCGAGTTGTCTCCTCCGATGGGCCACAAAGATCCAGGATGACCCCACCCACCCCACCCCCACCCCACACATACTACCACCTCCCAGCCTAATGGACAATAACTTTTGCACTTTAAACACAACTATTCATTTATATTTAACTTTTACCTGCACTTTACTGTTTTTTACTATTTATGCAATTTTTTTTTATTTTTATTTTTTTTCTTGGTGCTGCTACAAAGAGATGCTGCCAAACGAAATTTCGTTGTATATTTTGTTGAGTCCTTTAACTTATAAACCCAGGACTCACGTGTTTGTTTGATGAAGTATGCAGGACACCCAGTTAAAGTTAAAAATCACATCATAATTTATTAAATGAATACAGCAGAGAATCAAAATTTGAGATTGCTTACAGAGCTCTGGACCACAATGCTTCCACCGCCTCTTCCTAAGCAAAGTGTGTGTCTTCCCCGTTTACACAGATTATTTTGTACAAAATTCCACCCCACCCCTTGACCTAGAGATCCCTTCCCCAATCTACTCTTCTGCAGGTGGCGGCGACCTGTCTTCTCTGCACTCACTGTCCTTGCACATAATCTCCTTTCCCTAGGCTCTGCACTACACTCCTTGTCTAATCAAAAACAGTCATAATACAACATCAAGAATGCTTATACGTCAAAGATGATTACTTAATGGATAGCATAGGAAGATTAAAACACATAGCAACAGCAAAACGCATCCTTCAATTTGTAGAATGACAATAAAGATTCTTCTTCTAATTCATTTGTCATACATTTTGGTTGCTTCCTAATGACTTTTTTTTTTTTTGATGTTTCAGTGCCCAGCTAAACACAAGTGTGTGTACTCTTTATCATCTATGTAGCTGCATTTCATACAATAACTTTGTGCATGTTGTAGGAAGCAATGTGAGTTCATTACATTCACACAAAGTTTTCTCAGAGTTAAACATTTTTAATGGGTCTTCAGTCTATGATGTGGACACAAAACCTTTCCTCTGTATTTAAGTAGTCAAGTCACCAGCACTCATGTATTTCACAAATCCTAACTTTAAGGTAGAGTTGTGGAACTGGCTTCTGAGAAGTGAGTGAATGGAATGAGGGGTGTGGATCTGTGCCAGACGACCTGTGTCAGTGCTTGACTGTCGGCAGTGTGGGGGACGGTTTCTTGTAACTGACGATAGTCGTTAGGTCTTTTCCAGGTTGGGCTTCAGAGTTGCTAACTTCTTTCAGCCAAGATCTTATATCCAAATCACTGAGATGTGGGTATTCCCCTGTCCTAGGTTGGCCATGTGCTACTCACTTATGGCTTTTGGTGACACAACTTTTGTGTCAACTGTAAAGAGTGGGAGTACAAACAATAATCCAGTGCGTCTAACAAATTGTCAAGTCTTTGATGAGTTTTGTAAAGGTATGTAATGCCCTGTTATATGTAACATTTTGTTACAGAGCTGTAATATGAGCTACCATTGTCTGCTAGTAGTAATGCTGTCTGGGAACAACATCTTAACATGGAATGAGAAATTAGGATTAATCAGACAGTCAGAGGCACAGGGTAAAAGACAGTTTGTGGATGGAATAACCGCCCAAAACCCCACTGTTAAACTAGTCATTAAAAGTTATTTAGAAAATCAAGGGAAACAAGAAAGGAACACATGAATAAATAAACAAATCTAAAAACGCCTTACAAAGCCTTGTGAAGGACAAATAAATTAGGACAGAAGAACTATATTCCTCAGAAACGATCCAAACCACTTGTCACTTCTTTTTTCTTTTTTGATAGATTTATTAATCCAAAGGTGTATTTTTTTTTTCAACCAAAGGCAGTTGGATGCCAAAATACATTTGCTACATTTAGTCTTTAAAGCTGGGGTTGGTAATCCTGTTCAGAAACATGTTTTGTTGTACTGGGTGAAATGGTCCTTCTCCCTTCTGAGTAATCAATACATTATGTATTCAGAAAAAGGAATGAAAATAATCAGTCCTCTGTGGCAGCTGCAGGACTGAAAAATCTCCGACCAATCCATGGTCTTCGGTGTGAAGAGCAAAAACCAATCAGATGCCTTCATGTCTAGTTCTGTATCCACCCCCCTCTATCCCTGTCTTTGACACGTGTGCACAATCTTTGCGTGTCGCTGTTGCCGGAAGAAATCAGCGTACAGAGTTACAGCGGAATGGATTTCATGCTCATTTATGAGCAATGGCTGAGAAAATGCAGCCCCAATTATTACTTCCACCGTTACTTGTAACGACTCGCCCCAAGAAAAAGGCAATGAAGAGAAAGCTGCTGACAAAAAGGCTCTGGATAAAGCCAGATGTCAAATTAGAGTAAACATTGGTGTTGCTTTTGTGGAGACACCTGAGGGATTTGAAGGGCCTGAAAAGTGATGCTGAGGTTGCTCTCTTTCTGTTGGACAGGTAATTATATGCTTTGCTTCAGGGAGGATTTGTTATTTTTATGAAATGTGTAACTTTTGCTAACATAGCTACTTTTGTAGCTTGTATTAGCCTAATGCTAATATTAGCTTCTCTGTGGGTTTCAAACGGGTCGTGACACTAGTATTGAATAGCTTATAGTATATATAGTACTCCTCCTGCCACTTCTCATTTTAGTGCGGTGCGCATTCCAGTTTGTGTGGGCGTGGCTTGGACATACACACTGACAGGAGGGGGGTGGAACTCAAATCTTGCTAGCTCTTGAAGAATATGTTTTGCTGTTGCTTTGTTTTAACCTTCCTATGCTAACCTTGAACTAATCATCTTTGATGCATAATTATTCTTGACATTTTGTTATGACTGTTTTTTGATTAGATAAACAGGCCTGATAGCTTTCAGGTGCCACGCCAGAATTCCGGCGTATCGACGTGTCCACAAAACAAACAAAAAAAAAGGTTCACCCAGTGATCTGACACTTCTCTTGATCTGACAGGCGCAGCTTTCGCTCTAACCCACACCAAGGCCTACTAGCCATTAAGCCAATCAGAAATAGGGTAGGGGCGGGACTTGGGCTTTGGCCAAACAGATTGATAGAGTTTCAGCAGGCAATCCACGTGCGAATGTGTTTCCCACACTGTCAATGCGAAACGTAGGCTTGGTCATGGAGCGAAACTTTATGAAGCCTGGGGAAAACACCAAAAATATCGATAAAGGCGCTAAGAATAAATGGCGCTGGTCTTGGGGAGAGGAGGTGGGTAGAGACGAAAAGCCCTTTGGAAGCTGGTGTCAAAAGCTCCGGCAACCAGGAGCATGCTTCTGCACTGTGTGCGCAAGGAAAATATTATACGGAACTAGTGGGAAAAAAGTGCTGTCACGGCACGAATTAGACCCTCATCATCAGGCAGCTATCCGAGCCATACAACACACCTCACTTTTACCGGAAGCAACAGCCACGGCAGATATCCAGCCCTCAATGACGGATCGTGTGGCTGATTTAAAAATTTGCATGTGCTCCTTCATTACTGAGCTTGACCTTTCATTTACAATTGCTCATCCTCTCGTCACATTGTGTCAGAAATTAGCAAAGGATAAACTTGCCCTCTTGCATCTGTCCGTCTCCAGGCAGCATGCCAGTTACCTTATTACACATGGCATCTCACCAGAGTTTAAGAGAAATCTGTCCAACAAACTTAAGAATGCCATGTTTTTTCTCAATATCGATGAGGTCACGGACAAAAGTCTGGTCCGATTTTATGAGGAGGATGCAGGCAGTGTAAAAACGCAGCATCTTGCCAGCAAAAGAGTAAAAGAATACATTTTTAAAAGAAATTAATGTGTCCTTGTTCATGTCATTTAGTCAATGGTTAGGCTACTATTCAATTCCTAGTTTCCTTTGGAGTATTGTAATTGCCACCTGCTGACCTTTCCTGGTATGGCTGTAGTATCTGTAGTCTCGTATGCTACAAGCAATAAGTAGGCAGGTATGTGACTAGTTAAAAGCAGGTATGGATTACTGAACAGGCCTCCTAAGAGTTCTGGTGTTCTGCAAAAAGATGCTACTGAAATTTAGGCTTATATTGGGTTTGTTTATCTCATGACTGAATGTTGTCCATTTATTTTGACAAAATTCATCACAATCTATCATTTAAGGGACTAATTAAAAAAACAAAAATTCTCCCAGGGGAACATACCCCCGAACCCCACATGACAGTAGATAATCAGGGTTATACATACACATATATCTGCGCCCAGGGGCCAACAAGTTATGTGTTAAGTGTGTCGCATACATAACATCCCCACCCTACTTACCTCCCAAGCAGGGAAAAAAGTTCAGGCTCAGGATTTTTTTCCACTATCACCCCTGGACAAAGAGTGTTGTGCAGAGCATAGGGTGAGGATATGATGTACAGAGACAGTAACAGTTCTTCTTTAAGAAGCCCTCGTGCTCTCCACTCATTACCTGTATTAACTACACCTGTTTGAGCCCGTTACCTGTATAAAAGACACCTGTCCACACACTCAATCAAAGAAAGTCCAACCTCTCCACAATGGCCAAGACCAGAGAGCTGTGTAAAGACACCAGGGATAAAATTGTAGACCTGCACAAGGCTGGGATGGGCTACAGGACAACAGACAAGCAGCTTGGTGAGAAGGCAACAACTGTTGGCACAATTATTAGAAAATGGAAAAAGTTCAAGATGACGGTCAATCTCCCTCAGTCTGGGGCTCCATGCAAGTTCTCACCTCGTGGGGCATCAATGATCATGAGGACGGCGAGGGATCAGCCCAGAACTACATGGCAGAACCTGGTCGATGACCTGAAGAGAGCTGGGACCACAGTCTCAAAGAAAACCATTAGTATCAGACTACGGCATCATGGATTAAAATCCTGCAGCGCACGCAAGGTCCCCCTGGTCAAGCCAGCACATGTCCAGGCCTGTCTGAAGTTCGCCAATGACTATCTGGATTATCCAGAGGAGGAATGGGAGAAGGTCATGTGGTCTGATGAGACAAAAACAGAGCTTTTTGGTTTTAACTCCACTCGCTGTGTTTGGAGGAAGAAGAAGGATAAGTACAACCCCAAGAACACCATCCCAACCGTGAAGCATGGAGGTGAAAACATCATTTTTTGGGGATGCTTTTCTGCAAAGGGGACAAGATGACTGCACCGTATTGAGGGGAGGATGGATGGGGCCATGTATCGCGAGATCTTGGCCAACAACCTCCTTCCCTCAGTAAGGGCATTGAAGATGTGTCGTGGCTGGGTCTTCCAGCATGACAATGACCCGAAACACACAGCCAGGGCAACTAAGGAGTGGCTCCATAAGAAGAATCTCAAGGTCCTGGAGTGGTCTAGCCAGTCTCCAGACCTGAACCCAATAGAAAATCTTTGGAAGGAGCTGAAAGTCTGTACTGCCCAGCGACAGCCCTGAAGCCCTGAAGAGTTCGAGAAGATCTGTATGGAGGGGTGGGCCAAAATTCCTGCTGCAGTGTGTGCAAACCTGGTCAAGAACTACAGGAAATGTCTGATCTCTATAATTGCAAATGAAGGTTTCTGTACCAAATATTAAGTTCTATCTCTCTCTCAAATTGAATCAAAGGCAACTGGACTTGTAATTTGTCTGTTGGAAGATGTTTCGCCTCATAAGTGGCTTCACCAGTTCTTATGTATCGGTCTCTCTAGTCCGCACTAGTCTGACCAAGAAGGTGGAGTAGGACCCAGGTATTTAACCTCTTGTGGGTGGGTCCACCAAAGTACCTGTGGAAGTACTGGTTTCACCTGACCATTGTTGTGGTCTCATGTGGACGACAGTCGTTAGGCTCATGTGCCCCTGTTGGTATCTTGTGTGAACGACAGTCATTAGGGTCAGGTGAGCCCCTGGTGGATGACGATTGTTGAGATTCATCTGAGGTTAAGTTGTTGACTCTCCTGGGTACAGATGAAAGGGCGAAATTGTAAATGGGGGATAGATGGTGTCGCAGACCCCCTCCCCTGTTTAGTCATGGCTTCTCCACTTTTACATAGATGGCTTCTTTGACTCCTCTTTCATCTGTACCCAAGGGGAGAAGGCGTACCCTTACCCTGTGCTTCCGCACAGGGTAAGGGTACCCTGGGTACCCAGGGTAAGGGTAAGTACAGGTACGAAGGGGCGGAAGGCAAATCTCCAACAGTGTTCATTTCCAACCTCTTCAATTTCAAGAGCCGCTGCTTATCGACCAAGCTCACCAATTAGCCCAAGTCAAACCGAAGCCAGGGCAACCACCCAGATCTGTTATTTTAAGGGGGCCACTTCTTCCACGTTAAATAATAAATTCTTCATCTGGCTCGAGAGAAGGGACGTCCTCTGTACAACGATCAGACCATGCACATCTTCAGAGATCTAACAGTTGGTGAGGCAAAGAAGAGAGCAGCTTTCACCGAAGGGTAACAGTTGGTGGTGGCTGCACTTCTCTTCCATGTTGTCCGTCCAGTGCTCATTGTAGTTTTTTTGTTTCATAGAGGCTCACTTGGGTGTTGCTGCTGGCTGCATTCTGCTCACTGCTCCACATGGTGCTGGCTGGCTTACCAGCTGGCTGCTGGTAAGTGCGCTATTTCCATGTTTCTTCCCATGTGGCTTTGCACCTGTGGCAACCTGTGTGTTTGTTTACAGGTTGCTCTTCTGTAGCATCTATCGTTCCGCTCCACACCATGTTGACTGGGACTGCCTGACCAGTATGTAGTGCATAGTGGTAAAAGATAACTTTGTAGCAGCTCAGCGCCGGCTAATCTGCCTGCGAGTGAAATCACTGCTGCTTTGTCTGGATCAACTGCTTTGTCTCAGATCGACTGCTTTACTTCACACACGCTTCAAACACGGCCAACTCGGCTTTGATTGCCTGGCCAAGTGCTCTTGACACTTCCCAGTGCTGCCTGCGCGAAGCTGTGGCTCGGCAACACTGTTCTATTTCCTTTTGTTCAGCCAAGTCTTAAAGTGCATATGTGTGTAGGAAAAGTCACGGTCCGTGGTAAAAAGGCTTGTTGCATCTCAGATGGTGTGATGAAAATCGTTGTGGCCACGTGCTCAGAGCAGTACTCCAGCACTACTGTGCTGTTTGAGTTCTTAGACTCTGGCCTGGCTGCTGGGCTGCTTGCTCTCCTGCCCTGGTGCCGGTGGTACGGGGCACAGCCTACAACCCCATTTTGAATGTAGGGTCCTCAGATGTGTTGCTCTATCTGTAAGAATCGGTTCTTTTATTGGAAGCCCAAGAACAAACCGGAGAAATCTTCAGTTCCCAGACGAAGAATTTATTCAGGTCACAGGTAAAGTACAGCACCACTGGGTGCGTAGTGACGGAGCTCAGTCAAGATCTTGGCCAAAACGAACACAGCTTTGAGAAAACAATTCACATTTATAATTCACAGTATCTTCTTGGGCTGGTCCTGCCCGATGCAGAGGTTGGACTTTATGATAGAGTATGATGAGTCAGATGATGCTGTCCACTCTTGGTTTATGATGTATGTGCAGAATATGTGTCAAGTATGTGTGTGAATCTGCTGTGAGTCAGGCGTGTATCTATTGCAACAGACCTAGCTGACAGAGAGAGAAGACGCTACAGTTACATCTTGTACTTGCTTATCAGGTGAGAGTCACTGCTATCTGGTGTCGTAGGGACACTCATCAGGTTATGTGCGTTCAAGCACAGGACAGAGCACATAATGTCAGATCATGTATGCACTGTTCTGTTACAAATAGATGATGTGAAATCACAGTCAATTGAAACATTACTAAATAATGCATATAGTATCAAATCATAGCTTAAATATAGCATCAAATTATAATTTATTCATAACATATCCCTATGCTGTTGTTGGGACCTTAGAGGAGGTACATGTGGTAAGTCTACCTGCTGGTGTCACTGAGGTGCCACCCAAGGTGGCTACAGTGGCTTCTCAGTCTGTTTCGCTTTGGAGTTGGGTCATTTGCCTGCGGAAGCACAGGGTAAGGTGAGAGCTTTTCTGGGTCAGTTCAGTTCCATCTTTTTGGCCCATGACGGGGACGTAGGTTGCTCTGACCTGATTTCCCATGAGATCCTGCTTTCAGATGATGTCCCTGTGTGGTAATGGTATCAACTGATCGGTGCTCAGGTCGTTACGCAGTTCTTATGCCTCTCCAATTGTGCTGATCAAAAAGAAAGACAGCAGTCTTCGTATGTGTGTTGGCTACAGGCTCCTAAATGGCGTTTGCACCATGAGGGGTTCAAGGTAAAAATCAGCAAGTGTGCCTTCTTCCAGCAGGAAGTGTGTTACTTTGGCCTTGTTTCTGATAAAGGTGTCTCCACAGAACCCAGCAAGGTCGAGGCCGTCTCCAGCTGCCCCCCACCATTCTTTCAGAACTGCACTCTTTCCTTGGTTTCACCAGCTAGTACCGACGCTTTGCAGAGGGTTTCGCAAAGCTGGCTGCACCACCACATAAGCTGGTGGCAGAACTGGCTGATCTCAAGTTGAAAGAGGTAGATCAAACAGTCTCTGGTTGTTGGACGGAGGAGTGTCACTGTAGCTTTTAAGCATTGAAAACCTGACTCACCTCTGTACTTGTGCTGGTGTACGCTGACTTCACCCTCTCATTCATCCTGGAGGTGGATGATGGTGGTCTTGGAGCTGTGTTGTCACGAGAACAGAATGGTAAGGTTAGACCCATAGCCTATGCAAGCTGTGGTTTGAGGCCCACTGAGTGCAACATGCGTAATTACAGCTCCATGAAGTTGGAGTTTTTGGCGCTCAAGTGGGCGATGACTGAAAAGTTTAGGGAGCATCTGTTGGGTCACAAATGTGTTGTCTACACTGACAACAACCCATTGAGTCACCTGCCATCTGCCAAGCTTAGGGCCACTGAACAGCTTTGGGCAGCCCAGAGGCACAGGACATACAAGCCGTGATCTGTGGCACACTGCACCCTAAACCCTTGCAGCAGGCCCTGCAAGTGGACAAGGTAGGTACAACACAAGCTGCTGTTTCAGCCTTGCCCCACCATCCCCCATCAGACCTCACCACACTCCAGTACACCGACCCAGTCATCCAAGAAGTCTTGGTTTTCTGGACACTTAAACAGTGTCCCAGTAAAGAGGAGCGGAAACAGGTGTCTCAGTCAGCCTTGGTGTTGCTTCAGCAGTTGGATCAGTTTGTTGAAAGGAGTGGTGTTTTGTATCGCCAGATTTACTGGCCACATGGGGCTGAGGTTGTTGTTGCCTACAGCTTTAAAAGCAGATGTGCTGACTGAAGTTCACCAGTGGCATGGTCATCAGGGGATTGAGAGGACCTTGGAGCTCCTACGTCAGTGGTGTTATTGGCCAGGTATGTCTGCTGAAGTGGCACAGTGGTGCAAGGTGTGTGAAAGGTGCCAGGTGGCCAAGGGTGAATCAGCCAGCCGCTCGTAGCTTCATGGGACACTTGTTGGCTTCTCAGCCTAACAGGATCCTTGCTACTGATTTTACTGTTCTGGAGCCCAGCCGTAATGGGATGGAAGACGTCCTTGTAATGACTGATGTCTTCAGTAAGTACACGTGGGCCGTCCCTACTCGTGATCAGCGAGCTGCCACTGTAGCTCAAGTCTTGGTTGCTGAGTGTTATTTTTTTTATTTATTATTAATTTTAAGAGCACTTTTTTCATTTTAGAACATTCAGGGCTGAACTGAAAGCAGGGAAGGCATGTTGGAAGCTCCACAGTCACTAACACAGCATACTGATGCTAGTTCAAGAAGCATCCGGACTGAAACCAGAAGTGGCTTCAGTGTTGGAGGATGACATGAGTTCACTTTCATGTGTGGGGCAGTTCATAAATCCACAGTTTGGTTTGATTTACATTGTTGTTTTCCCTGTTTTTAACTCTCCAGAAACGCCATTCTGTTTATTTAGTTTTATTCAAAATAAAGATGGCCATGCTTCTCTGTGAAATGTTAGACTGCATTACTTACTACCTGCAGTGAAAGGGATGAAGCTGTTATCATAGTAAAATATCTCCTTCCTCCTTCTATGGTTCTTGATGAATATTTAGCATTTTTGTTCTTAACTCCTAAGTTTCATTGGTCTAACTGACAGCTCACATCAACTCAGGTGATCTGCAAGTTACTTTCTCATGTTCTGACGCGATGCTCCGTGTGTGTGTGTGTGCAGCGCAGAAACGCACTGTATTCCTGCATCTACAGGAGCCGTAGTGCATGTTCTTGACACCTTAGATGAGCCAACATATGAGAATAAACAACATGAGCAGCTCAATGTCATAGTTTTCTCCTCTACTTTTGTCATAATATCAGGTTACTCTGACTCTAAACTGCTTCTCACAGCAGCAGACGTGATGTTGCTGGAGCCTCCTCTGTCTCCTCTACAGTTGTCCTGCTGCTCTAGTGGACACTGGACCCTCCGCCTCCAACACTAATAAAAAAAATACTTTTGCCTACTCTGTGCGAGGCTTCTTTATGACAACCGGAGGTGAACTGATCGGGCTGGACTCATCTCATGAACCACTCATTGTCCACACGTTTATTTCTGCCTGTGAACAATGTCCATAGCTGATGATCATAATTAGGATCGCTGATGTATTTAATATCTTTTAAAATCATTTCCACAAAAATCACACCATTTTGATAATGATTTGGTAGCCCACTTGCAATACCTTTGTAGCCCACCAGGGGGCTGTGGCCCACAGGTTAGGAGTGACTGCTTTAGTAAGTCTGCTTGATTATGGATTTAAACAGAACAGACAATGTATTAAATGCATTTTTTGTTACACTTATTTAAATTGTTCACCATTTTACCATCATGTGCCACACACTGAAGGGAAACTATGCAAGTCTGGTCACTTTTCTGCTGTTTTGCTAACCTGTTTTTAATGAAGCCGGAAAAAAGGCAATCCATGGAACAGTGGATAATGTTATTCATCCTTGCAAAAGTATACATACTCCTTGGACTTTTCCACATTTGTCACATTACCACCACAAATTTAAATGTATGTTATTGGGATTTTATGTGACACAAATTAGTGCATAATTGTGAAGTGGAAGGAAAGTGATACATGGTGTTCAAGATTTTTCCAAATAAAAATCTGAAAATTCTGGCGTGCATATGTATTTAGCCTTCTGAGTCAAAACTTTGTTGAACCACCTTTCACTGCAGTTACAGCTGCAAGTCTTTTGGGGTATGTCTCTACCAGCTTTGCACATCTATAGACTGCAATTGTTTGTCCATTCTTCTTTGCAAAATAGCTCAAGTTCAGTCAGATCAGTTGGAGAGCATGAGCAGCAATTTTCAAGTCTTGCCATATTCTCAATACGATTTAGGTCTGTATTTTGACTGGGCCATTCAGCACATGCAACATGTAACATTACTCATTGCCCTGTGAGATTGTATGGATATGACTATTTAGCATTATGTCAGGTAACAATTTTAATTGGATGGTGATGTCATAATGCACTGTTAATCTTGATGAATAATAATAGGCCTGGATGTTCCATATTCAGTAAGCAGCAATAATTGCGTTACAAATCTGCTCGCCAACTCACAGACAACCCTCACTCTCACTTTTTAAATATAAAAGTATATAGAAATTAGAGCCACTGATCAAGACTGCAAGAAGCCTTTATCTAGTGCTGTGGTATCCTTACCACACTGTATGTCTGTCTTTGAAGGGGAAGATGATAGAGCCTGTAATCTTTCACAGAGAATACTAAGCACTTTCCTCCAGTGGAGTTGAAGAGGTGAACAATTTCCCCCCAGAGGCGGAAGGCTTTAATATGTATGAAAACATTCATCTTTTAGTGTTGCTTGAGGATACCGAGAGTATTGATTTGGTGGAACTGAATGGACAGCCGTACTGAGGAAGTCCTCTAAAGCTCAAGACATTTTGGCTGCAGGAAGGACTACACAGAAAACTTAACTTGTCAGTTTCATGATAAAGCAGGGTTCATTAAAGCCTTGATAATTGTTTTTCATTAATGAGAGTAGATAAATGGGACTCCCTCAGCATTTCATAATTTGTAAAAGGTGAAGGACGGGTGGTATGGAATAACATACACCATTTGTGCATTCATTCCTAAAGTCAAAAACCCCGATTAAGCCTTCCTGCTTGTAATTACTGGGGTTTCACTGCATTGGTACAGACTGCTAAATGGCTTTGAATTGTGGAAGCTCTGAATTGCTGTGCACTGTTGTGTGTGTGTGTGTGTGTGTGTGTGTGTGTGTGTGTGTGTGTGTGTGTGTGTGTGTGAGAGAGAGAGAGAGAGAGAGAGAGAGAAAAGAGAGAATGCACATACATGAGACAGAAATTAAGAGAATTGGAGTGAGAATGCAAAGCCTGGCCTAGACTGAAATCAGACGGAATCTATGCAGCTCATTAGTAGCATTTCTGTTCTTGAACAAAAGCAGTGGCTAGAATTATTGTAACTGATTTCTATGCCAGCTCACCCAGCCTTCTTCTAAGGAATAATACCTTCAAATGAACACTCAGCAAAGAACTATAGCAGCCTGGCTATTTTTTAACATTCACTTAATTCATTATTTTTAATCCTTTGTTTCAGGTGTCCACTGAAAACATAGCTAAACAACTGACACACATCTATTACTGCAGCACTGATAAACAAAGCAGAGACGAGGTACTGCAGCTAAATGTCAGAGGAAGACATCAAAACATACAAGCCAATTAGTGACTCTCCATTGATCTCCATCTGCTTGGAGACAGACAGGCTCACAAGGACACTTGTTCATGACTGTAAAACTTCTGTTTTGCAGAGCACAGTTTGCAAAAATATTTTCTGCTTTGCCAATATAAGCATATAGGTGAGAGGCTTTGTTTTTGAGATCTACCTACTGTAAGTATATAACACTGAGGTCGCATTTGTTTCCTGCAGTGCAGAGACATTTCTAATGTATATACAATATACATACTAATATGAATTACTTTATTAATCCCCAAAGGGAAATTCAATTGTCTGGCTCATCTACCATTTGCAGAGAATTAAAAAGCCTGATGGCTGATGGCACAAAGGAGAGAGGAACCGTCCACCACCATTCTTTTCTTGGTCCATCAAGATGTTATGAATTGGGTGATCCAAGATGTTCAGAATAGCCTCCACCATCTTCATTGTGCATCTCTACACCCCATCCCCCAGTGAATCAATCAGTGAAACATGATTGAAGTCTCCAGATATTATTAAAAGTGTCTCAGGATGTTTAGTCTGTATCCTAGCAGTGACTTCATAGAGAACGTTGGATGGATGGATTTTAAGCAGTAGCCATTGGTGGGATGTTCACAAGTATTATGATCTGAAAAAATGTCTACTTCCTGAGTCTTCACCAATATCATCAGCCCATCACAGTTGGTGGGCAGAGAGTTGATATTTCCCATGATGACTGATGGCAGAAAGGACCTATATAACATCTCCACCTCCAAGCGTTCACCTTTGCACCAACAATATGACAACCACGGAAGCACCTCTTCATCTCAGCTGGAACAGGGTTGCATCCTCCAGACTTCTTCCTCTCTGAAACAAACTCCTCTCCTCACAGAAGTATATCCATCAGTAGTTGACAAAATACCAAAAAAAAAACCAAAAAACAAAAAAACAAAACACCCCAAAAATAAAGCAAAGGTTGAGTAAAAACTCAGAGCTACCAGACTTTTGCTGCTACCAGTTGAAGTGCATGTTCTGGATGTTGTATGATAATGAATAATAAGAATGATACTGTGCAGTTTCCACATGTCTTTCCAGTTAAGACCAACATACACAAATACACCTGCACACACACACTTCACCCATCATGCTGCTGAGTTATCCTGAGTGGCAGGCAGTATAACCCTACCAAGACATTTCTTAAACTCAATCAGGATGGACTGAGTGATTCATGATCCCTTTTCATGATTGATTGGTGTGACAGGCTTTCTATCAGCCCAATAACCATGTAATCACAGAGACAAAACCTCACACAAGTTCATGATATTTATATCATTGCCAGGGAATGTTAGACACTAAGAACTCTTTAGGTCCTCCCAGTCACATTTAACAGGCATTTTGAAGGGACTAATTGACTCTTTGTGTTTTTGACCAGGATCTTTCCTTCAGCTCTCACATAAAGCAAGTGACTAGGACTGCCTTCTTTCACCTGTGCAATATGTCTAAGATCAGAAATATCCTCTCTCAGAGTGATGCTGAGAAACTGGTCCACGCATTTATTACTTCTAGGCTAGACTACTGTAACTCTCTCTTGTCAGGATGCCCAAAAACCTCTCTGAAGAGTCTCCAGCTGGTCCAGAATGCTGCAGCGAGGGTATTGACAAGAGTTAATAAGAGAGAGCACATCTCTCCCATTCTAGCTTCTCTGCATTGGCTTCCTGTAGGATATAGAATAGACTTCAAGATCCTTCCACTTACTTACAAGGCTCTTAATGACAAAGCTCCAACTTATCTGAAAGACCTCATTATTCCATACTGTCCTACCAGAGCACTTCGCTCCCAGAATGCAGGTCTGTTAGTGACCCCCAGTATCTCTAAAAACAGACTGGGAGGTAGAGCCTTCAGTTACCGGGCTCCTCTATTATGGAACCAGCTCTCTCCATGGGTCAGAGAGGCAGACACTCTTTCTACATTTAAGTCCAGGCTTAAGACCTTCCTCTATGAGAGAGCTTTTAGTTAGGGCTGGCTCAGGTAGCCCTGATCCATTTTATAGCTATGTTGCTATAGGCTTAAACTGCTGGGGGACACATCAGGTTACATGGAGCCCTATCCTTCCTATCCTTCCTCTCCTCTCCTCTCCTCTCCTCTTCTCTCCTCTCCCCTCACATTTTGAACTGCCATTATTTGTTGCACTTTGTAGTCCGGCCTTGGTGTCTCGCACTCTCTCTGCATTTCCACAGATCTCTTCAGAGCTCCATCCCCCTGCATCAACCAACCAACCGCCGCCTCCATCACCTCCTTTCTCCCGCTGTTAAACCGGCCTGCACTCCCTGCTCATGACCCAGTCTGCCGTCCAGTAGTCCCATTAAACTGGCCTTCTCTCCCTGCCCACCAGGAGCTTCCTTCATCATTTTCGTTTTTCGTTAACTGACTGATTCCATTTCCATGATTTCCATATTTCATGTTGTAAATTGTTTTCTTTGTCTGTATACAACATCTATTGCACATCTGCCCGTCCTGGGTGAGGGATCCCTCCTCTGTTGCTCACCCTGAGGTTTCTCCATTTTTTTTTCCCCGTAAAAGGGTTTTCTTGGGAGTTTTTCCTCAGTCAATGTGAGGGTCTAAGGGCAGAGGATGTTGTCATAATGCTGTGTAAAGCCCTTTGAAACAAACTGTAAAAACGGGCTATACAAATAAAATTGCCTTGCCTTGCCTTGCCTTGCCTAAAGCCAGAATTGATGTTTATGTTCTGATGTTCTGTGCAGTGACTGTCAGTCAAGGTTGTTGTCTATATTGCAGTCGTGAGGGATTTAGCAACGGTACTACTGCTCAGCAATAAATACATCAAATGACCCCCCCCTCCAAAAAAAAAATGTTATTTGGTAATTAATGTGTAGCACACTTAGTCCCGACTTTGTGGTTTAATGGATACTCACATCACTCTAGCTCCAGGAAATGACTCACAAAAAGCAGTGAGTGTTGGTATTTGAACAGGTGATATTTTAATAATATGAATGCATGAAAAATAATAAACATGAACAGCTTGGCTGTATTTTTATTTACCGAAATAAGGAACCACAAAGTAAAAGAAAACAAAAAGAAGGGTCCGTTGAAGTCGAGCTGGAGAGCTTGATATTCTGGTAAATTCAGTTTAAGAAGTAGGATCCAATGTGTGTGTATGTGTTCTGTGTATCAATGTCCATTCAGTTTCTTCGTCCTAAATTTCTATAACTACTACCAGGGTAGGCGAGGAGTGTGTGTGTCTTATCTGTTCTCAGAGTGTGAGATTCAGATGATCTGGAGTTGTCAAGGTGGGTTCTGCAGCTGGCCACACTGTATCTCCAACTCTCTTTCTCTCAGAATCACTGGGCTGGGCTCGCCATTTTATTTGTCTCTCTCTCTCTCTCTCTCTCTCTCTCTCTCTCTCTATCTCTCTCTCTCTTTATTTCTTGGACATTAGTTCAAGACTTGCAATAAATAAATAAAACCTACACAGAAGTTGCATAGTTGTAAGGACGGGCCCTTGCCACACGCGACCATGACCCACGCCTCACCGTCCGTCCGCACGGCCCCAGGTCACCAGTTCCCTGCGGCCCCCACGGACCCCGAGTCTCTCTCTCTACTCTCATTCAGCTGTCATCCAGCACACGAAATCTCTCAACCCACCTCCTCCCCTTCACCTCCTCAAGATCCAGGCCATCTCCATCTTCAGCCAGAGGCTTCCATGTCAGGAGGCGTCATCTCTACCACCATTGGTGTCTGGGCCGGGGGAAGTCCTCTTCAGATAGAAGCTTCACATCCATCAATCTCTCTTCTAAGCCGATCTACTCCTTGGGACCTAAGCGCCAAAATTATTTGTACACAATAAATGTCTTTCTGCATCGTATCCTGCCTTATTCCATTCTTAATAGTCTGTTCTGATTGAAATGGGAACAAAAGTCTGTTAAGACTTACTTCCTGCTTTCAGTTGGTGGCGTATGAGTGTGACCCTCATCACACACGTCAAGTTTGGGCTGAATCGGGCAATGCATGTTAAAGTTATGGCAAGGTGAAGGTTCATCCACCAGGTGGCGCCAGGAGCATGACCAAACAGAGGCAGGTGCGTTCAGGGGCTGACCCTCATGACACACCTCAACTTTCAGCCAAATCAGGCAATGCACGATGGAGTAATGACAAGGTGAAGGTTCATCCACCAGGTGGTGCCAGGAGCGCAACCAGACATGGGCAGTTGCATTCGGGGGCCAACCCTGGTCACACATGTGAAGTTTCAAGCAAATCAGACAATGCATGATGGATTTATAAGGAGTTGATGTTCCATGGGGAGGGATCCAAAGCCGCCACTGCTTCCACGGGCAGCCTGTCACATGACACAAGGCTTGTGTCACTGTGGTGATTCATCAACCTGATTGTCACATGGCCACAAAATACAGAAGATCAGGTCAGGAGGTTGGGGTTGATGTTTGTCAATTTAGAATATATTTCCTGTTTCCACAAGGTGGCGCCACGAGTGAGGTCACCTATGAGCACGTGGAAGTGGCCAGGGTGAGGCTCTTATCATGCCCATAAATTTTGAAGCAGTTTGGACCAAGTATGTGGGAGAGAGAGCTGCTGGAATATGCATGGCAAGGCATCAGAAATGGCGGCATCGTAGTGGCCACGCCCCTTGACATAGAGAAAAGCTTTTCAGAACTTTTGATCACAAAGGTCTTGAGGTGATGGTCATACAATATGAAGTCAATAAGATGGAATCCCTAGGGGAGGAGGTTGTTTAAATATGTTGTGTAGAAAAAAACGGAACTTGACCTTTGAGGTCAAATGGCTGACTTCCTGTTGACTTTACAGCTTCGAACCTCCACTTTTTTTGTGCGCCTTGATGAGTTCTATCAGCCTACCGATTTTCATGCTCGTAGGTGAAACACACGCAAAGTTATTCAAGTTTCAAACATGATGAAATGGCCGAAAAAACTAGACTATTAAAATCAAAATGGTGGACTTCCTGTTTGGTTCTGACCATTGGTGCAAGAGACTTTTTTGTGCGTCTGGGCAAGTTACACAGGTGTACCAATTTTCATGTTGCTACTCCAAAAAAACCCCTATGGGGAGGGTTTTTTGAAAATTTCAAGGTGGCGTTATTGAGGCATTTGGCCCCACCCATGGGTGAGCCGCCTATCAGATGTAAGAGCTTGTCACTCTTGACCTGTGTATCAAATTTCATGTGGATATGAGTTTGTTAAAGCCATCAAAAAGCCAAACGTAATTTCACGACGAAGGCTCGATATTCGCCGCTGCGCCACACGGACGCCATCAGTTGTAGCTTCACGGCATTAATAATGTAGCTTCACCAACTTGTTCTATATGTACTAGAAGTGGAATGAAGCTGATGGGGTCAACTATGTAGTATTTATACATCAAAGAGTACAAGTTGGACACTTCCTGTTACCAGCGGGGGGCGCTATGAGTAAGGTGGGAAGTTAATATATCGGGGCGTTCAGGGTGCAGCCATCATCATGTCCAGCAAACCATACATCTTTCCAAATTGAAAGAACCACGTTGACCTTGTTTTATCAGTTTTTTTCTAGTCTAGAGTTTTCTAGAGTTAAATTCTTTAACTTTCAGTTTCACCTTTGTTATATAAACTGTGCATGTGCACTGATCTCTCGACTTAACTTTTACAGGAATGGCAGTCATACAGAGCCCTGGATCTACTATGTCCTTTGTGTTATCTTTGTATACATACTCCTCTAGCACTCCCCCAGTGTTCTGGTGCTCCACGACCTCTGATGGCCTCCTTTTATGGCGCCTCAGGGTAACTCCTCCTGTGACTGTGTCAGATTAACAAATAGTGTTAGATGCCATAGTTTTTCGATTTATTTCTTGATTATACTGTCAATTATCTTTCTGCTGTTTTGTCTTTGTATGGTTGTTCTATATATGTATATGTGTTCTTCTTAATATTTTCTATATCTCTTCTGATTTTAAAGCCACATATTCACCACTACTTCTCTCATCCACTAATATAATATATATTTCACTCATCCTCCAAATCACCCCATCATGGAACACTACCACTGTTAGTTCAAGCAGATTCTCTATTTTATTCAATTTATTTAAACTGTGTTTATATTTACGCATATATATATTATATAATTTCCTGCAAAGGATTAATAATATTTAGAAGCACTTCGCACAAACACAGAGATACACACAGTGCTAAGTTCTATATCACTACTCACACTATAACTATTATTGCAATATACACAGGCCTGTTATTATACAGTTAATATACATGTGGCCACTTTTTACAATGCGTATTATTTTACAGTGTCTCACCTCTTGCGCATCAGTCTGCAGTCATCACCTCTACCTCCTGAAGAGTTCTGCAGATAGAGTAATTCTCTTACTCCTTAAGATTCCTCTGGTAATCAGACCCCCCGTATCATTGAAAGGATTCAGCATTCAGCTGAATCATTACAACAATTTGGAGCAGTACATTCAGAGTTTATCTCTTTGACTCTCCTGATCACGAGACCTCCCTCTCTCAAGAGTAGCATCCACAGGGGTTGGGCCGACTTTCCACGTACTTATAACTGTACTGGAGTCTCTGCTACGAACTCCTAACTTATGACAAATTCAGTCAGTTAGATGTCAAAGTTTTATCAGAACATTTAATTACTCACAGAAAAACTTGTCAGTTTAATTCTTCAGTGGCTCTATTGAAGTATACTGTTCATAGGTTATTTATTTATAAGCATCCTTCATAGCTTTGAAACATTCATCAATTAGATTTCAAAGGTCTGGCACTTATCAATAGGTTAATTTATGTTATTAGGTTACTTTTAGGATTCTTTTAGGATTGATCATCTCCATCGGGGTGGGGTTGTCACTGCTGCTGCTGGAGGAGCTCTTCAGTGTAAATGTGAGCAATGGCAGCATGATTGATCCACCCCACCAGGACAAAGACATCACATCACACCCACTTCACCGTTTAATGAGGAGAACAACGTCTGGTGTAACACTGTGATGGCATCTGGGAGGATGCTAACAAACAGGAGCTGTTATGTCTGTGCTGAACTTCCACAAGAACTAGGTAACTTTATGCCACTGAAACCTCATCCTCTGAATGTTTCAGAGACTCTGGGTGTGATGGTTGCTTTCACCTACAGGATATCCTCCCCCAACAGGACTGTTTTGAACTTCACTGATAGACTGATCCACCTCACAGAGCAAAACGCACTGCAGTAGAGAAGGGATTTAGCATCTTTGGACCAGAAATATCTTTTTCGCCATCACACCAGTCAGTAGGGGGGAGTGTGCTGTTGGGAGACAAAGGACGCCGAAACCTGGAACGTACCCAAACCTCCAGTGACAGGGTGTGCCAACACCTCATTAGAAAAATACCAGAGCTGGTGTTTTGACCAATGTATCAAAATAGTTGACCTTTTTATTAAATTCTTTAGATAAAAAGCATGTGCTTGGATAGCAAATAATGGAATCAGCACAAATGTGGTGAACTTAAGTTGAACCCTGCATGAGGAGAGAAAATGTGACACAATTGACATTGAAAGAAGATGCCACCTAGTTAGGGCGGGGATTTTATAGATGAAAAATAATGCCATTCTGGACAAATCACAAGGGGTAAACTGGGAAGGATCATGTTCACCTCTCATTTAAATAAGAAGGTAGTACTTTCTTTTGAGATAAAAACAGAGAAACAAAGCAACACCTCAGTCTGGTATAGAACAGGCTCGAGTTTATGTCCATTTTCTTGGGGTAAACTCCTAACTCCATTGTTGAATGTTGGAAAATAAAGTGAGCACAGCTGGCCCTGTTCTGGACCTTAAAGGTCCCATATTATACTGTTTTTCAACCATTTCATGTAGGTCTAAGTGGTCCAACCACATCGTATTTGGAGTGTATTGCCCCAAATCAGTCTGTGGTGCTAAGCGATCTAAAAGCAACACTCAAGAGCTCGTTTTCTGTGTCTGCACCTTGAAATGCAAATAAGGTGTGTAAACCACTGCTACTCCACACCCCTCGCGAGAAGAGGGTGTGGTTTTTGTTACCGGTACCATGTGCTAATGTTGACATAGGGATGGGCAATGATTTTTTAATGTTGGAATCATTCAACTAAAAAAAATCTAATAATTTATGAGACTATCTTCATGTCTGAAAAAATATATATGTTCCTTTTTACTGCCGCAGAAAAAGGAGAAACATGGAAAGACAAAAATAAAATAAAACAAGTGGAACTGAGGTGCAGTGCAAACTGCAAGGTGTGGACTGATGAGGAGCCTACTGGAGCACAGTGACGTAGATTTACACCGGGAGAAAAGACTTCGTCCTCCTTTAGATGTGCTCTCATTCCGCGGCGATAACTTCACTTGGGGTGCTCGCTTCATACTGTCTCCATGGCTCTGGAAAAATCTCAGCGGGCGGAGCTCACCTTTTTATAGACTGGTCTAGGGGCAGTACCAAGGCAGTAGCAGGAGGAGGAGCTAGCTACTCTTGACATCAAGAACAGCTGCATTTCAAACTGGTCGTTTGGGCACACGATCTCAGAAAAGTGAAGCAATCAATTAAGGGAGCGGACAGACTTTTTTCACCTCCAGGCATCATAGAAAGGCCATAGGAGCAAATATAAGGGCTACAAAACCAGCATAAAGTGGATTTTGCATTATATGGGGCATTTAATTTTTTCTCTAACAAGGTGTCAGTTTCCCCTTGGACTTTCCCGTGTTACCCATGGAGCTCTATATTGGAACATTAATCCTCTGTTTACCAATGTTTGTCGTTACGCAGGGACAGGCCTCACCATGAATCTGGGGGGTCATGTCCCCCCCGTCACCAGTGCCATCAGTGCACATGTTTGGATCCAAGAGGACACCATATTTAGATCTGAGGGTGGAGCTGAGGAGTGAGGAGCAGGTCAATCCCATGTGTCTGTGGCCACTACTACATGTAAAACTCAAGGTAAACTTTATAGCTGAGTGTTGGAGAAGTCTCAGAAGCTAATTACATTCATGTCCACGTTTGACTCTTAACACAGGGACTAATGTGTCGTGTTACTGTAGAACTTCTGAAATTGTGTCTGAATTGGTTTTACAGAAACTGAGGCTTCAGAACTGTTTGTCTCAAACTGTGAACCTACTACATATAAACTGTGATGCCCTTCGACTCTCAGCAGCAATGATTTCCTAAATTTCTTTACTGAAAAGATTGTAAATATCAGAAGAAGGATCGGCAGTAGTGGACCACAGATTACAGCTCCTACGAAAGCACCTCCCAGACTTGGTGCATACTTGAACAGCTTCGTCCCCATCGACCTGTCAGACTTAACTTCTGTAATCACCTCCTCCAAATCAGCTACATGTCTGCTTGACCCAGTCCCAACAAGACTGCTCAAGGATGTCTTCCCCTTAGTTAACGCTGCTATACTGAACCAGATCAACCTTTCCTTAGTCATAGGCTATGTGCCACAGGCCTTTAAGGTGGCTGTCATTAATCCTCTGCTTAAAAAACCCTCTCTTGATCCAGATGCATTAGCCAACTATAGGCCTATATCCAACCTTCCCTACATCTCTAAGATCCTTGAGAAGGTTGTCCTAATGCAGCTTCATGAACACCTGCACAGTAACGAGCTCTTTGAAGCTTTCCAATCTGGATTTAGGGAACACCATAGCACTGAAACAGCACTGGTCAAAGTTTCCAACAATCTTCTTATAGCTTCCGACAGAGGTCTTGTCTCTGTACTTGTACTTCTGGACCTCAGTGCTGCATTTGATACCGTCGATCACAGCATCTTACTGCATAGACTAGAACACGAAATCGGGATCAAAGGATCTGCTCTAAAATGGTTTGCTTCATACTTATCTGACCGATTTCAATTCGTTAATGTTAATAATGTCCATTCAAAGTACAGCAGAGTTATGTATGGTGTGCCACAGGGCTCAGTTTTAGGGCCAGTTCTCTTCACTCTTTACATGCTCCCATTAGGGGATATATTCCGTAAGCACTCCATCAATTTCCACTGTTACGCTGATGATACTCAGCTCTACCTATCAATAGAGCCAGATGATAGAAGCCGCCTCATCAATCTGCAAGATTGCTTGAAAGACATCAAATCCTGGATGTCTTCTAACTTCCTTCTACTGAACTCTGACAAAACAGAGATTATTGTGATTGGACCCAAGCATCTCAGGGACACATTCTCCAATCAGGTTGCTACTCTGGATGGCATCACCCTTAACTCCAGTCCAACAGCGAGGAACCTTGGAGTCATTTTTGACCAGGATCTTTCCTTCAGCTCTCACATAAAGCATGTGACTAGGACTGCCTTCTTTCACCTGCGCAACATGTCTAAAATAAGAAATATCCTCTCTCAGAGTGATGCTGAGACACTGGTCCACGCATTTATTACTTCTAGGCTGGACTACTGTAACTCTCTCTTGTCAGGATGCCCAAAAACCTCTCTGAAGAGTCTCCAGCTGGTCCAGAATGCTGCAGCGAGGGTATTGACAAGAGTTAATAAGAGAGAGCACATCTCTCCCATTGTAGCTTCTCTCCATTGGCTTCCTGTAGGACATAGAATAGACTTCAAGATCCTTCTACTTACTTACAAGGCTCTTAATAACAAAGCTCCAACTTATTTGAAAGACCTCGTCATTCCATACTGTCCTACCAGAGCACTTCGCTCCCAGAATGCAGGTCTGTTAGTGACCCCCAGTACTTCTAAAAACAGACTGGGAGGTAGAGCCTTCAGTTACCGGGCTCCTCTATTATGGAACCAGCTCTCTCCATGGGTCAGAGAGGCAGACACTCTTTCTACATTTAAGGCTAGGCTTAAGACCTTCCTCTATGAGAGAGCTTTTAGTTAGGGCTGGGTCAGGTAGCCCTGATCCATTCCATAGCTACGCTGCTATAGGCTTAAACTGCTGGGGGGCACATCAGGTTACATGGAGCCTTCTCCTTCCTCTCCTCTCCTCTCCTCTCCTCTCCCCTCACATTTTGAACTGCCATTATTTGTTGCACTTTGTAGTCTGGCCTTGGTGTCTCGCACTCTCTCTGTATTTCCACAGATCTCTTCAGAGCTCCATCCCCCTGCACCAACCAACCAACCGCCGCCTCCATCACCTCCTTTCTCCTGCTGTTAAACCGGCCTGCACTCCCTGCTCATGACCCAGTCTGCCGTCCAGTAGTCCCATTACGCTGGCCTTCCCTCCCTGCCCACCAGGAGCTGCCTTCATCATTTTTCGTTTCTCGTTAACTGACTGATTCCATCTCCATGATTTCCGTATTTCATGTTGTAAATTGTTTTCTTTGTCTGTATACAACATCTATTGCACGTCTGCCCGTCCTGGGTGAGGGATCCCTCCTCTGTTGCTCACCCTGAGGTTTCTCCATTTTTTTTTTCCCTGTGAAAGGGTTTTCTTGGGAGTTTTTCCTCAGTCGATGTGAGGGTCTAAGGGCAGAGGATGTTGTCATAATGCTGTGTAAAGCCCTTTGAAACAAACTGTTCGTAAAAACGGGCTATACAAATAAAATTGCCTTGCCTTGCCCTTTTATATAAAAACTGATACTGTATACTGTACTGTGACCAGTAATTCAGTTAACTGATTATGTAAACTGTAAAATGGGAACTAACAGGGATTCTGCAACAAATTTCCAGGAACCTACATAGTTATTACAATTATCATGCACAATAGGGCTGAACAGTGTGGTGTAAAATTTATATCATGGTACAGTCTGAAGCATAGATGGTAACACTGAGAAACGTTGCCCAGTGTAAAAAAAACAAAACAATCTTTTCCACTAATAAAGATGCTCACATTTAGAAACCTATATTTAAACCCATGTAACAAAGATGGAGCAGTGTGCAGATTGCAACATAAACAAATACCGTGCATAAAGGGGATGAAATCTGAAGCACCTGTGTGTAAAGGAGGCATCACCAAGCTCAGTGGCCTGGTCCTTGATGGCGAGCATCTCTCTTTTCCTCTTTTCTTTTGAATTTTCTGAGATGAGAGATGCCGAATATATCTACTCACTATCTGATGCCAAGGCTGTTTGTTGCCGAAAGAGAGGTGAGCTCGTTGGTTTCAGCTGTGTTAATTCAGTCAGGTTGAGTTTCCATTACGCGTGCTGTTGAGTCCTTTAACTTCTAAACCCAGGACTCGCGTGTTCGTTTGATGAAGTATGCAGGACACAAAGTTAAAGTTAAATTCACATCTAATTTATTAAATGAATACAGCAGAGAATCAAAGTTTGAGATTGCTTACAGAGCTCTGGACCACAATGCTTCCACCGCCTCTTCCTAAGCAAAGTGTGTATCTTCCCTGTTTACACAGGTAGTTTTGTACAGAGTTCCACCCCACCCCTTGACCTAGAGATCCCTTCCCCAGTCTACTTCTCTGCAGGTTGCGGTGACCTGTCTCTTCTACACTCACTGTCCCTGTACATCATATCCTCCCCCTATGCTCTTTGTCTAATCATAAAAACAGTAATAGCAGAATGTCAAGAATAATTATGCGTCAAAGATGATTACTTAAAGGATAGCCTAGGAGGGTTAAAACACACAGTAACAGCAAAACATATCCTTCAGTGCCAACTGCCTTTGATCTGACATCAGATGTGACAGGAGTCAGGACAGTCAATATAGATATAAATGTATGTGCTTATTCAGATAGTTACATTAAATGGTGGTTGTTGTGATTATTTATTGCATTGAAATGTGTCCGACATTCTGGAAACCTGCCTGTGAGTTTTTGGTGATGTATGTGCACTGTGCACCGGTCAGCCAAACTACCACTCGAACAGGCGCGTTATGCCTTGCGCCAAGAGTAGACCAGGCTGGAGCTGGCAAGCTTTCAGTGCACTGTCGGCGCAGCCTTTTGGCACAAAACTGTCACTGTGCCAAGCTGAATCGGTCGACACATCAGAAAACCCACACTCCAGTCTGATGGATAGCAATGTAGCTTCTCATTCATCCAGGTCATCGTTATCTCTGGGCAACCAATTGAATCGAAGGCAGCTGGACTTGTATTTGTCTTAGGAAGACATTTACCTCGTATCCAAGGGACTTCATCAGTTCGCAACGCATCGGTCTGACTAGTCCTCACTAGTCTGACAGACATTGGAGTATATCCCAGGTATTTAACCTCTGTGGGAATGTTCACAAAGTACCTGTGGGTGTATTCACAAGAGTACTTGTGTTGGGTAGAGTTTCACTTGACTATTGTTAGAGTCATGTGAGACCTCTAGTGAATGACAGTCATTAGAGTCATGTGGGACCCTGGTGAATGGCAGTCATTAAGAGTCATGTGGGACCCCTGTGAACAACAGTCGCTAACAGTCATGTGAGGTTGAGTTGTTTACTCTCCTGGGTATAGATGAAAGAGCAGTATTATAAATGGGAGAAAAATGGTGTCACAGATCCCCTCCCCTGTTGAGCAATGGTTTCTCCTCTTTTGCATAGATGGCTTCTTTAAGTCCTCTTTAAAACCATCTGTCCTACCGATCCAAAATCTTAGCATTGCAGACCTCCAAGGAGTTAGCCTTTTCCTTTAGGTCTAAATAGTTTGGTTTCACCAGTGAAGAAGTTCTTGCATTCCTTGCTGCATTGGACAGCACAGATCAGGTTGGTTTCGGGTGCTTCGGGTGCACCAGTTTTTGCCTGAGAGTGTTGCTGGGTTTGAAACATACAGGGATTTGATGTTTGTTAAATATTCTCCTGAGGTTCTCTGGTACCCCAGACACATATGGGATGACGATGTTTTTGCGTTTCTTGTTCATTTCCTCAGCACCCTCCATGTTGGTATTCTTTTTGGAGCATGTTGCTATCTTCAGAGCTCCCCTTAAATGTTTATGCCCTTTCACTTTGGCCCGAGTGGAGATTGGTACATTATCAGCCCTGTGTTGCAAGGTTCTGATAACTCCCAGTTTGTGCTCCAATGGATGGTGTGAGTCAAATAGAAGGTATTTGTTTGTGTGTGGGTTTTTCTATATACCCCAATGTGGAGGCTCCTGTCCTCCAAAAAAAGTTAAGTGGTTGTCCTTAACATCTTATCTCATGAACTTGATGTTTTTGTCCACTGAGTTCATGTGTTCAGTGAAAGCCTGTACATCTTGGGTTTTGGTTTTCACCCATGTCACATACCTGAACCAATGGGTGGGTAAGGGTTTAGGGCCTTGTGTTCTACCATTTCCATGTATAGATTGCCCATAAGGGGTGATGCAGGTGAGCCCATCCCACAGCCATGCTTTTGTCTGTAGAAATTATTGTTGAACTAGAAATATGTGGTGTTCAGGCACAAATCCAGTAATTGACAGATCTGGTCTGGGCCTGCCTTGTGTTATCTTGTTGTTGTTATGCTCTAGCACAACTGTGAATTATACAAATATTAAGAATATGATGCCTTGCATGGGGGCACTGAATAATGTTATGCACCATAAATGTTGGGCTCTATCTCACATAGAGAGCGCTATTTACAGTTTACTTGTGAGGGTTATTGGTGTTGAGTCCTTCCACTTATAAACCCAGGACTCGCATGTTCGTTTGATGAAGTATGCAGGACACAAAGTTAAAGTTCAATTTGCATCTAATTTATTAAATGAATACAGCAGAGAATTAAAGCTTGAGATTGCTTACAGAGCTCTGGACCACAATGCTTCCACCGCCTCTTCCTAAGCAAAGTGTGTGTCTTCCCTGTTTACACAGATCATTTTTGTACAGTTCCACCCCACCCCTTGACCTAGAGATACTTTCCCCACTCTACTTTTCTGCAGGTGGCGACGGCCTGTCTTCTCTACACTCACTGTCCTTGTACACAGTCTCCTCTCCCTCAGCCCTGCACTACATTCCCGGTCTTAATCAACACAGTCATACCACAATACCAAGAATACTTATATGTCAACGATGATGACTGCAAGGATAGCATAGGAAGATTAAAACACATAGCAACAGCAAAACATATCCTTCATTGGCTATGGAATTTGTAAAATATTAACATCAAAATATTAATAATTACTGTAAAAATGAATTAATTTACATTAAATCGACCTTGGGGAGCGGACGGCCAATTTACAAAATCAGTCTCACAAAGGTATACTATTAACAGAATTTTGATTAATAATTAAGTTAATCACTATAACCAAAATTACTTATAGTATAGTATAAATATTAATAGTCACAAAAGTTGAAGGATTTAAGAGTTTTACGGCATAGAAGTTGGCATAACTCACTCTTGTGATTACAAGACATTAACAGACAGACATTAAAAGACAAGCAAAGTTTCAAAGGAGGTTTATTGGACACATTTAAAAAATTGAATAACAAAACATAACACTAGCCACGTTACATACACTATATACAGTGGGAAAGATTGTGTGTGTGGATGTGTTCCTGTTTGTCTTGTTTTGATGGAGGGTGGTTCCTTTGTCCTAAGACAAAGGGAGCTATAACTAAATGGTTAAATCCAAGATGGCCTCTCAGGCCAACCACTTGTGATGTGAGGGAGGTGAACTCTGAGTCAGATAACTTGTGACTTGAGAACTTGTGACTATATGTAGCCCTGTATAAAAGCCCTGTATAAAATATAAAACTTAATACAGTATAATAAATGTTGTAATATTAATATAAAAAAAAGTTCATGATAGTTAAAAGAGGAAGTTCATATTATTAAAAAAAAGTAGAAGTTAAACTATATACTGGATAAAATGTGATAAATATAATATGTACAGTTAATGAGTTAAGCTATTTACAGTTAAAAAGTAAATAAATGACTACATGTGCTTAAAAGGGTCTGTGATTTATAAGACAAGAGACTTATTGATTTGAGTGTGAGTGCATTTAATGTGAAATATAAATTTTTCAGTTGTGTGTCAGTCATTCAATTTCTGCATTGTCACTGGGTAGTAGCAAGTTCACAGCCAATCCAAGTCATCTGTCTGGAGTGGGGAGGGACAGGAAGTTCAGGTTGTGGTTCAGCATGTTTTGAGCAGGAGAGTTAGAGCTATCGTCCGGAGTCCTCAGCGGAAGGCATTGTGCTGTGGTAAACATTTAAGATTTATCATTGACTCGACTACCCGACTACCCGTGGTCAGTCCCGTCGCCAGACCTCAGTCTTAAGGGGGGCATACAAAATACCCGGAGGGGCACAATTATTAATCAGCATACAATACTTAGATAATCCTATACTCTATTCGCACAGCACTGACGCTCACTAATCATCGCGTTAAACATCACCGACAGCAAATATGACCAGACCAGCTACAGCCTGCAACATTAGTCCTCATAATTTAAAGCAATAAATTACAAAGGAGCAATGTTATCAATATCCACAAAACATAATACAACATATTAGATATAACACCAGCAGCATCTCTCAAACTGAAAAAGCACCACAGCGGGTACATTTAAAAGCGATCAACACGCACACACACACTTTGAACCTACTTTGAGTGGAGGCAGCGCAGTCAGTACAGCGGCAGGCGGCGTTTCTCCGAGCTGAACCTCCTCATCAGCGCATCCTTCCACTCGGATTTAAACTTGTGAGTGAGGTCCTTTTCAAAAGCAAGCTGAATCAGCTGGGCCTTGCGTCTGTGGAGCATACTGCGCCGATGCTCCGAAAACACGTTTTTGAGCGTGGAAAACGAGTTTTCGCACATTGCTGTGGAAGCTCCTAATGTTAGGGCAAGGGTGTAGGCTGTGACAACAGTCGGCATAGCCTGGAGCGCACCGTTGAATGTGCTAAGGATGTTGGCTATTGTACATTTTCCATCTTGGGGGGGAACCGGGGTGTCAGTCATTTTCTTCAGCAGGAACTCACGAGCCACAGAATATTCAGATTCAACCACGTCAGTTCTAGCTAGTGCCAGTAGAGGGATTACCTTTGATGGTTCCAAGAAATTATCCTCGGCCTCTGGGTTCAAAGCATCCAGTGCGCTAATTAGCGCGCTACTGCGCTCTCCAAAACGCGCATCCATCTCTCCTTGTACAGCATCAATAACACTGTAGAATAGTCTTTTGAACTCAGTCTTTTCGTTTATGTCACTCTGTGGTTGCCCAATGGTTTCTTCGACAGCAAATCCACGGAGGTTCTTGTTAGTGGTGCGTCTTCTCTTGCTTGGACCCGGGCCGGTCACCGGCACAGCTTCGATGGCCGTGGCTGGAGGAGCGCAGAGGTCCCACAGCGCAGAAAATTCATTTTCTGTCCGCAGTGTCCTCACGAAGTCGGAAGCGCTGTTCACAAGTGTCACCGCAGTGAACAAGTCCATATCTTCAGCTTGTAGTAGTCTGTTAGGTGGCTCGAAAAGTGACAACGGTTTCATAACAAGGCGCGCAATGAAAAGAAAACTGCGCTGTGTAATGGCACGAAGCAGCCCCGTAGCGCACCTCCGCTCCAAGGCCTCCTGTGTTCTCCACCTCGGTCAGTAGTGTGAATATGTCATGAAAACTCTTCACCACAACTTGGACCGTTGCCAAGTGACCAGTCCATCTCGGGTCCAAGAGACGTTTCAGGGTCTCGCCTTTGTACACTGTAAAAAGTAACCTATAGAATTTACCCAATAAATCTGAGGTAACAATTTGCATCGACTTTTTTGGGGTAGATTTAATTCCATATATTGAGTATATATTGAGTATAAAATAAATAAAAAGATATTAAATACTTAAATAAATTGGGTAAAATTTACCTCACATTTATGTATCTATTCAACAGCTACTTACTCATTGAAATTGGATAAAATTATCTCTTGTTTGCTAGTAGGTAATACCTGATAATCACTAATCAAAGTTAATTAATATCAGTTAGTACCCATTACTTATTCAGAGAAGGTAAGATGTACCCCCCCAAAAAAGATTATCAGATGGTTCATCATCTCAATGTTTTTAATCCATAAAATCATCAAAAAAAAAAAAAAAAAAATAGAATAAAGTATAAAGTGCAGTACAACAGCTTCACACAACATTTCAAGTAATGAACCTGTTTTATGACTCACTAAACTAACAGCTTCAAATTTTGTTTCAATAATGTTGGAGAACAAAACATATCTTCCTGTTTTAGGACATCCAGATTGCTCGATAAAAAAGAAGAGTAGTGAGGAGATCAGAGCAGAGAAGAGGAGAAGTGAAGAGAGAAGAGAGCAGAGAAGAGAAAATTAAAGGAAAAGTGAGGAGATCAGAGCAGAGTTCCAAGGGATGTCCAATGAAAATTTTCTTGTACCCAAACGCTTACTTGTGTCTCTTCAGCTTTATACGAGTGACTGACCAAATCTGCAGTCCAGGTGCATTTATACAACAAATAACTGAACCGCCTTGTTTATATGCAGCAATGATGCACCAAATGATCAAAAAACACAAAATAAAGTGCTTCACACAACATTTCAATGAATGAACCTGTTTTATAACTCAATAAGCTAACAGCTTCAAAAGTGTCTTCCAGTGGCATGATATGATTTGTTTGCCTCTGCGAGGATTAGTTCTATGTATCGGGAAAACTCCGGTATTTGAAATGGCACTGGCCATGCAGCAGGGCGACATGAATCAGGGAGAATAATGGTGTCTCTGGAACTTGACGATGCACAGTCAGACTCCTGTGAAGATGCATCATCATCTGCAGGGCAGATGTCCGTTTCAGTATTACTTGCAGGGTGGGTGCTCACTGAACTCGGAGAGCTCAATGTAGATGATGGTCCTGATTCATTCACTGGGTGTAGGTCAAGGGTGATGATCGGCTCTTTTAGGATCACTTTAACAGTGGCCTTGTCGTACAAGTCAGCAGTTGAGGTGACACTGAAAAACTGATTGTCAAAGTCTTTGTCTTGGTACAGTAGTCCATATTCCCCATGCAATTGGAAAGTTTCAGTAACTATGGAAACAAGATTTTCCACTGTATTAGGAATTCCAGTTGGAAGTGTCAACTTTTGAATGCTGTATTCATCTAAAATGACTCTTAACTGGACCGCCATTGTTGTTTGGTGTGTGTTTCCTCAGCTGTAGAGACAGAGAAAGAAAAGAAATTGAGACAGGTTATTAATAGTTGATGAGCTTACTTGCATAGGTTTGCCTTCATATTCTTCTGCCAAAGAAATAAATGGAGATTTAGTTAAGTGGAAATTTGAATAAATAATCTTTGATTGTCATTATTATTTTAAGAAGCGGGAGATGAGGAAAGAAGGAGAGGAGAGTAAGTATGCATCACATTTTCCCGTTTTCTGTGGCAATGTTGTATGTATCATCGCTGTTAAATAAACATTACAATAAATAAATAAGACAGGATGCCTGGCCATATAGTTGTTGGTGAAGTAATTGTCTTTTTCAATAACTGTACTTGAAGAGTGCAGACATATTTGATACGATAACAGAAATAATCAACCCATTACACTTACTCTGATGTGCAAATGAAGTGTTTAAGGGACACCATACGGCCATCTGCTGTATTGTATGCAGCCAAGGGGTACATTTCTTTAAATTCAGAATGTTTAAGGATTTCTGTCTCTCCTGTTGGCTCTGCTTTGAAACTCCTCAGGTGTTCACAGTACCAGCCACTAAGCAACTTCAGAACAAAGACAGGAGTTTCGTGCACAATGATTATTTGCTGGATTTCTCCAAAGTCTGGTAGGCCTCCCGTTGAGCCAAATGGCAGCATCATGCCAATATTATAGTCTGTGCCTAAAATGGTTGCTTTATTTGTCATGTTCACAAACTCTTCCCCAGGGAACTTCCTTGCAAAGGACTCCTTAATACTGTCCTTTAGAACATCGACTGTTACTTGAGTCTTCTGGGACACTAACAGTGCTGGCCTTTGGTTGTTGCAATTGTGGGTATGATATGCAATCATCGATTGGTGTTTTCTTGCCATTGTCATGAGAATGTTTCTAAAACACCCAGTCTGCCTCACAATCCTTTTAAAGAATCGATGTTTGGCTTCAAACCGCATAGTCCAGAAATGTACAAGTGGCCCGTAAACAGTTGTAAGCAAAGGGTAATGCTCAAGAAAGTGATGTTTTGGTCTCACTTTCTCCTCTGGGAACACTTCAAAATATCTGTAACGGTGTTCTGAGATCTTACTTTGCATGTATCCTATTGTCTCATCTGTGTGGAGAGGAGCCATGACAAGCTCAACAACATCTTTCAGGGTCATCAAAACCTCCCAAGCAGGCTCATCTTCTGGAATTTTGTCACCAATCATGAGTGGTATCATTCTCAACAAACACCAGTTTTCATGTGCGTTACCTCCTACACTTTTTCGTGATGTGAAATTTGGGGCAATGGGATGTGGACAGTTTGTTTTGTCACTCCATTTGTAAGGAAAGCAACGGATGGAATGGTTGAGCTCCTGAAGAGAGATGTATTTCTTCCTGATTAACACATCAAGACAGAGTGACATTTCCACAGGTACAATCCCTTCAAACAAATCATGCAAAGCATCAGGGGGATAACCTGATGTAGCATGAAAGTGAGTGAGTCTGTCTGAGATGGGACACTGTCTTTTAACTCCACAGTGGTGAGCTTCTGCAACATCAGACAGTGCTGCTTTGACATGCATGGCATAGTTGGACTTAGTCCGTAGAGGAAACAGTCCTTCTCCTACTTCATGCTCCTGGATCTGTGACTGTTCTCCAATGCAAAAGCGACAGAAATGTGAAGCTGAAAAGCTTTCAACAAACCCACCTATTGAGTGAGCGCCAAGATTGTCAGCAACTACAGCAAGTACAGTGCCTTTGACCACTTTGCCCAGACTTGGAACAAAAATACCATTATCTTCAAAGGACTTCAAATCTTTGAGCAGTGGGTCCAAAACTTTTGCGTAGCCATACTGGTTGACATCATTTGCCTTGCACAAGGGTTGCATATCTCAAAGTCATCTATATAAAGGATGAGTGGGAGTTTAAGTCCATCTTCACATAAAAAGCTGTTTTCTCTTAGTAAAGATCCATCATTAAATGATTTGTATCCAGAAGAGACATCAGATGGCCTTTTGTTTTGTAATATTGTGTTTTGAATGTGTCTGTTGTCCACAAGCTGAGATAATAATGGGAGGATCGGTACATACTGAAATGTTTTTTTCTCAGTACTATCAAGTATGTACTCAACTGGTTCAGTCGATGAGAGATGCTCCTTTCTAAATTGCTCTCTCCTGAACTGACTGCTTAAAGGCCCACCCACTCGTAAAGCAGCACAGACAGGGCTTAGCTGGCAAAGGTCTTTGACCAGTTCTGATATCACTGAGTCTTCAAATGTACAGCCATGTTTTCTTAAAGTGCTCAGAATTATCTCTTTAATGACAGGGCCAGATGCAGACGCTGTAAGGAAATGAAGTTCCTCTACTAGTTCATCAGTGCATGAATTGGAGACATTGAAAATGCTCTCCATTTTCAGGAGGAGCAACCCCACTCTGTTAGTAATAATTTTGTTTAAGTCCTCATCCTCCTCAAGGACAGAGCCACAGTTGTTTTCATCCTCAACAAAATCACTTTCTTCGTCCGGGTTGTTTTGGTGTTGATGAAGAACATTGGTCTTGAAATCTTCCAATGAATGTGGGTTGTGTTTTCTACTCTTGTGGCTGTGGAATGTTGTATATATGTTGGTCTTGTAATCACAACCCTCAAAAACACATGGCACAGTTTCAAACTTTTTCAGATGGCCACCAAGATGTTCAAAAAATTGCCTCTCACTGTCAAAAGAGCATGAATTACAGACAATGCATGTGAACGAAAGGATGCTGCCTGGCTGGGTTGACTGAGAATGATGCCTTGACAAATGTGTCCTTAATGCACCCCAGGTCTTGAAGGTGCAAGGACAATCTGCATAGAGGCAGGGTATGGAGTGGACTCGACCAAAATGCCCATGTATTAGCCTGCTGTGTTTCAGCAGGTCTAATCTTTTTGATGTTGTGAAGTTGCACAACTTGCATTTCCAGTTCATTTTCCCATAACTGAGGACTTTGGTTAAGGTAACTACACCTTTAAGGTCAATGTGATTTATTTTATTTAGAAAACTTGCATACCTGTACAGGATACACCGGGGGTGGGGGCGTGGGTGGGTGTGTCAGCCCCAGAACTGGTAACAGAGTGGTCTATCAGTGAGTCTCTGCTTGTGGAGGACCGACGAGAGGAACTGAAGAGAGGGCAAATAGTGAGTGTCCATATACACAGACTCTGCCTGCAACAGAAATAAGAACAAAAAAAATTACACAAAAGAAATGATCAGACATGTACCTGAGAAGACAAGTATATAAGGGATAATGTATAGTTCAGAGGTTGTTATTTTCATGTTAACCTCATGAACAACTCATGAACAACAAAAGATTATGCTTTAAAGGGCGCGGACTCGCAGTGCCTCAATGACGAGAGCTGTGACACCGGGTCCAAGGCTCTGATCATGCAGGTTTGGTTTTAAACCATGATTTGGAATCGAGCCTCCACTCTCCCTGTAACAACTAACAAGTTACAAGTCATTTATCTAACATCATAATTAGTCTGAAGCTCTCTAATCTCTAAAGGTAGAAATTAAACATAAGGTAAATATCCTGCATAGTTTCTCTGTGCTCTTCTGATCAGAGCGGTCCATGTCTGTTATACCTGACAAGGGTCTGTTATGCAGAAATAACAGACTGTGTACTTACCTCACTAAAATCAAGGCATTGCAATTGCATAGATTAATATTCATGCTTCATAGAATAAATCCATCCATCCATCCATCTTCCTCCGCTTATCCGGGGCCGGGTCGCGGGGGCAGCAGCCTGAGCAGGGACGCCCAGACTTCCCTCTCCCCAGACACTTCCTCCAGCTCTTCCGGAGGGACCCCAAGGCGTTCCCAGGCCAGCCGGGTGACATAGTCACTCCAGCGTGTCCTGGGTCTTCCCCGGGGCCTCCTTCCGGTGGGACATGCCCGGAACACCTCCCGAGGGAGGCGCCCAGGGGGCATCCGGTACAGATGCCCGAGCCACCTCAACTGGCTCCTCTCGATGTGGAGGAGCAGCGGCTCTACTCCGAGCTCCTCCCGGGTGACAGAGCTTCTCACCCTATCTCTAAGGGAGCGCCCCGCCACCCTGCGGAGGAAACTCATTTCGGCCGCTTGTATCCGGGATCTCGTTCTTTCGGTCATGACCCACAGTTCATGACCATAGGTGAGGGTAGGAACGTAGATCGACCGGTAAATCGAGAGCTTCGCCTTTCGGCTCAGCTCTCTCTTCACCACGACGGACCGATACAACGACCGCATTACTGCGGCCGCTGCACCGATCCGCCTGTCGATCTCACGCTCCATCCTTCCCCCACTCGTGAACCGGACCCCGAGATACTTAAACTCCTCCACTTGAGGCAGGAACTCTCCCCCGACCTGGAGAGGGCAAACCACCTTTTTCCGGTCGAGAACCATGGCCTCAGACTTGGAGGTGCTGATTCTCATCCCAGCTGCTTCACACTCAGCTGCGAACCGCCCCAGCGCATGCTGAAGGTCCTGGCTCGAGGGAGCCAACAAGACAACATCATCTGCAAAAAGCAGAGATGAAATCCGGTGACTCCCGAACCGGACCCCCTCCGGACCCTGGCTGCGCCTAGAAATTCTGTCCATAAAAATAATGAACAGAACCGGTGACAAAGGGCAGCCCTGTCGGAGGCCAACATGCACTGGGAACAAGTCCGACTTACTGCCGGCAATGCGAACCAAGCTCCTGCTCCGGTCGTACAGAGACCTTACAGCCCTCAGCAGAGGGCCTCCGACCCCGTATTCTCGGAGCACCTCCCACAGAATGCCACGGGGGACACGGTCGAATGCCTTCTCCAAGTCCACAAAGCACATGTGGACTGGTTGGGCAAACTCCCATGAACCCTCGAGCACCCTGTGGAGGGTATAGAGCTGGTCCAGTGTTCCACGACCAGGACGAAAACCGCATTGTTCCTCCTGAATCCGAGGTTCGACTATCGGTCGAATTCTCCTCTCCAGCACCCTGGAATAGACTTTCCCCGGGAGGCTGAGGAGTGTGATCCCCCGGTAGTTGGAACACATCCTCCGGTCCCCCTTTTAAAAAGAGGGACCGGGAATAAATCTATTACAAAATTATGAAAACATTTGGTAAGCCCTGATGTTCCAACAATACCAAATGTAAAATAAAATCAATTCTAAAATGTTTTACTTGACCCCACAATTCCTTTAAAAACTTAAGTGCACCCACAGTGGGTGTTTTCACACATACTGGTGGGATACAGTGGTACTTTGTTTTCATTTTACAGCATGTTTGTTTTCACTCTGGTCCAAACCCAGCACAGCTGGATGAGCGTCATGTTTCCATGACGACTGACCGGAAAAGACATGAGGTACGTTATGTTTACATGAGTCTATAGAGTCCCGATTGTAAAAATGAAACTCTGAGAAGTAACGCTAAACTTTAACAACAGAGACACACGTACGCAGTACACAAGCATGCAGGTAATTTGTAGAGCGGATCATTTTGTTTTTAAACGGACCGCTGCAGAGACTCTAGCAGCCATGTCCAGGGAGCTAACGGAGCTAAGAGGTAAACAAATACACATGTGAGTCATTTCAGATGTTGGCGTTGGCGACATGTTGGTGTTTTTTTCAAACTAGCTGATGCATTGTAAATTTTTGCTTTATATCGTAGCCTACTCTTGAACTGGTGTATTATTTTGAGACGGGACTTCTCGTGGGCGGCGAAAATACACTGATTAATTGTCCCTCGTTACCTGTTGCCTGTGTCTCGGTGCAGCGTGATGGTGTTTCTCAGTGGGAGAGAGCAGAGACCTTTCTACTGCAGATACTTTATGGCCATTATACCTTAACTTAAAACCACACTTCAAAAAAGCTGAACTATCCCCTTTACAGTCTATGTTGCCCAAACCTCCGCCCATTCAATATATAAGAAAAAGCTGGCGTGGACTATTTCCTAACCTTAAAACCAGCGGTCAGACACAGTCATGCATGCTAATCTTGTAAAAAGCACACCGCGAACACATTTCATTGCAAACCCTACTTACCGCCAGTTCTACGTTTTTTATTGGGATCAGTTATGTTTGTTTCTCAATGCCGCGATTTGTCCGACGGTTAACAGCCACGGTGGCGCCAGCGACGGATTCAAACTTTCGTTTCAAGTGATGGCAAGTTACACAGACACACACCGAATACAAGTGAAGTGTAATATCTCATCATTTCATAAATTACCATTTGCATTCGCGCTATTGAAGGATATGTTTTGCTATGTTTTGCTGTTGCTATGTGTTTTTAATCTTCCTATGCTATCCTTGCAGTCATCATCGTTGACGTATAAGTATTCTTGGTATTGTGGTATGACTGTGTTGATTAAGACAGGGAATGTAGTGCAGGGCTGAGGGAGAGGAGACTATGTACAAGGACAGTGAGTGTAGAGAAGACAGGCCATCGCCACCTGCAGAGAAGTAGATTGGGGAAAGTATCTCAAGGTCAAGGGGTGGGGTGGAACTGTACAAAAATGATCTGTGTAAACAGGGAAGACACACACTTTGCTTAGGAAGAGGCGGTGGAAGCATTGTGGTCCAGAGCTCTGTAAGCAATCTCAAACTTTAATTCTCTGCTGTATTAATTTAATAAATTAGATGCAAATTGAACTTTAACTTTGTGTCCTGCATACTTCATCAAACGAACACGCGAGTCCTGGGTTTATAAGTGGAAGGACTCAACACTATTATACACAGCAGCCCTATGTAAATAGCTTACCTTACTTCTGCGGCTCGATGGCAGCCGGAGAAAAGAAGATGGCAGTCCGAGGTTTCCGTGTCCCGCTCACTCAAACACGCGGTCTGACGCATGCGCAATTTGGAGCACAGGACTCAAGGCTTTGGGGTATATTTTACCGTATTTTTCTATGTAACGGTTGTTACTGTTAACGAATAGGTAGCATATGTATAATTTACCCATTACTTTATAATTCCTTGTCTTACTAAAATAATCAAGTAAATTTTATATGGTTTGCATAGATTATATTTACCACTCTCCAAAATCACTTCTTACAGTGTACAACATAGCGATGGTTGGCTTCCTGATGAAGTTGTACAGCATGTTGCATACTCCAAAAAAAAAATCCTCGACAGCTGCTTCACTGGACATGGCATGAATCACAACCAGATGAAGTTGGTGATTAAAGCAGTCAATATATGGTATATTACGATCCAGCTTGTTTTGGAGCAATTTCTGCACACCACCATGCCAGCCAGACATGAGTGATGCGCCATCATAAACCTGACTCAGGATTTTGTCCGTGCTGAGTCCGGCGCTGGTGAGCTCATCAATGATTACACCTGTGAGAGCTTCTGCATCACCTTTCTCAGATGTGGCCATTACTAAGAGGCGCTCACACACACACCATAGTTTTCATCAACAAAACGCACAACTATGGATAGATTTTCTCAGCCTAAAGGATCCCGTGTTCCATCCACTTTAATTGAATACCAGCTATCCCCGATTTGTCTCACTATCTCCTCTGTCACAAATTTGCTCATCATTTCGATCATCTCGTTTTGGATCTGTGGGCTGGTATAGCATGCATTCTGTGGGATTGTTTTTGTAATCCGTGCCAGTTCTGGATCTTTGCGCATGGAGTATTCAAAAAGAGACAAAAACAGCCCCATGGAGCTATTATCATTGAGCACATTGGCAAAAGCAGCTTTATCTCCACGTAACGGCAGTTGATTCACCACTAAAAACTCCAGCATATCAATTATGGCTGACATGTAGTATCTGTTGCGAGCCAGTTGCTCTGAATTTAGGAGAGTGGAAATCTCCTTTCCTGTCTCTCTGTGCTTTTCTGAATCTCTCCACATTGCTTCACAGGCTAAATGTTCCTTTGAAGCTGCATTCTTGTTTAAGCCCTTGCCTGTTTCAATTGCATGTTTCCAATAATTGAATCCCTTAATGGAGAAGGTCGCGTCTGATGATTTGAATTTTCTGCAGGCATAACAAAATGCGGCGTCCTTTTCCACCGAGTACTCAAGCCAGTCCCTGTTCAAATACCAGCTAGAGGAAAATGATCGTTTCTTTAAGCCAAACGATCTGACTGGGTATTTCTTTATCAAAGCCTTGTTGGGTTTGTCCTTGCCGAAAATCACCCACAGACCCAGCAGTGGGTGGCCCAGTCGCAGTTGAGCTTGAGCTGCTGGCGGTAGTCTCCGCTCCGTGGTCGCTGCAGGTGCTGCTGAGGTCAGGCTCCACGGAACACCTAGAAATGGGCTCTGGTTCACTCTGTCCTCCAGGGTCTTGTTCGCAAAGGACATTTTCAGGAGGTGTCGATTTATCCGAAGCGACTGTTGGTGAGTTTTTAAAAAACTTGCGTATATCTATAGTGTAAGCAAAGAAATGCAGCTTGATTTTAAACAATGCGCGGTAAATGCTGCGCGGCAACAGTGACGTAGGCTAGGTCACATAAGTAGCCGAACTTTCAAACAAAATCGCACCATTTTTATTAAAAAAAATTGTTTTAATGTCTTGGTGATAAATAATGCAACATTAGAATATCTTAACACAAAATTAACTATTATTTATTAATTCAATTTAAAAAAAAAGTGAGCTATAGAACACCTGCAATGAAATGCTTTCAATCAAGCATTTCACTGATGGAGATGCTGCTACTTGATTACTGCTGCTGCTGCTTCAGAACTGAATCAGACAAACTGTTGAGTGTAAATGAGTTTAGGATGCAAACACAGTCCCATTAACACTCAAACATTTGTGGATAATATCTGTAGAATATTTTTTGGTGGTGGCACGTTAGGTTACAGTACCACCACCTTATTTTAATTTTAATCAAGGAAAAAGTCTGAGTCTGTAGTCTGAGTATGAATGACTTGTCTTGAGCAGCTTCAAAAGGAATTCTTGCAGACCCTTGCTCCTGAATGACCACTGCCATCAGAGCCACTCCACCTTCCTGGTATGCCTTCAGCATATCCCGAAATAGAAAAAAAAAAGCTTTAAAACTTAAAAGATCCAGGTCCTCCCTCACTGGGGATCATTACTTTCAAAAACTAAAGCTCATGCGCGGCCTCGGCCCACCACCTAGTCCTGTCCTCTGTAATACAGCTGCCAAGTGTCACATGCAAGATGAATGGTTGTGTAAACAACAGACACACAGTTCGTTCAAATATTGGTAGGGACAAATCTGCTCTTTCAAAATATTATACGAAACATTCCCGAACAATACAACACTATCACTGAATAACAGAAGAATCCTAAGAAAACTCTGCTTGGAATGCTGTGCTTTGTTGAACATGAAAAAAAACAGTTGTTATTTAGGTACTTGTGGCTACCAGCTTCTTCTACCCTCTCTTTCTTTTGGACCCTACAGGTTGCTATTCCATGCCTCCATAATCCCATACATCGTCCTACCAAATATCATGATCACTACATCCACAGTGCATTTGTTTGTAATACCAGTCAAAACTCTTCCCACAACTCTTCCTCCATTGCTTTAAGCTCCCTTCCACTTTATATTTTGAGTGCAATGATAGGTGGAATCAGGATAACATAAACCATAGTAATGACTGTGAATGAGAGAGACAAAAAGAGAAAATGCTCATTCTGCTACAAAGGTATATTTATTAATCTCAAAATTTTATATAAAATGCTCTATAAGTGGTAATATAGTGGAAATGGGCCATAAGGTATAGTCAGAAATACCATACTTCACATTGTCCAGAGGTATTTTAATAACATTTATCATGCAAAATATGCAAAACTTTTCCTCAAGTGACGTAAATCTCCAATTTCCATGAAACATAACATCGATCCACACAATCCTCTTTCTCATGTCACCCACTCTAGCCCTGAACATTCTGCGCAATGCACACCCATTATAAATTTAAATCAGGAACTGCTGAATACATCAATAAGTTGAATCATAGCTGAATAGTTGAAACTTTTGTGAACATTTTAAAGGTTGAATGAAGTCTGTAGCTGAAAGTATGCCGAAGTAGTTGAAGTTCAAACAAGCAGAAGAAGTAGAAGAGTTTGAAGACCGTTTCAATGCATTTCTATGGAAAAAAAAATCAGAAAAGGATAAATATTTTGAAAAGTATAAATAGTATCAAAGAGATGAATACAAGCACACCTGTCCAGAAAAAGACGCACATTTTGATATATGAATTGCTGAAATAGCACAAAGTATGAAGGAGTAGTTAGGCTGCGAAAAACGGCAGAATCTGAAAGAATAACAATAAGTATAAAGATCTGAATAACAATAGTGTGAAGCATTGTTCAGGGCTAGAGTGGGTGACTCTTTCTCTCGTCCTCCTGGCCACAAATTATCTTAGGAATTGGCATATGTGCTTCTGCATCCTCCAAAATATCTTGGTGTACATTTAACGTGGGCTCTTTGCTTGTGTACACAACCACTCCATGTTTGCAGAGAACACATTCTTTTGTTTTCTTTTGCTTTCTTCTCTTTTTCTTTTCTCTTGCTCTCTTTATATATCGACATGTGCAGTGTTTGCGCTACAATTGTTTAGCAACAGCAGTGGGGTAGTCTCCCCAAGGCACAATCACTTCTCGGCTGCTGGTTTGCTCCTCAATGCCCCATTCACAAAAACTGCTTTGAAGAATGAGAGGGTCCAGGAGGTTATCATACACAAAAATAATGACTGTAAACAACCAAGATAACATTGGCTGTCATTGTGCTAACACAATGCAATTAAAATTAAAGCTGCTTTGCAGCAGTGGTCGGGGCCAGGCAATTTTGGACAAATTTTGGCAATTTTGAGTAACAAGAGACAAGACAGGGAGACAACAAGAAGATCAGCATTACAATATCCATTCTGTCTTAGGTGAGGCTTGGTCTCACAACCTCTGATCCCAAGAACCATCCTCTAACTCACTGAGCTAATTGGCTGGAAGTGAGACCTGGTGTGTGGCTTAACAAATGGACTCAGGCAGTCACCAGCCAGGCAGCAGTTGACAAGGCAGATTTCAAAAATTATGAATGTCAAAAAATCTAGATCTTATCTTATCAAGACAAAAATCTGATAATACACAAATTGTATCTTGACAGCAATAAAATGGTGGTGACTTGTTTTTAACAAGTGTTTTGCTTCATAAGAGAAAATCTGATGTTTAAAAATGCCATTCTTACATTGACTGCAGTTGTTCCCATGAGAGAAGAATTCAACATGTTTTCAAAAATTCAGTTTTTGAGATACATTTCTGATATTTGCCAAACTTCATCAGCCATGACTCCAAAATATTGTCCACTCTTCTTCAGGAAGATTGAAAATGTATTTAGCAAGAATTGGCTGGTATATGTTTACAATACTGTTTACATTCAAACAGTTTCATGCACTGTAGGCTCAATTTTTCCGATATCAAAAATCCGGGTTTTAAATTTGTGGAGGATGATCTGAATATGCAGTGTTGGAAATTTGGTGTCAATTGAGAAAAAATTGTGGGACAAGAAAGGTTTAATAAGTTTTGCAGTTTTTGAAAAAAAAACAGAGTGATGGACTTCATAATTTGCACTGAGTTTGTTTGAATGTACTAAAGTTTCTTTAACATTGAGGCTACATTTTGGTGAAAGTTGCAAAAGTGTAGCATGTACAGTTGGTTTGTTAGGAATTTTCAAAGTTTTAAAATTTAGATGCTCATTGTATATTAGTGTATTATATATTATTGTAACATTAGATGGAAAAATAGGGTCCAGGTGAAAAAAAACCCAAAGAATCCCTTTAAATTTGATAAAAATGATTACATGTTGACAGAAGTCTAAAACCATAAAAATACAATGTAGAAATGCATAGCTTTCTTAAAACTTTTAATTTAATTTTTTTTTTAATGTTACAAGAACACAACATCACACCTCTGAGTGCAGCAATGACTGAATCTTGAAGTATATAAATATTTGAATAAGCGAACATTGAAATAACTCTGAATTTGATTTGAAATTTGAACTGAATTTCTGAATTTGAAACTTATCATCAAAATGTTTTAAGCATCAGAGGACTCTCTCCTCGCTCCTCCTCTTAGCCAACTGTGCCCTTATCTCACCCAATTTACAATTCACCGCCATTTCAGTGGCTCCCCGAGTGGTTGCCGGATGCTGGTCCATCACTGCATCTGATGAAATGCAGAGGAATCATGTAATACACTAAACAGGATAAAGTTTAAAGCTTCACCACAAAGAACACAAACCAGGGCTTAAAGTCGGAAAATTCCTGAGCCTGAAACCTTTTAGAGGCTGACGGCAGGGACGGGTGCACTTTGAGAGTATCAATCATGTATCAAATCAAGAAGCTAGTGACCATGGCCAGCTTATATCAATGGGGTCCCTAAACTTGAAGACTAGGCCTCTGTTTCTGTGCACATAATAGGGAAAGGGGCCAGAATCAACTCAATATCCTGTCCCAGAATATCCCCGCGCCAGAATTCAGGCACCGTGCCTGAGAACTTTAAGCTTCAGTCACTCAGGCTAGGGGCATTTTTATTTAAGATATTGCCTCCTAATGACAATGACCACTAGATGGCACTGCTGGCACCTAAGATCACCTTTCTGCATGGGAAGTGTGCTAAGAACTTTAGAAATAGGACTGTGCTGTATGCGCCATAAATAGCCATGCTCACCAAAGATTGCCTTCATTTTGACTTCATCTAAGGCCTGGTGTGCCTCTCCTTTCCCGCCGACCTTGGCTTCACCACCTGAGGGAAGATAAGGAGAGTTGTGAAAAGATAGGCTGGCCATCTTCTATTCCACATCCATTACCGCCATAAATACATACAGTGTCTCATCAGAAATAACAATGTTTACAGACCCACTCGCACCTCACGGGAGTAATATGATCACTCACCTTCAGCAGATCACTGAATAAATATAATAGATACAATAGGACCAGAGGACCACTATGGGGGGGGGGTTAATTAATGGGTTAACTGATGAGCAGTGAGCCTAAATTTCGCCATTTAAACCTTTGTTGGTCCAACATAACCCATTTTACATTTGAGAACAGTAAAATCACCAAACATTTTTAATGTGTGTAAAAGATGCTACATCTGAATAGCCCTGATGTACACACGCTTAAATTGAAGGTGGCAGCCAAAATCAAACAGGCAGGGAAAACCCTGACTATCACCTACTGCACAACGCATCAGTGGTGTAGGTGTCGTGGTCCCCTGGGTCACCCCTATGTTTCTTGGAATCTATGTTTGTCCTATGTTCCCAGATCCAAAAAAAGTCCTTTGTTCATATCCCTTTCTAGGGGGAATATAGGACCCAGGGAATATGGGTATCCTCCTGTGGTCCTCTGATTGTGTAGGGGGTGACAGTGTGTGGATGCAGGGTAACTCTTTTGACCTTTGACTAAGTCTGTGCAGTTGGTACCAGGGACCACTTCCAACAGGTTGGATAATCGTCACATTACTAAATAATACACTAAATAAAGTATAAGACACTAAATAAAGTCGATAAAGGAAGTGAAAAAGTGTCACGGCTTGGAATGAGTCTCAACAATGGGAACTACCTGAACTACCTGTCAGAAGTTGTATAATATTCAGTGACCTGCTGCAGGCGAGTCACATTACTTAGCCCGGCACAACCATTCCAACATTGTGTGTTGAATCTGATGCCAGATATATCCTGTAACTCTTACTAACCTCTTAAATTGCTTGTGGCGAGTGTTTCTATGTCGAACACTCCAAGCAGGAAAATCCTGGCCATCACTGCACCCGTGTTTGCCTGCATGGCCGAGTGGCAGACATTTTTTGGAGCCATAACCCCATACCCTGGATAAATTTCCACCTGCAAAGGATCAAAGAAAAAAGAGATTTCAAAGCACAACAGTTTAGGACATGCAAGTCTCAAGACTTTTTCCCCATCTACTCTTATCTAAATGAGTGGTGGGATTATCACTATTTGCAATTGCAATTGCAAATATTGCTAATCCCACCAACCAAAGTACCCCTTTAATCTGACATGTGTAATAACTGGTCTTATTTTGAGAGTAATATCTAATTTGATGTCAGTATCATATATGCCCAGATATCTTGGAGAAATGTATGGGTCATACTTGAATATATCATACATGACAGTAGCCATCTTTGCAATATTAAGATATGACATACATTACTTATGTATGGAAATGGTTTATTTTGACATATAAGTCAAATATATATGGTGAGCAATATATTACTAAAGATAAAAGTAAATGGGTGGTAAAGAGGGTTCAGGTTAAAAAAAAAAAAAAAGGATACTTGTTTTGCAACCTGGCCCCTATTTTCCCACCTACTTTTGGCTAAATGAGTGTTGGGATTTTCAGTATTTGCAATTGCTCCTGTATGACATATGGGACTGCAGCTCCAAAGTTGTTTCAATGTATTACAATGGGGCAAGTGGCAAATGTCACATGTTGACATTTGCCACTTGCCCCATTTGAATACATTAAAACAAGCTTTGGAGCTGCATCTGTGATTTCAATCAAAATAGAAACTCACATATTGAGGTGATAGTGGGATCTCACTAGCTGGTGCCGGTGCTGGTCTTGGAGTCATCTCTTGGAGCTGGTGGCTGACCTTTGGAAGCTCTGAAAGAAGGGGGTTACAAACAAAAAGGTAAAGTGGGGAAAGAAAATTTTGTCTGATCAAATTTCATCATATTGACCTTATAGTCATGGGTTTCAAATGTAGTCCTAGACCTGCTATGTTGTGTACCACCAACAGATGTGTTTAAATCTGTTTGATTCACTGTGTTGCTACCCAAGATGGCAAGCGTATGATTACATTGCCAGCCGCAAAGCATGAACTGTTATGATCATACCACTGAAAACAAAATTCTTGAGCTCCTGCAGCTCATGCCGAATAAGCTGTATCTCTTCTGTAGCATTATCTCCCTCTGACCCCTGGCACTGGGATAGGGAGGCCGCAATCTGCTGGTGTTGGAGTTGTTTTGCCGCAGCTTTATCCTAATGATGTATGATGAAAGACATTCAAAGTGTTAGCAAGTGATTACAAGCAAATAGAAGCTTTACTTCCAACAACGTTACTGTCAACAAATTCAGCAGCTCGGTGTAGTAATGTTAGCCCAAAGCATGAGATGCGTGAGGTGCTGCATGCGCAGTTTAAAATGCATTTGGCTCATTACAAGCTGAACTGAAGGTCTGCACACTGCAGCGACTAATGTTGGAAAATTTGGAAGAAACCAGCCGCAGAGGAAAATATTAATTACATCCTCTTAAATGTGAACATATTTTAATATTAAATACTTCCCCCATTAAATAGATCCCCAACAGCAGAAACTATTTGTGCATCTCATGGTGAGACACCGGTCTGTGCGTAATTACGCGCGGCACAGCGGTGTGACTTCATAGGAGATCTCCTTGTTTATAACTAGTTTTGCTGCTTACATGTTCCACGATATTTGCTGCAGTTACATTACTGTGGGCATGGAAACATTAACAAAGCAGCCTTCTTTCATCTTTACAGCAAATCGTCACAAAACACTCACACATCATCACAACACACAAAGAAACCACATGGAAAGCCGCTCAGTGTAATTTAAAAAGCATCAGCCTGCAGAGAGGTGGAGTAAAATGAGGATCCATACAGGTGCAGGTTTTTAAATCAGAGAAAATAATCAATTCAGATGGGTGTCGGGGTGGATGATTAATGCGCACATGGTGACACTGATGAATTCAGAGCCGATTCAAGCATCACTACTGTGGCGATTATTAAAAGCGGCAATATGAAGCGCCACTACAAGACAAAGCACAAATCTGTTCAACAAACATACCCACTCAAGTTCTATCAACCATTATCCTATATTCATTCACAGCCTAACAACATGCTAGCGAATGTCCCCATAAAGTTGCTCGGGTTTTGAATCAACATAGGAAAAAATGTTGACCTGATGGAGGGTGGGGTTGTCAACAGACACAGCCCTAAACATTTTATGAATTTTCTGTACACCCAGCCTCCTCTCATTGTATTACGAATCAACCAACCTCAACATTGCTATTGCACCGAAACACTCACGCATATATAACATGTATAATGACACATCTTATTAATTTATGCATTATCAATGTGTGCCCCACCTAGACTGAATAACCGTCTGTGGTGTCCGAACGCTATCTCCTTCTCATACCTAACTTGGGTGGCTAGGATTTCCTCTGTTTGTTCCTGTGCCATTAGGGCCTTCTGTCTTAAGTTGTTTTCACAAATAAACTGTCAGATAAGCAGGATGTTTGCCTAACCTTAAAGGTCTAGAATCGTATAAGTCAGATGGTCTGGTAGCCTAAAAGGTAAAGGGTAGGGTCAAAGGTCATCAACCATATGGATGGATAGTGGCGTTTTGCTGACTAAGGAATGTGCTCAGAAATGGTATATAAGGAGTGGGTTTGGAGCTGAAGAGGGAGGGGTGTCCAACAATTGGCACTGGAGACTCCCTCAGATTCGGCCAGAGGTTTTGACATTGTTTTTTCACACAATAAAGTCTTTTTATCGGAGAGAGAAGACGTGTCAGCGGTGATCATTTTTCATCAACACATCAATACACTACACGTCCACTCAAGAAACATTCATATTACTACGCATTACTTACTACTACATTTCTGACATTTTATGTAGACATTAACTTTGCCTGACACCCACTATTGTATTTGTGAAAATTTTATTTGTGAAAATGCTAAAGGAGAGATTTCACTGTTTTTGTTTGATACCTAAACCACTTTACCTAGACTTCTCAAATCTGGACTGAATTAATCTACAGACCCTGAAGATTCATAAAAACACAGTCTCACGGAGTAACTTCATTGCCCATTGATTCAATTTCAGGGGGGCAAGGGGAGGATGCATTTGCTGTAATGAAGAAGTTTGCGGTCAGTAAAACTGATCTCCTGGGGGGGGGGTCTTACTCTGTGTCATGGTGTGTTAGACCATGGGTTAAACTTACGCCGTAATATCCCCGTCTACCAGCTAACGTTATGGGCTGGGTGTGATTAGTGAATTGTCTTCAGCTGTTGTATAACATAATTACGAAATCCTTTGCAGGAATGCCAGAAAGGCCACTTCAACAGCCAGGCTACCAGGTCAACAATGTGTTCCAATGACACAGGTACACTAAGCGTAATTACCTTCTTTTCTTCCACTGTCAAGTTGTGCTGTTGTCCTGTGCTTTCCACTAATTTGGCAGGGTCCAAATCTCTCCTCTTATTTTGGATTTCCTGTGTGTCTGTGGTTACGGTTACCAGTGTTGGGGGTAATCCATTACAACTAACGATGTTACTGTAATCAAATTACTTTTTTGAGTAACGAAATAACTTAATGCATTAGTTTTGCGAGGCACGTAGTCGTGTTATCGTTAAATTTTCAAATGAGTAATCTGTTACTTTTGCCAGCGTTTCTCTAAAATGGTCCACCAGCCAGGTTTCTGAGCATTTTTCAAGACATAAATTATTAGTGCGACTGGGACAGAAAGAGAAATCACCATGCAAGCGAGTGTCTGTGTGTCCCTCCTCATCCCTGCTTGTGGGCTCTGTGTGTCTGTGTGGTGCAGTGCGGGGCTGCTGCTGCTGTGTGTGTGTGCATGCATGTACACCATTCTTACTTTGAAAAAGCTATAAATGGATTATTGTGTATGTCATTCTTGTTTTTAGCCCTCAGGGTTAAATGATTGTGCCATACTCTTGCAATTGTGGTTCAGTAATAATTTTCACCACATGTCCATATAGTCTTTTACACGTAGAATACATCACGAGTCAGTCAAATATACATACAAAATACAGACTTGCAGTCACAATCATTCATGATCACAAGCACGCCAGTCTGTGTCTACACGTGTGTACACTTTGAGCCCTCTGTTAAAGGTGTGGACATTAGACATTAGACTCAGGTTTTAAGTGAGAAGGCAGAGAATTCCATTGGTTTGCCCCTTTCACTGAGAAGGCAGACTGCCCGAATGAGCTCTTGCATAGGGGAACAATACAGTCACCATTATTGAGGCTCATGTGTTTAGTTTAGTGCTAGTGTTTAGTGCTAGAGCTTCAATGTCTAGCCACGAGCCCAGAAAATTAAGGTGAAACATGATTGAATACCTGAAAATAAAGGTGAAATATGATTGTATGCCTTGCCATTTAACCAAGGCTTGTTGGTTACATGGCAAAGCATATGCCTGTTCTAATCCACAAATTGTTCAAACAGGCATATACCTTGCCATGTAAACAATGGTATTGTTGCCACAGCAAAGGCTGGTGTATATGTAGCCCCATAAGTGACTGTGACTGGCGTTTTGCTTCATGTCACAGTCACACCATTCTATACCTTGACCACAAAGCATGGGTAGCCCACACGCAGTGTCCTGGACACCCTTTTACCTCTTTCCCAACAACACAGCTCCAATATAAGGATACCTTTATTTAGTTTAGGATGTTTGGGTGGTGTGCATTTTCTGTGTTATTCACCTGGCTGTGTGCTAACCTATATTGTCATTGTCATCTTTTACAGAGCTCTGCAGCAACAGTCAGAACTGAATATGGTGGTGACCTAGAACAGCCTGCCACATCTACAACTAGCCTCCCTGGACAACAGTGTATTCCGATGACACAGGTAATCGTACGTAATCTCTTTCTCCACTGAACACTGTGGCAACGGGAAAGGGTGGTGTGCATGTTCTGTGTTACTTACCTGGCAGTATGTGTAGCAGGTATCTGGCTGCCGACGCCCGCTCGCAATTGTATGTGTCCGCTGTGAACTGAGCAACAAGGGTAAAGAATTATCAGCAACACGGCCGCTTCTGTTGAGTTCTCATATTGACTGATTTATTATACATTCATCTCAAATAAACCACGAAGCCAAATCCATAACAAACAGCAACACATGAGCCACCGACATAATGATTAGCTTAGCTTGTGCTCCCCACACATTTATATTATTACGTCCTCAAACAGTAGTCAAAACAATAGTTTGTTCATATCGTGTACACATCACATTCATTTACATTAGGGTAACAATAACAAGACAGTTGTTAGTTGGAAACCAGACTAACCTGAGCAACAAGGGTAAAGAATTATCAGCAACACGGCCGCTTCTGTTGAGTTCTCATATTGACTGAAAACTCGGGCGGAAAACCCCTCTGAAAATCCCTGCCCCTGTGGCGATCCCCTGGCATCACACTGCCACCTACTGGTACAACAGGAGAAGCTCTCTCATATAAATTTTTTGAAAACCAAAGAAATTTTCCATAAATGTGAGCACACATCGTTGGGCATCACATATGCTAACCTATATTGTCACTGTCATCTTTTACAGAGTTCTGCAGCAACAGTCGGCATGGACTATGATGGTGACCTAGAACAGCTCACCACATCTACAACCTGGCTTCCTGGACAATGGTGCGTTCCAATGGCTAAGGTTAATCACAGCCTTGCACTCCATTCAGCTCCACATGCTCCAAGTGAGGTACTACAATTCCCAAATGTTGAGGAGACAAGAAGACAGCACGGACTATTATTAATGACTTAAAAACGAAAGCATGGACTTACCAACGAAGCACTGGAAAACACCCACCAAACATTTCATTTACAAGTCATTTGATAAAATTAGGAACAACATCCAGTTTCACTATATATGTGAAAGGTTCACACTCTCAATGGACATTGAGGGAGACAATGCACATGCTGTATTACAGCATGAATGCACTTAAAGGGATTTTACCAGATGGCTATCTGTTGCATTGGGCAAGATTTGTGAAAGGTTTAGCATTGCAGAATGTTGCTCATGTAACCCTGGTTAATTTTATAGTACTGTAATTTGCAGAATCCTTTGAATGCATCGTAGTTGTTTCTCGTCTGGCAGTGGAATTTCCGAGCTTACCTGAATGCATCACCTGCAGCTTCGGTGTGTGTGAGAAGGTGAGCGACAGAGGGAAAAAAGGGAGAAACTTCATCAGCCGCGGAGAAAAGCGTCTTCGTTCGGCGACCAAACGTGATGATATTTTGTGAAAATTGTGATAGAACTATCCTTAGAAAGTGAGTGTGAAGAGATACTTACCTGGTGGAAGAGAAACCGATCACGGAAGCGACTCCGACAGAGTGTCTTTCCGAACTTTTCTGAACTATTCTGGTGAGTTAGCTGCACCGTTAGCTTGATTAGCAGTATCGTTCTGGTTCAGTACACAGAAAAAAGCCAGTCAGGATAGTTAATAAATGTTTAAGGATACTGAGACATGTTTTTGTGATGTTGTGATGATATGTTGTTATTGTGTGTTACCGTAACAAATGGGTAGCAATTTACCTAGCTGTTAGCTCAGCTGCGGCCTGTTAACGAGGCCGAGCACAGCTCCATAGCTGTCGCCGTAGCCCAGATGCTAAATGATGCGCTATATGTTTAGTATTTCCTGTATTTGAGTTGTTTATATTTCATGAAATGAAGCGGCATTGTTTGATGTGCACTGGAGAAGTGGACAGTCAGTTAAGCTGATAAATAATTATGCTGCATATTATGCAGGCTGGTTTTTTGAGGGACGAGTTCTTCAGCTCGACGGTGATCCATATCGGCCGTCGTTGCCGCGTGGAGGCTCTTGGTTCAACTGCAATCTGTATCACCCGCCATCCTGCGGGGAGGCTACTGGTTCATCAGGACCAGCGTGGACGTCCGTGTGGTAAGACAAGGCTCAGTCCTGAGGAGTGGAACCTTTTAGTTGTACTTTTTTTCCTGAGATCTCAGTATTTTTTTTTTTTTTTTTTTACCTTTTTTGCAAATAATAAACTGACAAAGGAACTTAAAGAACTGTTTTCTCCTTGGAGGACCCTGAAAGACAATAAATAAACTGAAACAAACAACAGAAGGGACAACTGAACCAGTTAAAGAGGAAAGAAACATTTTTTTATTTTTGTCTTTATTGTTTTCTATACTGGTACTTACCTGGGTTAGCTGATTTTATTTCATACTGTTAATTTAATTTATGTGGAAGGAACTGTATTTAATTTAATGTGTGTAAGGCTGAACATTTTATGTTGAGGAAACAGAATTGAACCATTTAAATATATACATTTATACCGTATTCTGTGTTGTGTGTTATGTGGGCTGGAGATCAACTGTTCATGTGCTTCAGTGCTACCGCCAATCTCTTTACCCGGACCTAGTTGATCAGAACAAACCCGAGAAGACTGAGGACAAGGTTACACTCAGAATGTTTGTGAGGGACATGGTGAATCCCTATGGTACAGCTTACACTGTAAATCTAAACATTGGCTTTAATAAAAGGTATTGAGTGTACTTAACTCAGTTTTTATTAACATGTTGCTAACACTCATTTTGAATAAGTTACTTGTACTTTGCGGTTGAACAACCCTCCAAACTCAGTATGCTCAAGTTGTATTGATTTAGAAAAAACGAGTCCTGGGAACTTGCGCCTTTTCAAGAGTAAATGTACTTAGTTACATGTAACTATGTGCATTTACTTTTATACTTAAACACCTTACATATTAGAGATGTTGGCACTGAAAGTATTTTTTCTTGTTAAGTTACTTCCTATTTCCACTGCCTTACACTTATACAGGAAAATGCTCCTCTATTTTTATTTATTTATTTATTTTTTTTTACTTCATTTCTTTTCTTGCTTTTTACATAACATTTTTGGTACAACTTTATTGTTTACAACAAACAAATATATAATCTGTAGTTTTATAAACAATTCAAAACTGTGGCTCTAAACTGAAATCTGTCAGTCAGCAAGCAGGGCTGGCAGTGCCATAAAGTGCTACAGCTCCCCCCTCCCTCTTGGTGCGGTAGTGGACATGCCCATGTTGTTGGACTTGGACCATGGATGTATTGGACACGGCTGCAATGGCCATTATTTCAATTTTCAGATTTATCATTCTGCTGCTCCTGCTTGGAACATTGATTTGGTGAGTCCATGTGTAAGAATCGGTTCTTTTATTGGAAGCCCAAGAACAAACCGGAGAAATCTTCAGTTCCCAGATGAAGAATTTATTCAGGTCACAGGTAAAGTACAGCAGCGCTGGGTGCGTAGTGACAGCTCACTCAGGATCTCAGCCAAAACGAACACAGCTTTGAGAAAACAATTCACATTTATAATTCACAGTATCTTCTTGGGCTGGTCCTGCCTAATGCAGAGGTTGGACTTTATGATAGAGTGTGATGAGTCAGATGATGCTGTCCACTCTTGGTTTATGATGTGTGTGCAGAATATGTGTTAAGTATGTGTGTGAATCTGCTGTGAGTCAGGCATGTATCTATTGCAACAGACCTAGCTGACAGAGAGAGAAGACACTACAGTTACATCTTGTACTTGCTTATCAGGTGAGAGTCACCGCTATCTGGTGTCGTAGGGACACTCATCAGGTTATGTGCATTCAAGCACAGGACAGAGCACACAGTGTCAGATCATCTATTTGTAACAGAACAGTGCATACATGATGTCAAATCACAGTCAATTGAAGCATTACTAAATAATGCATATAGTATCAAATCATAGCTTAAATATAGCATCCCTTTATAGCAAAAAAATTTGAAAAGTGCACCTCCTCTGAGTTCCACCCCCCTTCTCCCCCTCCCCTCAGTGTGTACGTCCAAGCCACGCCCCCGCAAACTGGAACGCGCACCGCACGAAAATGAGAAGCAGCAGGAGGAGTACTATATATATATATATATATACACACACACTATAATCTATTCAATACTAGCGTCACTGACCCGTTTTAAACCCACAGAGAAGCTAATATGAGCATTAGGGTAATACAAGCTACAAAAGTAGCTACGTTAGCAAAAGTTACACATTTCATAAAAATAACAAATCCTACCCGAAGCAGAACAGAAAGAGAGCAACCTCAGCATCACTTTTCAGGCCCTTCAAATCCCTCAATTGTCTCCACAAAAGCAACACCGATGTTTACTCTGGTTTGACCTTTTTGTTAGCAGCCTTTTCAGCCTCCGGCTTTCTCTTCCTTGCCTTTTTCTCAGGGCGAGCTGTTACAAGTAACGCTGGAAGTAGTAATTAGGGCTGCATTTTCTCAGCCATTGCTCATAAATGAGCATGAAATCCGTTCTGCTGTAACTCTGTACGCTGATTTCTTCCGGCAACAGCGACACGTGAAGATTGTGCACACGCGTCGGAGGCAGGGATCGAGGGGGGCAGAACTAGACATGAAGGCATCTGATTGGTTTTTGCTCCTCGCACCGAAGAGCGTGGATTGGTTGGAGTTTTGTCAGTCCTGCAGCTGCCACAGACGACTGATTATTTTCGTTCCTTTTTCTGAATACATAAGGTATTGATTACTCAGAGGGTAGAAGGACCATTTCACCCAGTATAAAAAAAAGTGTTTCTGAACAGGATTACTAACCCCAGCTTTAAATCAATACAACCGCAAACTCCGCATGTATTTGACAGTGCCTTGTCACAGCTGATGGGGAAAGTGAAACATGCTGATTCTCCAGATTACATTTTCGATGTAAACAGAGTTAATGCTAAGTAGCCGCTCGGCTACAGGCTACAGTACACAGTACAGTACTGCTACAGACAATCCATCACTTCCATTGCTGATTTTTGAATTAAAATAACCCTAAACTGGACTGTATTGTGTGTGTGTGTGTGTGCATTATGTGCATGGTATTTATTTCAGTATAGTAGTAAGAACACTGCTGTGTGTGTGTGTGTTTACATTGACACTAAAATTAAATCCATTAGTACCTAGTTAACATCAGGACTGATAAACAGTAATGTTTTAAGGATAACAGGATCACTGTTAGAATCATAAGCTACATATCTGTCAGCCTTAGAACTGTCTTTGCGACTAATGTGTTTTCACTTGTATTTGACCAACAGCGTTGTAAAGCCTGGTCATATAGGAGATGGTTACAATACTGTGAATGTTTAAATATTAAGTATTAACAGTTGAATTGTTTTATTCTTTTTAACTGTATCTAACACAGGCTCAAAGTAATGAGGAGTCCATACACTGCACAATCTCAGCAGTAAAAGTTATTTTCTCATGATTCTTCTTGTGCAGTAATTAATATATCATTGCATTTTTGTAAATTTTATGATCATAAAAAGGAATGCAATTGAAATAAATCTAATGGAATTCATAGTGCCTATTTTGTGGCCCAAATAATACAATGATTGCACTTACGGATAAATAATCATCTCACCAAACACTCTCTCTCTCTCTGCTCACTCCTGACGTTGACTCTGCTGTTTCCCTCCTTTTCTGAAGGTGGGAGTATTTCAGGAACTGTTTTGAACCCCAGCCTGGCCTTCAGTTCCCCTGAAGTGGACACATCTAGAGTATTGCCTCTTCTGTTAGCTCAGCCTGATCCATGGTGAGGATTCTCATTCTTTCTCTCTCTCTCTCTCTGTTTATTTCTCAGGCTACAACTACATGTTCTAATCATTTTCTTATTTTCTATCATTTTAGATTTATCAAGCAGACCAAACCCCAGCCTGGCCTTCATTCCCCTGAAGTGGATATCTGGAGTATTGCGTCTTCTAGTAGCTCTGCCTGATCCAAGGTGAGGACTCTTATCGTCTCTCCCTCTGTGTTTATCTCTCGGGCTACAACTACATATTCTTATCATTTTCTTATTTTCTTTCATTTCAGATTTATCAATAAGGACCCTTCAAAACCAGATGAAACCTTCAAATGCAGTGGATGTGTAAGTGGTGCACATTTTGTGCAGAAAAGAGAGGCCATTTACTTAAACATTACCGCTTAAAACATGGGCCCCATACACGGATTGCACAACTTCCTTGCCCACATAAGGAATGCATATGCATGTTTAAGTCTTTTAATGCACTTAAGGTGCATTTATCTACCTAGCACACTCAAAAAGATCCAGGCAAAAGGAGTGAAACAGCATTCCACTGTCAGCTTTGTGAGTATGTTGAGCATGGCACTGATTCAAACTTTTTCACCCATTTACGTGGGCATTTGAGACTGAAACAAAAGGTTAGTTGTCCATATCAAGGATGTAACTTTCAGAGCAGCAATTATTCCACATTTAATGCACATAAATCCAAAGAGCATCCAGTACAAGGTCATTCAAATCTGAAATTCTTTCAGGGAATTTACCTGAAGAACCTCCCCCTAGTGTAAATATTCAAGCAGAGGATAATGTCTCTGTAGCTGATGATTCTGACTTTGAAGTTGTGGAGAGCGAAGATGCAAAAGGACTGGAGAGTCAGTTGGAACATAATTTGGGTGCTCTATTTCTGAAAATGTCCTCAGTTCTTAACATTTCAGAAACTTCCTTGCAAGAAGCTATAGAACAGATCGATCAAATTAATTTACTGTCACAGCCGTTGTTACATACCTCACCTCACAAGAATACTCGACCAGCCTAATGACACTTTAGTTGGTGAAATAGTGAGAGAAGTGTGGCGACCCCAGTGGTGGGATTGCGCTAGGGGTTGGTCAGGCGATTGGGCCCTGGTGCGCGCTGTGCCTTGTTTGTTCTGTGTAGTTGTACGTGGGTTGCGCGTGGATTTGGGGAGATGTGCCGTGTGCCAAACGTTGTTGGTGTTTTGCTCACCTCTGTGAATTAGTGGGTGGTTCCGAAGAGAAGGTAAGTGTTGCCGCCCTGACGCGCTGTGTGCGGAGTTTCCCCTGTTAGGCTGATGGCATTTCCCCTTTGGGTTACGTCGGTTTGTTTTTTTCTGTAGTGTTGTGGCAACGTCGTTAGTGTCAATTGTCTTCGGGCAATTGTCTCGGGGGCACATCCGTGTGGTTGTGTGGGGTCGCCTGCATGCAGGTTGCTTCACAGACCCGCTGGTTTCTCGTGCGTAAATTCCCACCGCAAGCTGCATGAAGACTAGGGTTGAGAGTTAGGTAAGTTTTGGGCAGGCAGGTAAGTGGGGGAAAACTCCGTGGGGCAGTGTGCCTCAATTGTGCAGTCTGGGAGGGTTAACATTGTGCGTTCTGTTGGGTCCACCTGCTAAGCTATGGCTTCTGTGGCAGAGTTTTTTGTTGCGCCCTCAGAGGGTTTCATACATAGCTGTACAAAGGAGCAGTTAGTGCAGATAGCGGAGCATTATGGGATTGATTTGGCAGACAAGAAACTGAAGAGTGAGTATAAAGAAATTGTTTTGTCTATGTTGTTGAAGAAAGGAGTTTTTGGAGGGGGAGAGTGTCTGACAGACTTTGCTGTGCCACGTGTGCCAGGATCTGTGCTAATGTCTGAGTCGGGGCTGACATTTGAGCAGCGCAGGGATTTGATGGTTCTGCAATGTGAACATGAAAAAATAAAACTTCAGAGAGTGGAGGCAGAAAAGCAAATTGAAATGGAAAGAATCAAATTGGAAGCTGAAAAAACAAGACTGGAACAGCATAAATTGAGCTTGATTCGAGATGGGAAGTTTGCGCGTAGTGGATCAGTGGTTGAAGGATCCGCATCGTCTGAAGATGGGTTGTGTTTTTTTGATCTTGGCACAAATTTAAGGTTGGTGCCTAGATTTAATGACAAGGATCCCGATACGTTTTTTACTTTGTTTGAGCGCATTGCAGACGCGAAACACTGGCCTGATGCGGATAGAACCTTGATGCTTCAGTGCGTCCTGACTGGGAGGGCCCAGGAAGCGTACTCAGCTCAGTGCTAGTGATTGTTTGTGTTATTCGAAGGTAAAATCTGCTGTCTTGAAGGCGCCAAAAGTTCAGGAACTGGGTGAAAGGCGAGAAACAAACACACATGGAATTTGCGCGTGAGTTGTTGTCTCACTTTAACCATTGTTGTTCTGCTGCCAATGTTGATGATTTTGAGAGCCTGTGTGAATTGGTTGTGCTGGAACAGTTTAAGAATTCGATTCCTCAGCGTATTGCAACATACGTGAGTGAACAGAAAGCGGCCACTGTGCTTAAAGCGGCAGAGCTGGCTGACGATTTTGTTCTTACGCATAAAAGTGGTCTGGGGGACGTGTGTTCGGGGAGTGACGTGCGGCGTCGGGGAGGTAACTATGGTAACCCCCGCTATAACGCGCAGCCTTCCACATCTGGCTCGTCACATACCTTTAAAGCCTCACGTGGCAAGGATGAGGGAGGCAGAGTCTGTAATTATTGCCAGGGTGCCGGGCATTGGAAGGATCAATGTCCCGTTTTGAGGTCCAGAAATAAACACAAATCGTTCTCCCCTGCCCTTGCTTGTTCCGCTGGCCCAAGGTTAAAGCCTGTGTGTGCTGATCCGGGTAGTGGCAATGGTTTTGAGCCTTTTATTGCTGATGCAGTTGTGTCTTTAGTTGGCGGTAAGGAACGGGTGCCAATAAAGGTTTTGCATGACACTGGGGCCAAGCACTCATTCATTGTGGGATCAGTCTTGCCATTCTCATCTAAGACGGAGACGGGGGATTTTATTTTGATGCGGGGCATGGGTATGGAGCTGACCCCTGTTCCACGCCATAACATGGTGCTGGAGTGTGATCTGGTAAGGGGCGCTGTGGTGGTAGGCGTGCGTCCCGCGCTGCCGATTGAAGGTGTGGCCATGATATTAGGCAACGATCTGGCAGGTGGTGCTGTGTGGGTGGATGGCCCATCTCCTCCTGTGGTTACTTCGAAGCCACTTGCGTCTGGGGAGCTGGATGAAAGTGGTCAGAGGTACCCGGGGGTGTTTCCAGCTTGCGCCGTGATGCACGCACAGAGCCGGGTTGTGGCTGCACCTGAGTTGACTAGTCCAGCGTATAAATCAGAGTCGGTGGTCTCCATACCTGATCTTCCTCCGTCTGTGTCTCGGAATGAGTGGGTTGAAAGCCAGCAGACTGATCCATCCTTGTTTAGTTTATTTGACAGTGTCATCGCAGAGTCTGAGGTGAGGAATGTGGCCCATGGATATTTTCTGCAGAATGAGTTGCTTGTGAGAAAATGGGTGCCGTGTGACGGTGATTTCGTGGGCGAACCAGTGTTTCAGATCGTTGTGCCTGAACTGTTTCGAGACACCGTGTTAAAAATCGCACATGATGAATCGGGGCATTTGGGTGTAAGGAAAACTTATGACCGTGTTCTGCGTTTTTTTTTTCTGGCCGAGGTTAAAGCGTGACGTGTCCAGCTACGTAAAGACGTGCCATACATGTCAGCTGACGAGTAAGCCAAATCAGAGTTAAGCCGGCACCTCTGTGTCCTATTCCGGCTATCAGCAAACCGTTTGAGCATTTGATTGTTGATTGTGTGGGGCCTTTGCCCACTGCCAAATCCGGTTGTTCTTATTTGTTGATGGTGATGTGCCAAGCTACAAGGTATCCAGCAGCGTATCCATTGCGCTCGATCTCGGCTAAATCTGTTATTAAAGCTTTGACTCAATTCGTTTCCATTTTTGGGATCCCTCGGGTGATTCAGAGTGACCAAGGCTCGAATTTCACTTCCCACCTGTTTGCGCAGGTTTTGAGGCAGCTTAAGGTGAAGCATAGTTGTGCGTCAGCTTATCACGCACAAAGCCAAGGTGCGTTAGAACGTTTTCACCAAACTTTAAAGTCACTGCTGCGGGCCTATTGCACAGAGTTGGGACACGACTGGGAAGAGGGACTGCTCTGGCTGATGTTGTCGGCCCGGGAGGTCGTGCAGGAGAGCACCGGGTTCAGCCCGAATGACCTCGTTTTCGGCCATACGGTGCGCAGTCCCTTAGCTGTCCTTAGGGATGATTTGACAGAGGTTGATCCACCTGGAAACCTTATTGATTATGTGAATGGTTTCCGACACCGTTTGTATACGGCGGTAGAGAGAGCCCGTGAGAATTTGGAAAGTGCTCAGTCCAAGCAGAAAAAGCTGTATGATCGACGGGCAGAGCGGCGCCAGTTCAGCCCGGGAGATCAGGTTTTGGCGTTGACTCCCATGGTCCATTCTCCGTTTCAAGCAAAGTTCACTGGCCCTTATGTTGTAGAGCGTCAGGTTTCAGAGCAGAATTATTATATTGCTATGCCAAAGCGACGAAAATCTTCTCGTCTTTGTCATGTTAATTTGTTAAAACCTTATTACGCACGTGACACTTGTGCTTCTGTTCCTGCAGATTCTGCAGGGTGTGGTTCAAATGTGGCTCCTGTTCTTACAGTTGAGTCTGTGTCCTTAGGTTTGGTGGGCCTTGGAAGTGGGATGGAGAGAGAGACGGACGTCAGAGCACCTGATGATCCTGTGATTTGTGGTAGGCTTAAGAATTCTGAGACCTTGGGTAAACTAGAGAGTTTGTTTGTACACCTACCTGAATCCCAGGGTGAGGAACTTGCTGCTTTGATTAAAGCGTATCCTATGTTGTTTAATGATACACCTTCACGAACCCATTTGCTGGAACATGATATTGACGTGGGGGGTAGTGCACCAATTAAACAGCGGTTTTATAGGTGTGCACCACACAAACAGAAAATAATGGAGTCGGAAATTAAATACATGCTCGATCATAATATTGCTGTGCCTTCATCGTCCAGCTGGGCGTCGCCATGTGTCTTGGTGGATAAACCAGATAACTCTCATCGCTTTTGCACTGATTATCGCAAAGTGAATAAGATCACCAAGCCGGATTCCTATCCACTGCCGCGCATGGAAGACTGCATTGACCAGGTCGGTGCGGCAAAGTTCGTTAGTAAGTTTGATTTACTGAAAGGATACTGGCAGGTGCCCCTGTCAGCGTGTGCACGTGAAATTTCTGCCTTTGTGACACCTGCTGGGTTATATGAGTACACAGTCATGAGTTTTGGGCTCCGTAATGCCCCAGCTACTTTTCAGAGGTTGATGAATATGGTTGTATGTGGTTTGGAGGGTTGTGCGGTTTATCTTGATGACGTGGTCGTTTTCAGCGATTCTTGGGACACGCATCTCCAGCGCATTCGTGCCCTGTTTGATCGGTTGGCTGAAGCGCGTCTCACCATCAATCTGGCAAAGTGTGAGTTCGCCAGGGCAACAGTGACGTACCTCGGCCGAGTGGTCGGGCAGGGGCAGGTGCGTCCGGTGGATGCCAAGGTGAAAGCAGTTGTGCAGTTTCCCACCCCCAAAACGAAGAAAGAACTTATGCGGTTCTTGGGCATGGTGGGGTACTACCGAAGCTTTTGTGAGAATTTTTCCTCGGTGGTTGTGCCCCTTACAGATCTGCTGAAGGGCAGTGTTAAGTTTGTGTGGTCTCCTGTGTAAGAGTGCCTTTGATAATATAAAGTCCCTTTTGTGTTCGGCTCCTGTGCTGGCAGCTCCATGTTTGACTGAGCCCTTTAAGATCCAGGTTGATGCCAGTCAGGTCGGTGCAGGGGCAGTTCTGTTACAAGAGAGGGATGGGATTGACAGACTGGTGTGCTACTTTTCCAAAAAGTTCAATTCGTACCAACTCAATTATTCCACCATTGAAAAGGAAGCTTTGGCTCTCATTTGGGCACTTCAACATTTTGAAGTTTATATTGGTGTTGGTGGTGGTCCTCTGGTCATTTATACAGATCATAACCCACTGACGTTCTTGGGTTCTTTGCGTTGTCCCAATCAGCGCCTTATGCGGTGGACCTTGTTTCTGCAGGCTCATAGCTTAGACATCAGACATATTAAAGGCAAGGATAATGTTTTAGCTGATGCTCTTTCTCGTGCCCCAGTGGGCTAGGTGGGGTATTGCATTGGGGTATTGGGTATTGTAATGTATGTGTGTGTCTGTTCGTGCTGTCTTTTGCTCCATCTTTTCCTCCTGTCCTCCCTCTTAAAATGCTTTGTTTTGCAGGTACCTGGTTGCAGAGGTTGGCGGGGTGGAAGGTGTGGGGTCTTTAGGTGGAAATGGGGTTCTCGGTGATCCCATTGGGTCCCCGTCTTGAGGGGGGGGGGGGGTGTGGCGACCCCAGTGGTGGGATTGCACTAGGGGTTGGTCACGCCCTGATGATTAGGGCCGGCTGGTGACAACTGGGCCCGGTGTTCACCGGTAGTATAAAAGCCAGGCTGAGGAGCTGACCTCTCTCTCCTTTTCTTCCTCTTCCCCTCTCCCTTCTGCAGGCACCCCGACGGCGATGCAGTGGTTTTGGTTTCTGTTGGTGTTTTAGTTTACGCACCCTACAACACTTGCATACATTCACTCCACACATCCAACATGCTTTACATGCTTATCCACTGATATTCACACCCCACTGGTTAATATTCTCATTATTTCATCTTTTGTTAAATAAACATTTATCTTCGCAATCACGGCGCGTCTCCCTCTCTCTTTGTCATGGCTGTAAGAGCCAGGCTGTGACAGAAGTTACTAAGAGTAATGCATTCCTGAGACTCACTTCTCCTGGAGGATCGTTTTCAACTGCAAGCAAACGAAAAGCAGACATTTTAAACAACTTCTCTGTGGTAATGCCAATTGAATTTGTGCTGAAAAATGACAAGCAGACAGTTGTGTATGTCCTGATATTACAAATGTTGCAGACATTGCTAGCAAATAAAGACATTTTGGATAAGGCCATGTCACCTGAGACAAATCTGACACAGAGATACAATTCTTTTAGGGATGGTTCCTGCTTTAAAAGTAACTCTCTCTTGAAAGAGCAAGTATTTCGGATTGTTCTTTTCTTGTACATAGATGATTTTGAGGTGGCAAACCCTTTGGGAACTTCCAGAAACAAACACAAGTTATGTGCAATCTACTGGGCACTTGGTAATCTGCTCTCAAAGTATCGATGCAGTCTCCATTGCATTCAGCTTGCCCTGCTCTGCAAGGCCAGTGATATCAAAGACCATGGTTATGAGGGAACTCTGCGCCCTCTCATTCAAGACCTGGCTTCTCTTGAGCAACATGGTGTGTATGTTGAACAGCTAGGGGCCAGTGTAAAAGGCACTGTATTATTTGTTGCTGCAGATAATTTAGCTGCTCATTCTCTTGGAGGGTTTTTCGAAAGCTTCACCGTTAGCAAAATGTGTTGATTCTGTATGGCAAAACGAGAGGAAATACAACACAAGGAAGTGCGAACAGGCTCATTTCAACCAAGAACAGAGGAAAATCATGACCAACAGGTCAAGAACATACAACAGGATCCTTCTTTGGCTCCACAGTTTGGTGTTAAAAGAAGCTGCCCTCTAACTGATGGCTTAGAACACTTTCATGTTGTTGATGGTTATCCACCTGACCTAATGCATGATCTTCTCGAAGGCATTGTTCCAGGTGAATTAGCCTTATGCTTGAAGATACTGATATCAAATGGATACTTCTCTCTTGAAACCCTTAATCAGGCCATTAAGCAGTTTCCATATGCATTTCCAGACAAAACCAACCAACCTCAGCTTGTAAGAAAAACCTTTTCTACCATGGCAACAATTGGAGGAAATACACATGAAAATTGGGCACTTCTCAGACTTCTGCCACTGATGATTGGTCATCACATCCCTGAGGGGGGTGAAACTTGGGAAGTTTTGATGAGCCTAAAAGATGTAGTGGAAATCTCAGTGTCTGAAAGCTTCACAGAGGAGTCTCTGTACTTTTTTGACTGCAAGATTGCAGAGCATAGAGATTTATTTCAGAATTTATTTCGCAAACGAGAAATTGCACCCAAAGCACAACTACATTGAGCACTATCCTCAACTGTTAAAAAAATTTGGTCCATTATCTGACGTATGGACAATGCGCTTTGAAGGGAAACACAAGTTTTTCAAAGATGTTCTGTGTCACACTCACAATTTCAAGAACATTTCACTTGCTTTCATCTTGCTCTAGGCTACCAGATTTCAGACAAATATCAAAGATTGTAGTGATCAATAATGACATTGTATTTGTCTGCAAACTTCTGGCCTCATGGTATGACGAGCATCTAAGAGCATATGAGCTCAGTCACTTGTCCACCTTCTCTGTCACACAGTTGTCTGAACTGAACGATGTTTTTCCTCTATCCCTTAACAGGATTAGAGGCAGACAGTTCATTACCCTGAAACGATACATACTGTGCTGAGTAATGTAAATACTGAAGTCTTGAAATCTAATACAAATATTCTTCCTTTTCAGGTTGAATAGTTATCATGAAAAAACAGCAACTTCTGATGAGAGTGGTCATCAATAAAGACGATATCAGGAAACTGGTTCTAAATGAGAGGCCAAATTCTATTGAGGAGTTAAAAGCACATATGAAGGAGAAACTCTCCTTGCAGTATGATTTTGTATTGCAGTATGAAGACAAAGACTTTGATAATGCTCTCTGTAATTTGACATCACTGATTTGCCTGAAAAAGTGACACTAAAAGTCATTCCCTTGGTGACTCTAGAGTTATCAGCTGTGACATCGCCTGGCACATCATCAGATGCTGAGTGCAGCTCAACAGATATGGATATACTGCCTCCCACTGAAACTACATTAAGAAGACAATGGCCGGAGTTTTTTGATATTCCAAATTTTTCGGTGGATGTTGAATACAGGTCGAGACAAGCTGATGTTGCGTTTATGAAAGATGGAACGAATGTCGCTGTCACGTGATATGAAGAATGATATATTGGAAAAAACAGTAGAGGCCATGTACAGTTTTAAAGCGTACCCTGATGATGATGATTACACCAGTGTGTCCCAATCTCTCATCAGCAAGCATCCAAGCCTTGCTGAGCCTGGTCCTCAGCCAGGATACTATGGCTGGAAAAACAGCCTTAAATTTAAAATGGGGAATTATCGAACGAAGCTCAGAAGGGCTGGATGTGAGGATGTCATAGTTAATGGGGGCAAAAGAAGCAAAAACAACCCAGAAGGTGAACCATCAAGAAAAAACATCAAACGGCCGAAGAGGGGGGAAGCAAACTATCTCCCCAATTTACCCGACAGACAGAATGAAGTAGGCCTTGAAAGTGCCAGACTGGTTCTCGTGGAAGAGATGAAGAAAAAACAACACAATGGCTCTCTCATCTCAAACATGATGGACCAGACATTCTCACTACGCAGGCAAGAGATTGTGAAAAAGGAGCCTGCTGTACAGGACATAGTGGAACGGTGGCCAGCCCTTTTTACAGAGGGACAGGTAAGTTATTTTTGTCATGAATGGTCACTGGGAGTTCTTTCTCTTGACTGCATATTTGAAAGCAGGTTTGATAAGATAAACAAAATAAAAATTGAATTTGAGAAAGAATAAATTCCCTGCAGATTCACAATGATATAAGTCTTTGTAAATGTTTATGCTTTAACATGTTCTTTTCAAGTAAAGAACTCTTGCTCTTACAGTGAGAATTTATTGATGTCATTCAATATTATATGAAATAGTATGGTGTGTGATTTTAGCATACTTACCTGGTATTCTCACTGCCCCCCCACCACCCCATCACCCTACTTTTTTTCTTAGGTTTTTGCAGAGTATAGCAGAATTGCCACCAAACATCCTGAAAGCAGTTTCTTTGAGTCTCTTGACAAGCACACTCCACAGATCATTGAACTCCTGCAGTCAAAAAAGGGAGCTGCTGGACAGAAGATTCAAGAGTTAATGGCCAACTTGGTAAGAAATTAATTGCTTCATGTTTTGAGTTGTTACTCTCATCTACATACACTTACGGACCAACATTTTCATTCTTTGTCTGACTTGTACCTTGTAATTTTTTATTCTAATTGATGTTTTCTGTCTCTGTCTTATAAGTCATCGGATGTAACTGCAAGACGGTCTGTGGTCCTCAAAGGCTTTCCCATCATCTTTGGTGATGACCCAAACAAGTTCTATAAGACATGTTTTATAAGTACTTAGGCACAAAATACAGTATATTCACTTGTAATACCAACATCAAAGATATATGTCCCTCACATTTCTGCCTGTATTCATGCATGTAGGCCTTCCTTTACTGTCTTATCTATCACTTTATTTCAGATTTAGAGGGTGTTATTGTAGCTATTGATTGTTATTCTATTGTTTTCAAAGTGTCTCTCCATCACTGATCTTAGTGTATAGTTTACAATGATCGTAGTGTCTAACTATCCAAATACTTCCTGACTACAAATTGTTTTACTGATTGTTTGTTTCTTTGCAGGAGACAACAAAAGATAAGGCCGTAGACAATGTCACAGTCGGTGTATTGACCATCCCAAGTGAAGACGATCCTGAGCAGCCCATGTCCACAGCCATCATCCTTGAGGGAGGTATTGTGATGGACAGAATTCGGGACTTGTCACAGGCAGTTTGCCTCATATTTGGCCTCACATATGCCTTGAACGTCGATTACCCAAAATGTGTTGGAAACACATTCAAATTCATTCAAAGTGTAACGCTTGGTTTGGGAAACAAAGCCCTCCCCCCAAAACTGCTAACAGTTGAAAACATGTTGTTTGACGAATGAGGAGTCAGATGTGAGGTAGCACTCAATAACCTTGCACCATGCTTATGACAGAGACGTGAGAAGAGATGCCTCAACTAAACAGTATTTTGAAAATTTTAAGAGCTGCCTAGATGCAGTTCTATTGTTGAGTTGATTTTCAAATCTGTTCAGTGCTTTTATGCTGGTGGTATATATAGTGCCCTCTTGTGAATTCAGGTGTTAAAATGTTGTGTAAAAAGAAATGTGATATGTTGGATAATGTGGCCAGCACATTAGTAATCCAGCATACATACTGTGTGTTCAGATTCACACTAAATCTGCATACTGCTAATGTTCTTATGAGAGTGAGTAAAAGTGGTGTGAAAACATAATCATCATTTCATTTCATTTCTATTTTTTTACAATAGTGCCTTCTTGTGAATTCAGGTGTTAAAATGTGTAAAAAGAAATGTGATATGTTGGATATTTGGATAATGTGGCCAGCACAGAAGCCATCAAAAATTGTGAGCACTAAATCTGCATACTGTTTATTCTGTACACGTTTTAAATAAATTGAATGCAGATGACATTCTTTTTCACAGTATTTTTTTCTTTCAAATTAAGTGATGATAACAAAGTTATTTTAAGTACTGAAGACTCAGAATTGATGAGTTAATTTCAGTACAATAAAGTTACAATAAATTAGTTATTTTGAGTCCAATGCATACATTTTAAGTCCAATGCAAGTTAATTCAAGAGCTGTGAACTCAAAATTGTTTAGTTTAGTTTAGTAAACTTATTATAAACAAGTTCTCACAAGTACTGCACACTTATATTTAATAAGTTATATATACTTAATCAAGTTTACTTAACTCAGTTTAAGGCAATGAGTTTGCATATTTTTTTTTTGAGTAAAGCCAACTAAATCCATCTTACAGTGTACATGTCCTACAATGTCCACAAAGTGTGAGAGACTGGGGACCCCTGTGGGCTCACGCAGCTTTTGTATATGAGTCATATAATCAGGACCTTCTTAACATGATCAAAAGCAAACAAGGAGTTCCTTTGCAAATAGCAAGAACCTTTCAAGTTCAAAAGGCTCCACCAACATGTGCCAAGAAAACTTTAGCTAATGCCTCTTCTTAAGTTATTGAAACCTTTGAGGATTTGGTACAACAAAGGTGGGTACAGCATGCTGTTAGATTTGAGGAGGTCACTTCACTAGGGGGGACTAACAAAGTGGAACCCAATCTAGAGAACCACCTAGCCCTTCACAATGTGGTAGACTGTCTAAAGAAAGATCAACAGGTCACTTATTGTAGTAGAGTGGTTCTAAGGGGTGAAGTCATTCATTCCTGTAGAAAATCAAGAGAAAGAAAGAGGAACTCTCATGTTGTCACACTTACAGATAACAGCCCTTTCATGGTTGAAACACTTGTCATAGCTGATCTAGGAAAAGGAGAATCATGCTATGCCACTGGTCAGTATTTTGATGAAAAATTTGAAAGAGTTTTTTTGCATCCATGCTTAATGCACACTATTTCATACCAATCGGAAAACTTCTTGGGCACCTTACAGTTATACCTGCCTCGTCTGTTCGTATGAAGTGCCTATTTATGGATATGCCAAAGCTAAACTATGTTTTTTATATTCTTGAATAGATATGAATCCATAACCTGAGACACCTTTGACAGTGTAGTTGTCAAAGGCTGTAAGCAAGCCCCCCCCCAACTTTAGATTTATCTATTAGTTATTTATTTGACTTATGCTCTTTGTTTTGTATTTTGTATTACATTACTTTTTTGCACATGTATTATAATAGATGAGAGAACACATGCTGTTTATGATTTAAAATAAAATAAAAATTTATAAGTGTAGTGGTATGAGGCACTGCTATATCTTCTGTTTCACCCTGCCCTATCCGGCTAATCAGCCAATCACTGTTTACACAGAGAGGATAAAAGTAGGACAGGTCCCCCCCTCTGCCCTCTCGCTTCCTGCCTCTTCGGCCCATCCACTTCCGGGTTGTTGCCTCTGCCGCTCACTGCATAGTAGGGCTGGGTATCACCAGGTACCTCGCGATACGATACTATCACGATATTTTGCCCATGATAACGATAATATCACGATACAGCGATTCTGCGATAATCGATATATTGCAAGAAATTTCATCCACGATACATCACGATATCTGTGTCAATGAAGAAATTGTGAATTTATTGACTGCACTTAATCCATTTCACATGAATTACAAAACATTGTCAATTAGGGGTGCACCGATTGCAATTTTCTGGCCAATCATGATCACTGATTTTTAAAAAGCCTGACCTGCCAATTTTTGATTTTGGCCAATTTTTATATATCTGACTGCATACACCTTCAATATTCAAATATTATTTTATTGAAAAACAATACCTGTGAAACAATACAATACAAACGTGTTGTTTTACCTGCACATGAGGTCGTTCTCTCAAATATAAATGAAAACGATTTTCAAAATAATGATGTAGGTGTTTATATTGTCAGTATCTAAACAGATAGAGCGCCAGAGAGATGGATGAACACACACACACACACACACACACACACACACACACACACACACACACACCTGAGGGGCAGAAGCGCTTATCGACTGGCATGGAGAAATGTGTCTGGTGTGAACGGAAGGGCTCCGGCTCGCGCACGATTTTTGTTGCGCGGCGCTTAGCAGGGCCTCCACATCCTGGCGTCAACCCTCTCTCACGTCAGAGCAGAGGGGGGCAGTGGCTGACTTTCAGACCTTTGTGGAGGTAGATGAGATCGGTTTCACATAAAAGAGATGCCGATCCCGCAAAATTAAGGAAATCGGCGCCGATCGATCGATGCACCCTTATTGTCAATCAAATTCACATGAATGACAGCCAAGTAAAACTAAGTGTATACTGCACACAGTGGCTCTTCTTAACACACAATGTCCAATGTGCTTGTGTTACGTTTTGCTACTCCTCCGCTCTGCGCCATTTTCTTCTTCTTCTTTTTACGATTTCCAGCAGGCTGTACTGTGTCATTACAAAGAGTACGCTACCTCTGCACCGAGTCTTATTCATGGTAAGCGCCATCATGTGGAGGCTTGAAGTAGTGACTCTGTAAATCAAAATTGCAGCAGGGTTTTGTGAGAGAATCTGTTTAGAACAGCTGTATGTTTATTGTTTAAATATCGATATTTGGCGGCAGTGTATCGATAACGTACCGCACGACGAAATATCGCGATATATCGTTGTATCGATATTTTGGCACACCCCTAATTCTGACATCCCGCCAGAGACGCTCAATCCTATGGATGAGAATACATAATTAAGGGAAAAAAAACAGTAGTCTAAATCCAAGACAGGTTGTGGTTGTCTCTATGAACATGTATGTATTTGTGTGTGTATCTCTCAACAACGTTACACTTCACACTTTATCACACATGAAAAAGAGTGCAGCAGCCATACTTGGTACCCACATTCCCATTAGCTGGTTATACAGTCAAATAATTGCAATATCACTGTACACGCCTGTGACTGACGTTAGGCAGTGGGTTCACATGGATTTAGACTCTGCAGTTATGAGACACGTTGGTGTCAGTCATGTCACTAGCATTACAACTTCAGTATGCAGCGGAGCCGCAGGTGCAGCTGCCTTGATGTCGATCCTGCTGTCGGCACCAGGATATCACCATTGTTAGGGAGAAATTCTGTGATGATGCAGGAAGGAGAAGCACCGGAGTCTCGGATGTCTTATACTGAAGAAGTGTAATTTACTTGATCAAGGAAAACAGAAGAGTCATCGACACAACATGAGTGCGTGATGCCACCTCAATTCTGAGGGCCAAGCTGCAAAGTTCAGATTCATATACTAGGAAGGTGGACCGAGCCCACAAAGGGAGATGTGCTAACATTCCATTGGCTATTGGGCATAAACATTAAGATAAAGACTCACACCATCTAGGTGATGCGAGAACAACAACGGCCTCTCTCTCACTCAGAGTGTTATCTGGTGAAGGCGCCAGAGGAATGAACTTGGCCTTGGCATGCCCTAGGAGAGAGTACAGGTCAGATAAACTGTCTCTAGCAATATATCTAAAAGAAAACATCTAATTCTCAACTTTCACCTATAAATGAAGAGGGATTGACCTTTAACTACACAAACTATACGGAGAAGTGGAATTCTTCCCTAACAACCATTAGGCACCGTATGTTTTTTTTTTTTTGTTTTTTTGTTTTTTTTATACTCTATTGGTTTTTTAGTTTTATAAGTACATACATTAGAACAGAACAAAACAAAACGGATAACAAAAGGTAAAAGAAGTCCCACCCCAAAACAACCGTAAAACAAAAAAAGAAAAAAGAAAAGCGACAAGAGACAGGAAAGTAAAATAAATAAATTTTACTTTCCTGTAAGTAAAATTTATAAATAAAAGGGCAAACAGTACCAATCCTCCAGGGATAGACGAGAAGTCAGAGTCTCCGCGAGAAAGAATGTAAAGGTTCCCAGATCCTCCTGAACCTGTCTGACCTATGGTTAAGGTCATGAGTGAGTTTCTTGAGAGGAATAAGAGCAGAAATCTGGAATATCCACATGTCGACTGTGGGAACCTGGGGAGTTGACCACCGCAGCAAGATACATTTTTTAGCCAAAAACAAAATAATTATCACAAGAGATTTAGTGTCAGTGTCCAAGAAGTTGGCTGGAGCATGGTTAAGTAGATAAAAAGAAGGAGTCAGAAAGAACTGTTTACCAGTGACTTCCTGGATTACAGAGTGACCACCCTTCCAGAAAGTCTGGATGCGGTCACATGACCAAAACAAATGGATAAATGTACCTTTATATGTATTACATTTATAACAAAGGTTGGAAGTGTCAGGGAACATTTTCTGGAGGCGAATGGGAGTGTAATAAGTTAACTGAAAGAATTTAAAGTTCTGTTCATGTATAGAGACTGAAGTACATTTAGGAAAAATTCCACTGCAGATCATGTCCCAGTCCACAGGAGTAAATGTTACCTCCAGGTCACGCTCCCACAACAACTTCAGAGAGTCATAGCCTGAAGAGTCAGAATAAAGTAGTGACTTGTAAATCTTGGAAATCAGTCTTTTGAGAGATTTTGTCTGAACTATAGTGTTTTCTAACTCTGACAGTCTCATACGGATCTTGCCTGTCTTCAAGAGAGACCCTGCAAAGTGACGAATTTGGAGATATTTATAGTCTATAGTCTTTGTGGGAGAGTCAAAATCGGCCCTAATTTGCTCAAATGACTTAACCGAATCAGAGACCAACAGGTGTGTAAAACTTGATAGGCCCTTAGAGGTCCACTCCATCAAACCAATACTCCTAATGTGTGCTGGTAAATCTGGATTCAGGGCTAGGGGAGAATGGAGAGAAAAGACAGGAGCAATATTTAGGTATTTCCTCACATCTCGCCAAACCAGTCATGTGTTATAAACAATTATGCTATTCTTGAGATGATTTAACTGATCTATATTATTGATGAAAGGAAGGGAGTTAAGCTTACTGGGATAGCAAAATAGGGATTCAAAACTCAACCATAGGGAATCTTTGCTATTTATAAACCAATTTGACATTGTTTTAAGTTGTGCTGACCAATAATATAATTGTAGATTGGGCAGGGACAGGCCTCCAAGATCCTTTGACTTGGTAAGCAAAGAGAACTTGACTCTTGGGTGTGTGTTATTCCAAATATAGTGAGATATATGAGAGTTCAGGGATTTAAAAAAGGCAGGGGTCAAATAGCACGGGAGATTTTGAAATAAATAGTTCAATTGTGGAAGAATATTCGTTTTTATAGTGCTGATTCTCCCAAGGAGAGAAGTTGGGAGGGAAGCCCATTTTGTTAAATTATTTATAAGATTTTGGATTAGAGGTGAGTAATTAGTTTCAAACAGATTATTTAAATCAGGGGTGATGAAAATACCCAAATATTTGAAACCCCTCCTAGACACTTGAAAGGGAGATTGTATTGATATATCCTGAGGGATATTGAAAGGTGTAGCGGCAGATTTCCCCAGGTTAATCTTATAGCCTGATAAGGCACCGAATGTGGCTATAGATTTCAAAACTGCTGGAATTGATTTCTCAGGTATATTCAGATATAAGAGAACATCATCTGCAAATAAGGACATGATGTGGTTTTCATCGCCTACTCTAACTCCAGGTACATCAGGGTTAATTCTGATGGCCTCAGCCAAAGGTTCAATAAACAATATAAATAACAGAGGTGACAAGGGGCACCCCTGTCTGCAGCCCCTGCGTACCGGGAAGCCATTGGACATTAGACCATTAGTATTAACTGTGGCTACTGGGTCTGAGTAAAATGTCTCCTTAACGTGCTCCACGTTAAGGAGACTAATGGGCCTAAATGATGAACAATCCAAAGGGTATTTATCTTTTTTTAAAAGTAGAATAATAGAAGCGTGTCTCCAAGAGGGGGGGATACCGTCTTTTAAAATACCATTGATGGTGGGCATAAAAATTGGTTGGATCTCTGCCCAAAATTTCTTAAAAAATTCCAGTGAAAACCCATCTGGGCCTGGACACTTTCCATTTGGCATAGATTGAATTGCAGCCCAGACCTCCTCTGGCGTGAATGCACCATCTAAGCTGGAGCGATCCTCCTCCACAATAGTAGGTAAAGGAATACCGTTCAGATAGGAAGCGATAGAAGCAGTGTCAGCCTGTTCTGTGCTATACAGGGATTTATAAGTCCTAGAATGTGCTATTGACAATCAATGGGTCGCATGTAACGTCCCCATTCTGTGTTCTTATCATGTTAATTGAGCGATCATTATTTTGATTTTTCAATTGATGGGCAAGCAAATGACTGGACTTGTGACCAAATTCATAACATTTCTGTTTAGTGTAAAGTAATAATTTATGGACATGGCGAGTGTGGTCCATATTAAGTTCAGTCTTAACAGCCACTAGTGCCTTTAAGTTTACTGGTGTAGGTGACTGTTTATGTATTTGCTCCAGCTTGGACATTTCTTGTTCAAGGTTTTTACTGTTTGCTTCTGAGGCTTTTTTCTGGTAAAAGCTATAGGAAATAAGATGTCCACGCAAGGTGGCTTTAGCTGCGTCCCAGATTGTAGCATAGGACACCGGGGAATTTTTATTATCAAGCCAACATTGTGATAGGTTGTTCCGGACAAAAAAGAAAAAGGCAAAAAGAGTCGCTATTCAAAAAAGATGTATTAATCTCCAAATAAGGGTTTTAGGGATGTGAAATAGTGGGTTAATGTACAGATGTACCGGGGCATGGTCTGATAAAACAATAGAGTCTATACTACAGGTCTGAACAGAATGTAAAAAGTTCTTCGGAATAAAAAAATAATCTGGTCTGGAATACGAATTATGGGGGTGTGAATAAAATGTGCAGTCTCTCACTTTAGGATTTAAGTGTTGCCATATATCTATCAATCCGGTATCAGTACATAAATTTTTAAGGACAGCAGATGACCTCGGGTTAGATATATTTGTAGAGGAGGATTTATCCAGGGAAGCATTCATTATACAATTAAAATCGCCAGCTAAGAAGCCCAGGCCATTGCAATGATGGTTAAACATCAAAATCATCTGAGACATAAACTGGGGTGTATCATTATTTGGGGCATAAATGTTGAGAATAGTTATGTGTTGTTCAAGGATCGAGCCCCTGATCAAAATAAATCTCCCTTCCAAATCTTTTTCTTCATGTTCCAAAATGAAAGGAAGATTTTTATTAATAAGAATAGCTGTGCCTTTCTTGTTCTGTGAATGGGAGGAGAAGTAGACCTTGCCTACCCAGTCTCTCTTAAGTTTCAGATGTTCTGTATCAGATAGCTTTGTTTCCTGAAGTAGTGCTATATCCGATTTTTGTTTTTTCAAATATGTTAAAATCTTCTTCCTTTTGATTACATGGCCCAGTCCCTGGACATTCCAAGTAATGAGTTTAAGTGAACCAGACATGAGATCCATAGAGCCAGAGCGTAGCTGAGTGGCAGGTACTGAGTAGGGAGGATTTATTCAATGTACAAGCAGTTACATAGAAAAATGAACCTAGACTCTGGTTGTTTAAGAAGAGGAAAACAAAAATAAAACACAAAATAACTGGGTGGCAATGCTTACCCCCCCCCCCCCCCCATCCTGTCCCCAAATGACAGGAAAAAAAACCCCAGTAGAAGTCACAGGGCATTCTAAGCATCCAAATCCTAACTAACAGTTAGATCACAGTAACAACTAAGACACCCGAAACAGTGTCCATACACCAGGCTGTGATTAATACCACTGAGAAACACCCCAGATTGATGAGTTTCCAAGTTGTGCTAAGACCACAATATTTAAGCAAGGTGTACTTTAAATATTGACGACACACAAGGTTTATACAAAGGCAAATATAGTGTTAAAAGTAAGAACAGCTAAATTAAGTCAGAACCGTTGCATAAATTATTCTATCAAAGTCTTTATGGTGGTCACATAAGTATGCGCAGTGTTCAGTGGGGGCTCAGAGTACACAAGGTTTGTCCTTCTCCATTATAAATGATAACATTGGAGATGAGAAAATACCTCATTTAGGAGTGTCCAGGAATGCTCAGAAGTGTCAAAAAGGCGGATTTGCCCTTCATGGAGACACCGGAGGCACGCTGGATAAGCAAATCCACGATATTTATTGTGACAGGCCAGCGCTTTCCCAACGGTGTCAAACTCTCGTCGCCGTCTCAGGATCTCCGTGGACAGATCAGGGTAGAACCGTAGCTGAGAGCCACCATGGTTGATGTCGCGTTTCTTCATCGCTGCTCTAAGCACATCTTCTCTTTGGGAATATCGTAGGAACCGGGCCAAGACGCTTCTCGGGGGCTTGTTTGGAGCCGGGGCAGGAGCCAGGGCCCGGTGGGCGCGTTCAATCTCCAGCGGGGGGTAATCAGCGGGCAAGCCGACCAAAGTCGGCAATAATTTCTGGAGAAAGTCCGCCAGAGAATTGTTGCCCTCTGCTTTCTCTGGGAGGTTGATAATTTTCAGATTTTTACGTCGGCCACGGTTTTCTAGGTTGTCAATTTTCAGTTGCAGCTGCTCCACTGTTTTTTCCATGGTGGCAATGGAAGTGCCGTATGCATCGTGGCAGACTTAATTTCGGCTAGGATCTGCTCCATAATCGCTTGGTCAGTTAGCGTTAGCTTAACAGTGTTAGCATCACCTTGTTTAGCCTCGCTCGGTGCACATGTGGCCGCTCGTTGAGCAATTTTCTTCATAATGACAGAAGCCGGCGGTGCAGAGGTGGGAGAATTCTTGGCGCTTCTCGTTATAGGCATCTCCCGAGTACAGTTCTGGTAGTAGTGAGTTTCTTTGGAGAAAGATAAGGATTTATCTAGAGCCTAGAGCGGAGAAAAGTCTCAAGCGTCCATCTTGATCCGGATCACTAGACCAACCCCACGCACTGTGTGGTTTTTGAGTATTTAAAGCTGGGGTTGGTAATCCTGTTCAGAAACATGTTTTGTTATACTGGGTGAAGTGGTCCTTCTACCTTCTGAGTAATCAATACATTATGTATTCAGAAAAAGGAACGAAAATAATCAGTCCTCTGTGGCAGCTGCAGGACTGACAAAACTCTGACCAATCCACACTCTTTGCACTTAAGAGCAAAAACCAATCAGATGCCTTCATGTCTAGTTCTGTATCCTCGATCCCTGTCTCCTATGCGTGTGCACAATCTTCACGTGTTGCTGTTGCGAAAGAAATCAGCGTAAAGAGTCACAGCGAAACGGATTTCATGCTCATTTTTGAGCAATGGCTGAGAAAATGCAGCCCCAGTTTCTACTTCCAGCGTTACTTGTCACGGCTCACCGCGAGAAAAAGGCAAGGAAGAGAAAGCCGGAGGCTGAAAAGGCTGCTAACAAAAAGGCTCTGGATAAAGCCAGACGTCAAACCAGAGTAATGTTAGGGATAATTCTTCATCTCCTACGCCATCACTGAATTGTTAGAGACAAAATCTCACTTTAGCTACTGATTAGTTTCTTAGAAGATAATTCTACACATATATACTCCATTTTATATTTTGTTCCTTAGATAACTTTACACATTTTATATTTAGTTTCTTAAGATAACTCCACATATATTCCATATTATATTTTAAATGATTCTCCATTTATACACTACTGATGATTACTAGTGATGATTATCTATTTTTAATACTGATGAAAGACTCTCTTCTTCCATAAATTACCTCTAAAAACTCCTTCTTCCATGACTGGGAAGACTCATTCTCTTTCCATAATAAACACCTCTGAAAACTCTTCTTCTTCTAGTGATGTATTAAACTGTGTGTATCACTGAATAAATAAACAATGATGATTCTGAAGTAATGGTAATGATTGATATTGAGTTGTGGTGATCTGATGATGATGAGAAGGAATCAAGCATTAGTCCCGTGGTACGAAGGACTAATACGTGTGAGGGACAGGTCAGATCACTAGAAGGCCTCAATGACTAACACTGGCTAAGCTTCTCAATGACTAACACTGGCTAAGCTAAAGAAGCTGTTTTGCACTCATCTTGAACTCTGTGATATTATCTCTCTGCACATAACTTTAACACTATGGTATTGTGTGAATTTGTGATTTACTGAGCTATGGGAGGGGAGGTTACAAGGACATCTTGTAAAAACAACTTGAGTGAAAGTAGCAGGTGGGGAACATCTCAAGGTCTACGAAGAGCATCAATGAAGTCAGAGATCAGGAGACTTAGAGACGGAAATAGTATTTCCATATAAAGCATTTAGTTATGCAGAGTAGGGAGGTTTCTTTTCAGGGTGCTGTCTCTTGTGGTTGGATGGACCAAGTGCCAAGAGGCTGGGACCAGCCTGTGCACCAACGAAGGGAGAGCTGAGTCTAAACCACAGCTCCTCCCCACCTGTTTAGCCAATGGATGCTAATTACACACACATGGAGCAAAAATATATTATGTGTTTGTAACAGAGTTTTTTCATCCTTTTCTGGAACGGTGGTTACAGCTAACTGCTTGCAGACTGTGATTTCCTGAACAGAGAAGGTCCTTGTACAAGATGTTTTTTAATGATCCAATTTAAATAAATAGTTAACCGGAATGTCATTGTTTGTCCTCTCTCAAATTAACAAACACGCCTCTACAGTAAACATCGGTGTTGCTTTCAGGGCCTGAAAAGTGATGCTGAGGTTGCTCTCTTTCTGTTGGACAGGTAATTATATGTTTTGCTTCGGGGAGGATTTGTTAGTTTTATGAAATGTGTAACTTTTGCTAACGTAGCAACTTTTGTAGCTTGTATTAGCCTAATGCTAATATTAGCTTCTCTGTGGGTTTAAAACGGGTCGGTGATGCTAGTATTGAATAGATTATGCCGCTACTCATTTTCGTGCAGTGCACGTTCCAGTTTGTGGGGGCATGGCTTGGACGTACACACTGACGGGAGGGGGAGGAGGGGGAACTCAGAGGAGGTCCTATTTTCAAATCTTGCTAGCTCTCCAAGATTACCAACCCCAGCTTTAATGTAACGTATGTTCACCTCCACTGGCTTAGGCTTGGCAGACCTGGCGGAAGCGCAGCTGTGCCACACTAACGGGGCGTGTCCAGAGGCATTTTGCAAGTTTCGTGCAACGCGCACCCCGGCCCGAGTCCTCCTCTTTCCCACCTCCGTCCCTCTTACCGGCACACGTGGGGAAAAAGGGAGGAGAGAAGGCGTGGAGTGGTTTTAACACAGCTGATTCAGATCTTCACCAATCAAATGAGATCCTCTCCTCTCCTTTAAATCCGCTGCCGGTGGAGCGCACTGCAATTTTGTCATTTTATATTTTGACATGGACAAAAGGAGACAGCGACGCCAAACGGCCAGACTTCTCCCAGGAGAAAAGTGATGTTTTGGTCCGGGAGGACCAAGCTCACAGTGGCCGAATACATGGTAACATGAACAGACCTCTTTTTCTCTTTTCTTTTGAATTTTCTGAGATGAGAGATGCCGAATATATACTCACTATCTAATGCCGAGGCTGTTTGTGGCTGAAAGAGATGTGAGCTCGTTGGTTTCAGCTGTTAATTCAAGATGAGTTTCCATTAGGCGTACCAACCTCCTTTGATCTGACATCAGACGTGACGGGACAGTCAATAAAGATATAAATTTATGTGCTCACTTTTTTGATGAGTAATGTGTAAGATTTTTCTATTTGCCTCATGTAGCTTAACAATGATAGGATGATGTAAGTATTCATTAAGTACACAAGAAGGTAAATGTGGTAAAGAATATTAAATGTGAATTTCTCTTGGAGATGAATAAAGTATCTATCTATCTATCTATCTATCTATCTATCTATCTAAATAACAGATTAGAGAACTGGCATTTGTCTGGGAGAACTGAAACCAGGGGACATATAAAACTAAAAAATTCATCACTAAACCCACTTAGAGTAATTGAACACTCCATGCTATTCAAACATAGTTAAATAATCTTGAGTGTAGCTGAAACGTTTTAGAATTTCACCTGCCAGGTGGTAGGTATTCTGAGGAAATATCAGCTTGCTGCGAATCTTCGCCCAGTTTGGTTGCCTGTTACAAGCTGATTAATTAATAGCATGTTTCTAAATCCCAGAGACTATGTTGTGATCGGTCAACATGACTGTTTAGAAAAGTTTGAGGGAAGAGGTCTTAAAACTGTCAACATGTCCTTGTCCCAGCCAATGGAAGGATTAAGCTGAGGGATCAGGGAGTGTGTCTGTGCATGAATCAAAGCCTTGTTCAAATACAGACATGCTGGTCTGATTTTAAATGAGACAAAAAAAAGCACCACCTCTTTGATAATATAATAAACAATCCTCTTTTCTAGTTTTCCAATGACCTTGTGGAAAGCTGGTTGTAAATGGCTGAAAATGCGACATTTCAGATGATGACTGTTAAAATCCATCTTGACAAAAAAAACAGGGAAGTACATAAAACTAGATGTAGTTGGTATTGTTAAGTTATTTATTTGTTTCAAGATGAAAAGTAAGTGTAAAATTATTATACTGTATGTTGAAGCTTTTGAAAATATTGGTTTGATCATGTTACCCTCAACAGTTGAGCTGAGGGTGATGATAATGTCAAAATGGTGATAATGTTTTCAGTTTATTTTTTCTTTGTCTTACAGGTGTTCTCAACAGCAGCTGACGTTGAGTGAACAATGCTGCTTCCTGAGTCTCCAAGACTCATCATCTTAAGTAGTGTATTTTTTTAGTCTGTTGCAAAACTAGAGACTATATGAATGACACATTAGTTTAACCTATGATTATGTTCAGAAAGAACATGCATCTAAAAATGCCAGAAGAACAATAATAAACCATATGTTTATTTATGTTTAGGTGATGTTCTCACAGCAACAAACTGGATGCTTAGCATTTAGGGCCAAGTGGTTGTGAGTCCGCATCAGAACATTGTGGCTGGAATGGCAGTGTTTTTCTCGTGCTATTATGTCTTCAATCTGGTGTACCAAGAGGAGGCCTCGAGCACACTGGAATTCATCCAAAGGTATGTGCTTCAAGGGGATGCTAGTGGATTATTATTTTGTTACATTTTCCATTATGAATAACATACGGTGTTATTTTCATTCAATTCCCTGCATTTCCATTGTATTGCATTGCAAAGCCTCTTTCTGCTTCAGCTTGCATTTATGGTACATCTGCAATTAAAGCAAGTTTTTGTTTTGAAGTTTTGCATATTTTGAAAAATGATAAGCTAGTCTCCACAACTTGATGGATTCTGATGTCTCTTCAAACAATATATTTCATTAAGTGTCTTTTTCTCATTTCATACACATCTGACAAGGCCCAAGGCTACCAAGTGACTCAGATGCAGAGAACACACAGGAGTACCACAATCCGAATTCCAAAAATCTTTACTGAAGGGTATACAGGGTCATACACGGGAAAGCAGTCCAAAGAACAGGTGAACAATCCAAGTTGGGCAAGGCAGAGGTCAAAAAATCCGAAAGTACAAAACAGGTCATACACTAAGGTCCAACGAAGAGCAAACGCGAGAGAGCAAAGCACAGCAAGGTAACGATGACAATCTGGCAAAGGAATGGGCAGGACCCATTGGCTTAAATACCAGCAGACACAGGTGTAGAGATTACTGGCGGGAAATAGAACAAAAGAGCTTGACAGGAAGTGATGAATCAAAACAGGAATGAATGAATACCAGTTACAAAATAAAACAGGAAATGCAACATTTCAAAGACAGAGACCTGACACACATCTGGTATGCAATACACTGTATTGAATATAATTGTATAATACACTGTATTGAGTCCTAATAAATGTTGTTGTTTTTTGCAGCACTGACTTGTTTTATATAACAGCTGAAGATAATCGAATGTAGTGGTGATTCATTTTGGATTATCAGTAACCACAGTAAATTTGCTAAATGTGACAAATAAAGATTAACTGTAAACCGATTCTACAATAAGATACTGAGTTATGAATAAGTAACAGCTATTTACTGGCAACATTGGTTGCCAGGTAACACATAATTTGAATACAAGATAATGTTGTTAACTAAAATACAATTAATGGTTGTTTAATATAAAGCAACAATACATTGCTGTCATTTATATACAACAAAAAACTGTAAAAAAGTATCCAGTAATATACTGTAATTATTTTTACAGTAATTAACAACACTTTTACAGCACTTTATGGGCAACTTTTTTGCCTGGTATTTACTGTAAATTCTACAGGAAATTTGTTACAGTACAAACCTCTCTTATCTGTTCTCTCCTAACCTCACAGGGGACAAAAAGAGCAGAGCCTTCACTGCTCTACTAACCTGCTAAATACATAGACAACGCCCCAATGTCTGGTGTACACCAACAAAGTCAATTCCTCAAGTGCAGTGAGAGGACAGGATCAGTTTTTAAATCTGTACCCTGGTCCAGTTCTCCCTATAGCGCCTTGGACCACAGGTTCGCCTGCTCTTCTGTCACTTGACTGTCATCTTTTAAATAACGATTCCAAATTATTCTAAACTGATAAAAAAGAAAAAGTAAAGTAAAGCAAATCAAATCCCTAGTACCGAGGGCTCTAATTTAATTCATTCAACTTGGCACAGTGACAATTTCGTGACAAAATGCTTCGCCAAAATTGCGCTGAAAGCTCGTCATCTCCAACCTGGTCTACTCTTGGCGCAAGGCGGAGCGCGGCTGGTCGAGTGTTTGTTTGGCTGACCGGCGCACAGTGCGCACACGTCACCAAAACCTCACAGGCAGGCAATGTCAGGCACATTTCAATACAATAAATAATCACAACAACCACTATTCTATGTATCTGAATCAGCACATAATTTTATATCTATATTGATTAACCCGATCAAAGGCGGCTGGCACGCGTAATGTAAACTCAATCTGACTGAATGAACACAGCTGAAACTGTGATGCAAACTAACGACTTCACATCTCTCTCAGCCACAAACAGCCTTGGCATCAAATAGTGAGTAATTCAGCATGTCTCATGAGGTATATTATCCACCTCTTAATTTCTTTAATATATCTTAATATGGTAGTGATATGTTTGGAATAAGAATGTTTGGTAAATGTAGGGTGTGTGTGTCTGAATGTGAATCTCTGTTTCTTTCTGTTGAGTGATTAGTCTGTTGAGTAACTAATCACTTGAATGCCTTAATTTATTGCTTATGAGAGAGCATTTGCTATCTCTCAACCATTGTTGTGTGTCCAGAGGTCAAACTGACCAAGGACTTCGACCAGCCGTTTGGATACCATAGAAGTCTGACCAGATATTTAGTTGATTCCGAACAGTCTGGAGGTGTGTTTTTTCTGAAGATAAAGAACTGTATTTAAGCCAAGTCCCTTGGATGGTCAGACAGAGTTCTCCCAATTGGCATTGGAGGCTCTCAGGAGAGATCTCACAATCAGGCTTAAGAGGTTCTTCATGACTCGTCATTTTTTGACATCATACTCTTGTTTGTAATAAATACTTTTTATCTACAAAGAAGACGTATTAGAGTGGTCATCTCTTTATCTGCAAATACCAACGAAAATATACTTCAAATTTGGCGTCACAAACTTTGGACGTGTTGTGACCTTCTGGCTGCAGCTGGCCGCTTGGAGGAGCAGGCTCCCGCATCGGGTGCGCGCGAATAAAGGGTGAGTTTTTCACTAATCCATGCGTTGGTTTGCTCCTTGGAGCTGCTGTCTGTTGGCTGTTAGGCTGCACCGCAAAGTACCTTTGTGTGGGTTTGTCTTGGTTTGCTGATGATTTGGCCAGCTCCTAAATTCTAAATTTGTTTTGTGTTTTTTTTTCCTGGTTTTTGTTTCTTTAAGTTTAGTTGACCATCTATGTAGTCTAACTATATTATATGTTTTCAGGGGAAGTTATTGCTTTTTCCTGATTTAGACGGACATGTTTTGAATTGCCCATTTCAAAAAGGGGTGTCAGATATGTTTTGTTTTGAATTGCCCATTTCAAAAAGGGGTGTCGGATATATTTTGTTTTGAATTACCCAATTCAAAAAGGGCGGGATAGAGTTGAGTTATCTTTGTTGTATAACACATAAAGGATAACAGAGTTGTCTATGTGATTTAATCATATAGTTTAACTATAAGTATGAATAGGTGAAAAGGTAAGCCTTTTTCTGTGTAAAGTAGACATTTGAAGATAGTTAAGTTGAACTACTTAAAGAAGTAGTATAGAGAAAAGGAATAGTTAAACTAGTTTTGAGAGTACTGAGCAATATTGCAGAAATATAGAATAGAGATAATTTTATCAAAGTTAAAAGAGCGTGTGATCACTAATATGTGAAATGTTAGAATACTTTTAGGATAAGAGTATTATAATAATACTGATAGTTAGTAATAATATATCTTTTTAATGTTAATATATATATGAGCCTGAGGAGGGTGTGTTGAATAACCTTCAAGGGACATTTGATTAAATATATGAGTCTTCTTTGGGGACTTTTTTGGTAGAAGAAATATGAGCCTTTGTTTAGAGGACATTTGAATAAATAAATATATAAATAAATGAATAAATGAGCCCCATAGGAAGAACTTTTTCAAAGTAAATAAAGTAAAGTAAGGAAAAAAAAAGAAAAAAAAAGAAGATTTGAGTAATGAGAAATAATGTGCTTATATTTGAAAACTTGTTATTGAAATGTTTGTTTTTCTTCTTCACCTGATACGAGAATAAAAGGATAAGAGGAGTGCTTAAGAGGCGAGTCTACGTCACGTGGACTGTGGATTGCAGACAACAATGCTTGCATCTGAATCCGGTTGATAAAGGCCAGTGCGATTTTATTCACAAACTCTTTTATACACCTGCATACATATGATTGATATTGCACACTTGGATGCATAGAAAAGCAGTAGGAAAGGAGATTTGGCAACAGACTGATCGTTTGATTATTGCTGCTTGGGTTTGGATTTTGCTTCTGAAAACTGTTATTTTATTTGGGTCAAGGAATTTTAGTTGTTGTGGGTTTAATGGTTTTATGATAAGTTTGAATCTGACATTTTGGTTCTTTTTCCTTTAAAGTTCCCTAATCTTTTGGAGTTGGCAAATTTATTTTGGTAACTGTTAGGGTGGCAAAATAGAATAAATTTAGAAATTCATTTGGTATATTCATTCAGTTACTTGAAATTTAAAATAAATAAAGTATAGTAGTTTAAAAAAAAAACTAACTAAAATTAGATCAAGAAAAATACAGCAATGTCTAAGTTTAATGTAGAAGATCAGAAAGTAGTAACTCCTGTTGAGGTTGTTCAAAAGAACAATCCTTTAGTAAAAGGTGTCACTGAAATGTCAAAGAAATGGCAAAAGTGCTGGTCAGGAATTGAACGGCCATGGCCTGTAGAAGGTACTTTCAATCCTGATGTCATTAAGACCATGCAAGTCCTTGTGTCCACTTATAAGACTGATGGGAAAAAAGGAAAGAAAAACAATGAACGTAAAGAAAAGAGACGAATGGCAAGGCAAGGCAAGGCAAGGCAAGGCAATTTTATTTGTATAGCCCGTTTGTACAGTTTGTTTCAAAGGGCTTTACACAGCATTATGACAACATCCTCTGCCCTTAGACCCTCACATCGACTGAGGAAAAACTCCCAAGAAAACCCTTTAACAGGGAAAAAAAATGGAGAAACCTCAGGGTGAGCAACAGGATGGGCAGACGTGCAATAGATGTTGTATACAGACAGAAGAAAACAATTTACAACATGAAATACGGAAATCATGGAAATGGAATCAGTCAGTTAACGAAAAACGAAAAACGATGAAGGCAGCTCCCGGTGGGCAGGGAGAGAAGGCCAGCGTAATGGGACTACTGGACGGCAGACTGGGTCATGAGCAGGGAGTGCAGGCCGGTTTAACAGCAGGGGAAAGGAGGTGATGGAGGCGGTGGTTGGTTGGTTGGTTGGTGCAGGCGGATGGAGCTCTGAAGAGATCTGTGGAAATGCAGAGAGAGTGCGAGACACCAAGGCCAGACTACAAAGTGCAACAAATAATGGCAGTTCAAAATGTGACGGGAGAGGAGAGGAGAGGAGAGGAGAGGAGAGGAGAGGAAGGAAAGGAAGGATAGGGCTGCATGTAACCTGATGTGTCCCCCAGCAGTTTAAGCCTATAGCAGCATAGTTATAAAATGGATCAGGGCTACCTGAGCCAGCCCTAAGTAAAAGCTTTCTCGTAGAGGAAGGTCTTAAGCCTGGACTTAAATGTAGAAAGAGTGTCTGCCTCTCTGACCCATGGAGAGAGCTGGTTCCATAATAGAGGAGCCCGGTAACTGAAGGCTCTACCTCCCAGTCTGTTTTTAGAGATACTGGGGGTCACTAATAGACCTGCATTCTGGGAGAGAAGTGCTCTGGTAGGACAGTATGGAATAACAAGGTCTTTCAGATAAGTTGGAGCTTTGTTATTAAGAGCCTTGTAAGTAAGTAGAAGGATCTTGAAGTCTATTCTATATCCTACAGGAAGCCAATGGAGAGAAGCTAGAATGGGAGAGATGTGCTCTCTCTTATTAACTCTTGTCAGTACCCTCGCTGCAGCATTCTGGACCAGCTGGAGACTCTTCAGAGAGGTTTTTGGGCATCCTGACAAGAGAGAGTTACAGTAGTCTAGCCTAGAAGTAATAAATGTGTGGACCAGTTTCTCAGCATCACTCTGAGAGAGGATATTTCTGATCTTAGACATATTGCGCAGGTGAAAGAAGGCAGTCCTAGTCACATGCTTTATGTGAGAGCTGAAGGAAAGATCCTGGTCAAAAATGACTCCAAGGTTCCTCGCTGTTGGACTGGAGTTAAGGGTGATGCCATCCAGAGTAGCAATCTGATTGGAGAATGTGTCCCTGAGATACTTAGGTCCAATCACAATAACCTCTGTTTTGTCAGAGTTCAGTAGTAGGAAGTTAGAAGACATCCAGGATTTGATGTCTTTCAAGCAATCTTGCAGATTGATGAGGCGGCTTCTATCATCTGGCTCTATTGATAGGTAGAGCTGAGTATCATCAGCGTAACTGTGGAAATTGATGGAGTGCTTACGGACTATATTCCCTAATGGAAGCATGTAAAGAGAGAAGAGAACTGGCCCTAAAACTGAGCCCTGCAGCACACATAACTCTGCTGTACTTCGAATGGTCATTATTAACATTAACAAATTGAAATCGGTCAGATAAGTATGAAGCAAACCATTTTAGAGCAGATCCTTTGATCCCAATTTCGTGTTCTAGTCTATGCAGCAAGATGCTGTGATCGACGGTATCAAATGCAGCACTGAGGTCCAGAAGTACAAGTACAGAGACAAGACCTCTGCCGGAAGCTATAAGTAGATCGTTGGAAACTTTGACCAGTGCTGTTTCAGTGCTATGGTGTTCCCTAAATCCAGATTGGATGTCATGTCTCGTCGTAAATGTTAAGTCTTGTCTTGTGTTAGTTAGGGTCAAGTCCAGGGTTCCACGTGTATGTGTAGTCAGGGTCATGTTCCCCAGTCTCGTCTTGTCCGATGTCATGCACTTCATGTTAAGTCATCACTCGTGTTGTCTTGTTATGCACTTCCTGTTTTATGTTGAAATAACTCTTCCCTCTTGTTTCAGGCACCTTTGCTTCCTGCCCTTGTGTGTTTCCCGCCAGTGTGAGTGTTTTCCCACGCCCTGATTGTTTTCACCTGTGCCCTGTTACCTTGTGTGTATATATTGTCTGTGTCTCCCTTTGTCCTGTGCCAGTTCGTCACGTCCCACGATAGGTGAAGCAGCGTCCAGCTCCATGCTCAAGCAATATCAGGTTTTGGTGTTTCGTGTAAGAGTGATTTTTGTTTCTTCAAAAGAGTGATTTTTGTTTCCTCGAAAGAGTGATTTTTTGTTTCCTCGAAAGAGTGATTTTTCGTTAGTTTTACTATAGTTAAGTTCAGTAGTGTTTTTCCTCCTTGAGAGTGATTTTCATTTTTGTACATTGTTCAATAAAGACTTTCCCTTTTGAAAGGACCGTGAGTGAGTTGTGCATTTGGGTTCAGCCTCCAGCCCCCCCTTGTCATTGGAAAGCTTCAAAGAGCTCATTACTGTGCAGATGTTCATGAAGCTGCACTAGGACAACCTTCTCAAGGATCTTAGAGATGTAGGGAAGGTTGGATATAGGCCTATAGTTGGCTAATACATCTGGATCAAGAGAGGGTTTTTAAGCAGAGGATTAATGACAGCCACCTTAAAGGCCTGTGGCATGTAGCCTGTAACTAAGGAAAGGTTGATCTGGATCAGTATGGCGGCGTTAACTATGGAATGGAGTTGGATATGCTCCAACTGTTTGAAAAAGAAAGTTATAAATGGTCAAAGGCTAATAAGGAGCAGAAGGATAAGATTGAGAAAGGAATGAGGATGAATAAAGAAGAGACAGAAAAACTAAAGGCAGAAGTAGAGATACCCTTTTCACATGTGTCATTGACTCAGAAACCTCCACCTTATAAGGAGCGGAGGGAACTTCAGGACGTCTATCCTCAGCTCCCTGTAATTAGCCAGGAAGGCAGTTACTGTGTCACAGATGATAATGAGAAAATAATTGAGACAGGGAAAGCAGAAACAACTGTAAGAATGTATCCTAGTACTAAAAGTAAAAGCAGAACTGTGCATTTTAAAGCCAGAGATAAAAGGAGACCTAGAAGAACTGATTTTGAGGAAGATGATGAGCAAAGTGATATAGAAGGAGCCATGGGGGGTTATGATCCTGTGGTAAGGCAGATTTTAGCAAGTGCAGAAAGGAGAAGAGGAAAGATAGGAAAGAGAAAGTGTTCTAAAATTGAAAGTGAGAGTGAAGTAGAAGACAGTGATGGAGAGCTGCAGTGTATAAAAGTAATTACTGATGAAATGAATGATTGCTTTTCACGTTTGGCTGTTACATCTACACCAAAAGTGAAAGAATTTGGAAGATAAAATCACACTTAAAGATATCATGATGATGCAGAATGCAGTTTCTGATTTAGATAAACAATTATGGATGGATCGAGGTGCCACTCAGGATTCCACAGGTCTTTGGAGGAATCATGAAGGACTTGTTATTGCACCTCCTGACCTGTTGGGTCTCATGATTCAAGAAGCGCATGGTTTATCTCATGCTGCAAGGGGGGAGGTGAAGAGAAAAATGACAAATGTATATGGATTTTGGGCACCATATTTATTGGAACAGATTGATCATGTCATTGGCAAATGTGTCATTTGTCTAAAACATAACGTTCGTAAAGGTGTGGCGGTCCCACCAGGTCATATTCCAACTCCAAAGGGCCCGATGCGAGAGTTGATAGTAAACTTTGTGGACATGATCAAACCAATAGGAGGTAAGAGATACATGTTGGTTGTAGTGGATAGATTTTCTAGGTGGCCTGAGGCTTGTCCAACTAAGCACAAGGATGCTCAGTCAGTTGCCAAATTTCTGTGTAGGGAAGTCATTAGCAGGTGGGGACTCCCTGATCGTATCTCTTCCGATAATGGAAGAGAGTTTGTGGATAAAATGATCAAATTGATCTTACAAAAATTGGGAATTAAACAGCGCCTTGGAGCAGTTTATCATCCTCAGAGTCAGGGTATCTGTGAGAAGATGAACGAGGTTTTGAAAAATCGCATTACAAAAATATGTCAGCACATGGGCTTAAACTGGGTCGAAGCACTTCCATTAGCGTTAATGGCATGCCGTTCTAGTGAGTTACGTGATTTACATTTGACTCCTCATCAGTTGGTTACAGGCAGACAAATGCCTGCACCTTGCCTACGTACAAGTGGGAAAGGACCAAGTTCGGCCCTTTTGGAAAGTGAAATGCAAGCATATGTCAAATATTTGGGTATACTTCATAAAAGGATATTTGCATATGTTTCCGACAGGCAAAAGCAAGAAGAGGTACGAGAAAGACTTGAGGAGCAAAAGAGAACTACGGTGCAACCGGGAGACAAGGAAGGTTTTTAGGAGAAAGTGGTTTAACGCACATCGCGAAGGACCATTTGAGGTGGTTCGCAGTACAGGAACTGCAGTTCAGGTTAAAGGGCCACCAACGTGCTACCACTTGTCTCACTGTGTTAAAGCACCGACAGAGGAAATATTACCTTTGGACCAAGATGTTGAAGGTCAACAAGAACAAGTTAATGATGACAATGATGAGCTTGTTGTTCCTCCTGGTGATGGTGAGGGAGACCCACCAATTACCAATGAAGAAGGAGGATTCGACCAAATTGATTTTCAATATGCTCCAGAGACACCAGGGCAACCAGATATTGGAGAAAAAGAGACAACAGAGAGCTGTAGAGCAGTTGCAGGATCACTGGGAGGCTCAGAAAGACAGAGAAGCCCAAGGCCAGTCAGAAGAAGGGTTAAACCGAAACGGTACCAGGACTGAGATAGTTGTAGCTTTGGGAGATGAAGTTCAGCTTCCATGTAGATGCAATAAAGACAGCTCTAGAAAAGATGGAACATTAAAGTGGAAAAATAATCAAGGCGAAGACATAATACTACAAGTACCTGAAGTTGATACTGTGACCCTCGATAAAAGAAAGTATGTCCTTGGAAACGATAGGTGGTGGATGAAAGTGAAAGGAGATTGTTCACTTTTGTTACGAAATGTCACTTTAAGAGATCAAGGGGAATATGCTTGTCTTTTTGCAAGTCTGAGTTCAGGAAATGTCCCATCACTTGGGAATGGAACTATGGGTTTTGTAATTCATAAGATTACATTAACCATGAGAGACTCAAAGCCGGGTGAAGTTTCTGCAGTAACAAAAGAACAGGCATTAATTAGTTTGTCGACTGTTATAGAGACAAATAATGCACGAATGGAACTTATCACTGTAGGACCTAAAATAGTTAGGGTTGAAGATTTGACTTCTGTTTGTCACTTCTGTTGTAAAAGTAAATGAGGCAATTGAAAACACCCTATCAGTTGCTGATAATCAAGGTACACAAGAGACAATTTTTTCTACTACAGTCATGGCAGAATCTTTAACACTTAAAGAATCCGAGAAAATATCACAGACAGCTGACATGATAGCTTTGGATTCTGAAGATGAGTTGGATGACTGGATAGATTTTGAAGGGACAGAAGAGGAATTAGCCGACCGGGTGTGTGCCTTGCAGAAAAGAGAATCAAAATGGAGAGCATTTGGGTTTGATGCTGAAGCGCTACAACTTCCAGACCCAGTAGCGAGTAAAAACTTATGGTTTCAGCAACTGACACATTCTGTTAGAGCTATTAGAAAAATTGAAGGTCCATGTGTGGTGAAAGTTACACCACCAGGAACATGGCGATCAATCTTGGAACCAATGCCAGAACCATTGGCTCCTAATTGTCAGTTTTATGCTCTTTCTTGGTTGCTTTATCAGCAGAAATCAGGAAAGGATGCTCTTATGTCTTTGTCAGTAAATCTGTTTAGACCTAAAAGAGAATGCTCTTGGTTGTTGAACCTGCCTTATTTGAACCTGTTTGATGAAAATGAGGTAGTAATAGCAGCACGACCTGAGGCAATGGTAATAGCTGAAACTTGTTTTTGTTCAAATAATACGTATAATGGGCCTGGAATGTTTATGGGCATATCTACATGTAAGAACTATGTGATGCGTTATGCCTGGAGTAGTCATATAACCATTGATGATCAGTATGAGGTGAATTTCCGTGCTCCAGATAAAGCAAACATTAGGACTTTGATGGTAAGAAATCAGACTCTACCAGCTAATGTGACAATAGGAAATTTTTAAAGATCTCTGGTGGGTCTGTGGCGATAAAGCCTATATATTTCTTCCATATGGTTGGACGGGTTGTTGCTATCTGGCAACTCTGAAACTTCCGTATGAGGTTCATGCGATACAGTCAAATACAACCTCTAGACATAGAGTGAAAAGAGAGATGGCCCAGTTTAATGACATAGCGGCCTATCTCTATAGGATTAGTCTGGCGGAAAAATGGGGCATAGGTTTGATGCCATGGTACGGTGTGACATTTTTGGCAGATCACATCGATAATATCACATATACGTTACAAAGTTTTGCTGATCAGACTATATTAAGGGTTTTTCAATTTTGACTAATACGCAGAAGAGTCATAGACTGACACTTCTTAAGCATGATATGGCTCTTGATTATATCTTGGCTAAACAAGGAGGATTGTGTGTAGCTTTGAATTTGACGGGCGATGCCTGTTATACTTTGATTCCGGATAGTACTGATAATATGACCAGAGTTATTGACGCATTGAAAAGCATAAGAGATGCATTTGGTCCTTCGGAAGGAGCAGGACGTTCTGCTAATGCTTGGCTCCAGGACCAGTTTGGACCCTTTGGAGCAGCATTGGCCCAAATTATGATAGCGGTTGTCATAACACTGTGCCTGATGTTTTGTTTTTGTACTATATTATTGACATTTGCGAAAGCTATGATTTTAAGATGGGTAGGTGTGGTGATGCCTGGGGATCAAGCCCAGATGTTGCTGCAACCTGTACTCGATGATGATGGAATTGACTTAGGACAGCTGAGGGAGGCATATCCATATTAATGACTGTATTGTTTTGTGAAGATGTTTATATTGATCTTTGGTTGTATGTCATCTTCCAAGGATACTGGTTTTCTCTCTCTCTCCTTAGCAGAACAAGTTGGAGAAAGAAAGATCTAGTACTGGAGTGAACGTCCAAGGATCCTCATGGCCTGGGATGAAAACAGATGCCCCAGCATCTTGGATGGACTTGGACTGACTATGAGGAAATATCATTGGTTGATATTGTTAGATGTTTTTTGAATCTATTTTTGTTTTTGTGTGTTTTTCTTTTATTGTTGTTGTACTTTTGATATTGTGATGTAATTTATTGTCTAACAGGTGAATGTATTGGAACCTCAGGTGTTTTCTTTTCTCGGTAGAGAATGTTAGGCGGGGACCTGATTAAATGAGGTGAGGGGTCGACCCGATCATTTAATTGGATATTTGATTTTTTATTATTTCCTGAGGTATTCATATATTCATCTGGCTTATGTTTCCTTGTATCATATTTTGAGAATATTATTTTTTGTTTTTGGAGTGCTGAAAAGTGGTTGCCTGGGCAGAGGGGCCGTGGGAGAGTTTCCTGTCTTGATTTAGTTAATGATAGTTGACTGCCTGACAGGTTTTCGCTCCCATACTCCGTAATTCTTCATTTTGTTCTTTTAATATTAATTGAAATTTACTTACTTACTTATTGAATGTTACTTTTATTATTTTGTTGTGACTCTTTGAGTCTCAAAGGGGGGAATGAGGTATATTTTCCACCTCTTAATTTCTTTAATATATCTTAATATGGTAGTGATATGTTTGGAATGATAAGAATGTTTGGTAAATGTAGGGTGTGTGTGTCTGAATGTGAATCTCTGTTTCTTTCTGTTGAGTGATTAGTCTGTTGAGTAACTAATCACTTGAATGCCTTAATTTATTGCTTACGAGAGAGCATTTGCTATCTCTCAACCATTGTTGTGTGTCCAGAGGTCAAACTGACCAAGGACTTGGACCAGCCGTTCGGATACCATAGAAGTCTGACCAGATATTTAGTTAATTCCGAACAGTCTGGAGGTGTGTTTTCTCTGAAGATAAAGAACTGTATTTAAGCCAAGTCCCTTGGATGGTCAGACAGAGTTCTCCCAATTGGCATTGGAGGCTCTCAGGAGAGATCTCACAATCAGGCTTAAGAGGTTCTTCATGACTCGTCATTTTTTGACATCACACTCTTGTTTGTAATAAATACTTTTTATCTACAAAAATGACGTATTAGAGTGGTCATCTCTTCATCTGCAAATACCAACGAAAATATACTTAACTCATCTCAGAAAATTCCAAAGAAAAGAGAAAAAGAGAGACGCTCGCCGACAAGGGCCAGACCACGGAGCTTGGTGATACGTCCTTTACGCACAGATCGATTTCCTCCCCGTTACGCACAGTATTTATTTATGTTGTGATTTGTACACACTACTCATCTTTGTTACACGGGGTTTAAATATAAGTTTCTAAATGTGAGCGTCTTTATTCGTGGAAAAGGGTGTTATGTTATGTTTTGTTTTGTTTTGTTTTTTTTTACACCAGCCAACGATTCTCAGTGTATCAAGATAAACCTGATTAACAATATTAGTAACATCCTCCAGACTACTTCTGCTTCATCAGCCTGTGGAGGACTGTTACCATATATTCGGCCAGTGTGAGCCTGGACCTCCCAGACCAAAACATCAGTTTCCTCCTGGGAGAAGTCTGGCTGTCTGGTGTCGCTGTCTCCTTCATCCATGTGGAAATATAAAATGACAAAATTGCAGTGCCCGCAGCAGATTTAAAGTTGAGGAGAGGAACTCATCAGATTTGTGAAGATCTGAATTGGCTGTGTTAAACCCACTCAAGCCTCCCACTTGCGCCGGTAGGAGGGACGGAGGTGAGGAAGGGGTGTATTTGCGTCGGGGTGCGCGGCTCACAAAAATTGCAAAGTGCGCCTGGACGAACCCCGTTTGCTTTCGCTGGTCTACGAAATTAGAGCCCCGAGTATGGGGACCTTGGTGCATGACTGTCATGCACCAAGATCCCAAGGCATGACTGCTATGCACCAAGGAGTTGTCAGACAGTTGTAACGTTAGCAAAAACAGACGTCCATTTCTTCTTTGCTCCTGTTCACACTCCAGTCCAGTGGATAGTTATGTCTATGCATAATAATTTGATAGATAGATAGATATGTAGCACCCCTCTCAGAATTCCTATGGATGAGGGCAGTGCTTCTGGGTTCTTTATCTATTGTGTTTAACCCTAATCTTCAAGTATTTTTTAATATAAGCTTGGATTTTGTTTCACCCTCTGGGGTCTTGGGTATAACTGGCCGTTTTTGAATACTTTTGATTTTACCTTTATATTTCACCTAAAAATGGGTTACCTTGCCTTGTTTGGTGTCATTTTTTTCAGCACAACCTCACATGTGTGACTTTACAATTATATTTTCACTTTGACACACTGTATTAACACAGTGGACCTAAAATCACACAAAAAGCAAAAAAATGCGAGTAGGAAAAAGTTAGATTTCTTACTGTGAAAACCACAAATATATTCAACAAACCATTTTTATAACTTAGAATGCAAATATAAATTGTACATTTCAAAACTTATGTACAATCTTAGCAAACAACAATGTTATTTACCACTATTTACATCAAAATTCAGTCAATACGTCAGGCGTTTTTTGTGCAACTATTTACGACCTGCTCCACATTCATCAGTCGCCTCTTTGTTTTGTCACACAAAACAAAAAAATGACTGCACTACACACTAAACACACGACACTACACACTACACTAAACCACTACACACTAACTATATACTCAAAATACGCTAAATGTCACAAATCTCTCAAATCTCAAAACTCGCTATCGCTATCGCTGTCTCTCTCTATCGCCGCCGTGGATGTATCCACGATCGCCGCCATAACGCCCACAACTTTCGTTTTTTTCCCCAGCAACCAACCATTGCCATTTAATTTTTTGATTGATTGATGTGGTGTATTTTTTTCACCAATAGGACAGGGAGGGGTGTCATGTTTTTCTTTTGCTCGGAAGCATTTTCTGCTTGCGAGCACTTTCGTTAGGCGTTATAGCTCGTTTCTACCGTTTCTTCCTGCCCCAAATGTGCACGAACGTGACGAAAGTATTCAGGAAAAAGAATGGCGTAAATAATTTATCACAACTCTGGTTTTACTTGGCCTATCAACACAATTTAAACACTGATATATAGTTTGAGGTCCGCACTTTCGACACAAGTTGAAACTGAAACTCGGCGAGGCCGCGTCTTGCCGCTATGTCATCTTAAATTAGTCATGTGATTTAGACGCCCCTGACTAGCCTGCTCCCCTCGCTCACCCCATTCTCTTTTACCCTCTTCCCCCGCCCCCCTGCCAGTGTCAGAGCCACTAGTCCCCTTATCTCCAGCTTCCCAGGGGCTTCTCCACAAAGACAGAGGAGAACTCCAAGCCAGTTCAGAGACTTTGTTGGTCCCCTTAGTGGTGGAAGTAGTTAGGAGTGAAACCACACATTCCTGAGAGGGCTAGAATGTGCCCTGGTTTCAGTGGAGGGGCCGGTAGTCTCCCTGGACCTTCCTAGTTTAAAAAAAAAAGAAGTGTTGGCTGCTTGTTCAGTAATGTTGCTTAAGCATTTTCTTCCATGCATAGTGTTGTTGAAATGTATGTGGGTTCTGGTTATAAATTGTTCTGTGTGGGGGGCGCTGTGGAGCAAGGAGGAGATAGGACGCATCTTGCTGCAGCTCCTACAGATTTCATGTTAAAACTGAATTTAAAACAAAACTTAAGTAACCTTTGACACACTAATTACTATCTTTCTTCACCGTGAGTCCCAATTCACCACTGCACTGGAAAAATGCCGACCACCCAAGTGGCGAAAAGCCAGGGATACGCAGAACAATGACGCAGGCCCCGCCGAAGCAGCGGCCCAGAGTGAGAGCGAGGATCCGGCGACAAGCAACCAAAGCACGAACATCCAGGCGGTGCTAACCGCCATAGCATCACTACAAGCGGAGTTATTCCAAGCTAAGCCGGACATCTGCGACAAAATCGACAAAAAGATCGCTGTTGTGAGTACGACTTTGAGAGCTGAAATTACCGCATTGAAAACAGAGAGTGACATCGCATTCTCCGCAGTAAATAACCGACTGGACTCCCAAAATGAAACTCTGAAAAGTTTAGAAGTGTCAGCTACAGCTACTTCCAACACTGTTGTGGACCTCGAGGCTAAAGTTAAAGAACTACACAGCCAAGTCGAACAACTGTCTGAGAAGTGCTTAGACTTAGAGGGAAGATCTAAACGTCAAAATCTGATGATTGCTGGAGTCAAGGAAGGAGAAAAAAGGGGTCAAAAAGCCAGGGATTTCGTGGCCCAGCTGCTCATGGAGGTCCTGCAGCTGGATGAAAAACCAGCGATCGACCAAGCCCACAGAGCCGTGAGACAACGTCCCGGCGATGGTGAACCGCCTCTCCACCTGATTTTAAGGGTGCACTACTGTCATACACTGGAGAGCATTTTGCAGAAGGTCATGAAATCCCAGAATCTCATGTTCCGGGGGCAGCGCATCCAAGTTTTCAGAGACCTCCTACCCACTGTTGTTAAATGCAGAGCCGCCTTCACCTCAGCCAGGAAGTTGTTGCGAGACCAGCCTGGAGTTAAATTTGGCCTCTTATACCCAGCCAAGCTTAGAGTAACATACAATGGTAAGGAGACCACCTTCACAGACCCGGAGGAGGCCCACCTGTATGCTGAGTGCCACTTCAGACAGGGACGCACCTGAGATGGACTTCTTAAAACCTGGCTCACTTATCTCTGAGAAAGATCTGAGGTAAACAGTAACCAGACCAGCGAGGTCATGTCACCCGTGGACAATTTAACACATGGACATATTTGACTACAACCATGGTCCCATCCCTATTACAATGTGAAATACTATTAGTTCATTTACTTATTTATTTTTATATTTATTTTTGTTTACGCCTGCCTGTCGGTCTAATTTCCACTACCTAGTCCATCTGCTAGTTTGGACATTCATTTGGAGTGTCTCCGAACTTATAGCTTCCAGTGGAACGGGGTGAGAGTCCGCCGATGGATACCTGCAGTCACCTTACATTATGCACAACGTTAACAAGAAGAGGGATGATGTAACATTCTGCTCATGGAATGTTAACGGCATTAATGAATCAGTCAAAAGAGGTAAAGTGCTCTCACACCTCCAATCATTGCAGGCTGACATAATCTTCCTGCAGGAAACTCACCTAAAGAACAACTCGCATTCTAGGCTTAGGTACAGGTGGATACAACATATTTACCATTCTAATTTTTCAGCTAAGGCGAGGGGAACAGCCATTTTAATCTGTAAGGGGGTCCCATTCAAACACCTATCTACCTTAGCAGACAGGGACGGGAGATATGTCATGGTTGTGGGGGAATTTCATTCTACTCCGGTTACATTATTGAATGTATATGGGCCAAACAATGATAACCCTGAATTTTTCAAAAAAGTTTTAAACTTAATCCCAGATATCCCCAGTACTAATTTAATAATTGGGGGAGATTTTAATTTAATTTTAGACACCTATCTGGACAGATCCTCTTCGCAAAGGCTGGAACCTTCCAAAGCTTCATATCTACTGAACTCCTATATTAAAAATATGAATATTCTTAATGTGTGGCAGATTTTAGGGTAATTATTGTCGCCCCCTTTTTTTTTTTTCTCTTCTCTTCTCTCTCTTTGCTTGTCATGTGAATCTTGTTGTTACAGGCCGATATTGTTTTACTTAGATTCCTTTTTGTCATTTGTCTTTATTAGGGATTATTTTCTAAACATAAATGCCACGTGTTCACTGTATTGATTGCTTGGTTTCCTAATAAAAATATTTGAATAATAATAAATTGTTCCGTGTGTCCCTCAAGGGCAAGGAACTTTGTGGTGGTGCTGGTGGGGGGTGGGGTGGGGGGGGTGGGGGGGTAGTGTAACGTCTCCAGTGTAAAAGCTATAGGCTGTCAGCCTGTCACCCTGTCACCCTCCTGTCTCTCTGTCAAACACTGGACTGCAGCGCACATCAATCAGCATGCGGGCCATTGGTTGGTGAAGAGAGTGGAGGGGGACGGCTGTCTCGAAGTCTGAGAGTTGAGAGCCAGAGTTTTGGTTTCTGTGTGGCTGTGAGTGCTGAAGAATCTGACAGCTGTATTACGTTTGAGGAGGTTAAATAAAGTGCCTACTTTTGAAGTTATCTCTTCTTGCAGACACTTCTGTGAAGCGTTACAATATTATTATTTTATTTTTGAAAAATTTATTTCAAATAAGTAGTAAATTACAATTAACCATGTGTCCAATGAAGTGGACATCATGCATCAAGTACAATTCCAACACACCTTTTGTTTCACCTGTTCTTGTGACTGTTTTGGTTGTATGTCAGTGTGTATTTGCTACATTTATAGGCTACTCATTTAATACTTTGATGCACAACATATGCACACCCCTACCATGCACAACATGGGTCAAAAATGACCCACATTCATTTTCCATGTGAGTGTTTCTATGCTGTATCTTTTGAAATCAATTTCTTTTATAATTGAATCTTCCAACTATTATTTGAATATCTTGCTTTTGATCAATACAGGGTATTATTTCCATTTTCCCTTCCTTATTTTATGAACAAATGAAGAAAATGTCTCAGTAAGTGGACCAGTTAGCTAGCTAGCTGTCGACATGTTCTACATTCTACTGTATTAGTTAACTACATTAGAACATGTGAACAGCTAGCTAGCTAGCTGGATGTTGACATGTTCTAGCTGTTGACTACAATAGAATAATTCTATTGTGTATTCTATTGTAGTCAGCAGCTAGAACGTCATTATTTCAACAGTTAGGTAGTTAAGATATTTCCCTATTTGTAGACTGCAAACACAGCAAGAAATAGGGAGTTTGCAGAATAATTGAAGAAATTCCCTCGGACTCCACCAATGAGGAGTATAGTGACATCAGTTCCATTCAATTCATTCCAGAACATGCGCTTCAACTGGGAGCAGCAAAGTCTGATGGCTCTAAGTTTTTACTCAACCTTTGCTTTATTTTTGTTGTGTTTTTGTATGTTTTTGTCGTATTTTGTCAACTACTGATGGATACTTCTGTCATTGAAAATGGAGCAAGTCTGGAGGATGCCACCCTGTTCCAGCTGGGATGAGGAGCTGCTTTTGTGGTTGCTGTGCTGGTGGTGCAGAGGCTAAAGGCTTGGAAGTGGAGATGTACTGTAGGTCCTTTCTGCCGTCAGTCATCATGCAAAATATCAACTCTCTGCTCAACAAGAGTGATGCGGAGCTGGAGATATGGGTGAAGACTCAGGAAGTAGACATTTTTTCAAATCAAAACAATACTTGCGTACATCCCACCAACGGCTACTGCTGAAGTTCCATGTGAAGTTCTCCATGAAGTCGTTGCTAGGATACAGACTAAACATCCTGAGTCACTTGACTTCAGTCATGTCTCCCTGAGGGACTCACTGAGGATGTGGTGGAGAGATACACGCTGGTGGAGGCCATTCTGAACAACTCAGATCGTCTTCTTCATAACACCTTGATGGACCAAGAACAGAGCGGTGGTGGACGGCTCCTCTCTCTTCACTGAAGGACGGAGAAATATAGAAGATCCTTTGCACCTTCAGACATCAATTCTGAATTCTTCTGCAAATGGTTGATGAGCTGACAGACAAATGAATTTCCCTTTGGGGATCAATAAAGTAATTCATATTCGTATCAATGATGATGAGTGGCTGCCAGAGAACAACAGAGACATAGCTGAGGATGAGGAAGATGCAGACAGTCAAGATGATGAGGGCCAGATAGCAGAGGGAGGTCAGCATGATGAGGGAGCTGAGGAAGATATGCACATGGATCCTGGCCAGCCTCAAGCCCGCAAAGATGTCTGGAAATTCCAAGACAATGATTTTGATGGAGACTTGGAGAGTAAATGCTGAAGGAAGGATCCCATAGATTTCTTTAGGCATCTATTTCCTGTAGATTTCATTGATGATATAGTGCACAGGATCTACTTGTATACCTTACAGAAAGGGAAAGAAAATCTGGAAGTGACAAGTGAAGAAATAAAGATTTTTTTAGGGATCAATGTTGTCATGGGGTACATTCAGTATCCCAGGGCATGGATGTATTGGTCTAGTGAGGATGGCCTACGTCTTGGAAAAATTGCAAACGCCATATCAGTAAACAGATATGAGCAAATCCTGAGTTACCTGCATTTTGTGGATAACTATGCTGACCCACCAGCAAACACTAATAGGCTCTTCAAAATAAGACCGGTGCTAAGTGCACTTCAGGAAACATTCAAGACAGCAGCAGACCCTGTGGAATTTCAATCAGTTGACGAGCAGATCATTCCCTTCAAAAGCTCGAACCCTGGGGTGTGAAAGTGTGGGTGAGAGCGGGAACCTCAGGCTATATGTATAGATTTGAAATGTACCAGGGCTCTGCCAGTAGTGGTCATATCAATGGTTTGGGGATGGCTGGGGATGGCTGGGGATGGCTGGGGATGTCGTGATGCGCCTTTGTGATGACATCATGTACAAAAACCACAAGGTGTTTTTTGATAACTTCTGCAGCATTCCACTCATTGAGGCCTTGAAAGACCAAGGCATCTATGGCACAGGTACATGCAGAGCAAACAGACTGAAGGGAGAAAATCAGAAACTCAAGAGCGAAAAACAACTGAAAGAATACGGCAGAGGAGCTTTGTTGTCACCAATAATGCAAACATCATTGTCATGCATTGGCTTGACAGTTCAGTCATCCACATGGTCTCATCTTGTGCTGGCCAGTCCCCTGAATATGTCGGCAATGGATGGGCCAAGAAGGAAAAGAACATGGTCAGGGTCTAAAGACCATTCTCTGTGGCCCTTTACAATCAACACATGGGTGGGGTCGATCTTGTGTGTGGCACCTCTTGTTCCCCACAGATGTCGGAACAAGAGGTGGTACATCTGAGTGTTTTTTCATTTTTTGGATGTGACCGTTGTAAATGCCTGGTGCCTTTTTGTCTGGATTGGAAAAGATGAAGCTCCTCCTCTTCAAAGCTTCTGTAGCTTGAGCACTGACAAATGCTGGCTCTCTCCAGCAAAGCAGAAGAGGAAGATCCAGTGGGACCCCAGCTGCAGTCAGGCACAGAGCAGTCACCAAAGTAGCCCGTGAGGTCAGGTTTGGCACAGGAAATCACTGGCCCCAACTCACCCAGGTGAAAAATGCAAACAGATGGTGCGATGCTGCATGCACATGGAAGACCAAATACATCTGCATGCAATGCTGTGTGCCGCTGTGCCCTGGATGCTTTGACAAATTTCACAAAGCCTAGGTTTGATGAACTCAGAATGAGGTTTATTTCAAAAAGTGTGTTCAGAGATGTAGAGACTAATATGTCAGTTCTTGTTGCTGAAAACATGGCAGCATAGTAATACCAGTCCTGCGTCCCTCAAGAAGAAATGAATTATAATCATGTTCTTCTTGTTGGAGATCTTTTGAAACATATGCTTGGCTTAGGTGAAATCTTCACAGTTATGAGTGTCATTTGTTTTCTTATCCAAGCATCAACAATAGGCCTATAAATGCCTAAAATGTGTGAAAATTTGCTAAAATGTTTTGCAAAGCATAAAATGAAATAATTGTTCATGAATTTACCATAGAACACAATTTAATTTATTTTTACATTAAGTTCATACTATTTTATATTGAGGGCTTAGGCACATGTAGTCCACTGGATTGGACATGTCTGGAACTCTCGGGGGGAAAAAATGGGGGGAAAAAAATGAAAACATTTTTTCTTGTCCTAAGAAGAGTAAAAACACTCAAGAAAAAAAAAACCTTGACTCAGGCTATCATAATTCATGCATCAGGCATGTCCTGTCTATTTCCACTGTTGCTGGCTGTGCCATATAGGTCACGTGTGTAGGACGGCAGGACGTTGAGGCACCCACTCCTCTCTGCATCTCACAGCTGGGTCATGCAAGCTTGGGATGTTAAATGGGCCTGTATTATGTGACCTCTGTCGAAATACCTCCAGTTCTGCTGCAAACATACATTTCCCCTAATGTAACTACATACTTTCAGTATGCTAAGGGTCCACCTGTGTGGTTTTGATGGCTTTGAAGCCCTCAAAGGGGGGATATGTTATGGAATATTTATGTGTGAAAACTACAAGATCTGTCCAAACAATATCAGACTCCCTGATATTGTTTGAAGACATCATGGACACCAGCCTAGTGAGAACAATTAGACGGTGAGCCTTCCTGCTTCTGCCGCCTTCCTGCTACGGTGAGCGTATTACGTCATTGCGTCATTTCCTGTTGTGTGTGCCTGTGTGCCTGTTGAGTTAGACGCTCTCCCTCAATCCTTCGTCTAGCTTTCTGCTAACTTAATCACTTTAAGCACCACTGCACGCTACGCTTAGTTCATTACACAAGTCTTTATAACTCAGGTCTATCACAGGACCCTATCTGTACTGCTGCACTCAACGTCCTCGAAACCCAAACTTACCTAGCATAGCTATGGCCTCTCTCTCTCCCTCTGCTTCTCCCTCCACTTCTCCTTCTCTCTCCTGCTCCATGTGCCTGATGTTTAGTTATTCCTCTGCCTCCTTTAATGAGAATGGTACATGTAACAAGTGTAGCCTGTTTGCAGTCCTGGAGGCGAGGCTTAGTGAGCTAGAGTCCCGGCTCCGCACCATGGAAGCTAGCCCTGTAGCTCAGGTAGCGTCCCAGGTCCCCTTAGCCACTGCGGAGCCACCTAGCCTAGCAGCCGCTAACAGCTCCCCCGCAGCTCCCGAGCAGCCGGGAAGCCAGGCTCGCTGGGTGACAGCACGCAGGAAGCACAAGTCCACACGGCCCGTGTTGCACCACCAACCCCTTCATGTGTCCAACAGATTTTCCCCACTCAGCGACACACCCGCTGAGACCCAAACTCGGCATGTTGGCTCTGTTGCTCTCAGCGGCACCGCCGCCGGGAAGCCGACATTAGTCATTGGCGACTCTGTTCTCCGGAACGTGAAGGTAGAGACTCCGGCGAGCATAGTTAGGTGCATCCCAGGGGCCAGAGCGGGCGACGTTGAGGCAAATTTGAAGCTGCTGACAAAAAGTAAACGCAAATACAGTAAAATTGTAATCCATGTCGGCGCTAATGACACCCGACTTCGCCAGTCGGAGTTGACTAAGGTTAATATAGAATCGGTGTGTAACTACGCAAAAACAATGTCGGACTCCGTAGTTTTCTCTGGCCCGCTGCCCAATTTGTCTAGTGACGATATGTTTAGCCGCATGTGGTGGTTCCATCGCTGGATGTCTAGGTGGTGCTTAGCAAACAACGTGGCCTATATAGATAATTGGAAGAGTTTCTGGGGAAAGCCTGGTCTGATTAGGAGAGATGGCGTCCATCCTACTTTGGATGGTGCATCTCTCTTATCGAGAAACATAGCACGTTGTGTTAGTCATTCTAACCCCTGACAATCACCCAGAGTTCAGACCAGCAAGCAGAGCCGCAGTCTTACACGCCCCTCTGCAGGTTCTTATGTGCTGCCACCCACCCAACCCTGCTTATACCCCATAAAAACTGTGTCTGCCTTGAGGCTGTATAAGCCTAAACCCAAAGCTAGAGGAGCCAATTATGGCAACTTAGTTAAAATCAAAACCGCTACATCAGCAAACCAAACAAATAAAACTATTAAATGTGGTTTGCTAAATATTCGATCTCTCTCATCCAAGTCTCTGCTAGTAAATGATTTGATCACCAATCACCAAATCGACTTACTAACTCTTACTGAAACTTGGTTGCAACAGGATGAATATGTCAGTTTAAATGAATCTACCCCTCCCAGCTACATTAACTACCATGTGCCTCGTAACACTGGTAGAGGAGGAGGAGTGGCTGCAGTCTATCAGTCAGATCTGCCTATTAACCCTCGACCTAATGCTTCATATAACTCATTTGAAAGCCTTACGCTCAGCTTCTCTCACCCAGACTGGAGAGCAGAGAAACCACTCTTACTTGCTGTGGTGTATCGTCCTCCTGCTCCTTACTCTGAGTTCTTAGAAGAATTCCCTGACTTTCTGTCAAATTTAGCAATGAACTCAGACAAAGTCATTATAGTGGGCGACTTCAACGTTCACGTGGACGTCGATGACGACTGTCTGGCCTCAGCATTCAAGTTGCTTTTAGATTCAACTGGCTTCTCCCAGAGGGTGCATGAGCCCACTCACTCTTTTAATCACATCCTTGATCTGGTACTTACTTATGGAATAGAAGTGGATCACATCACAGTTTCCCCTCAGAACCCGGTCTTGTCTGACCATTCTCTAATAATCTTTGGATTTACTTTAACAAATTACACCTCGCCTGGGAAAAAATACCACTACAGTAGGTGTTTATCTGACACTGCTGTTTCTAGATTTAAAGAGATCATTCCAGCAGCGCTTGCTGCCACACCTTCTGGTAATACGATGAGCAGCTATGCTGATCTTACTCCCTCGCAGGTAGATTATCTTGTGGACAACACTGCAGCAACACTCCTTGGGGCACTTGATGTTGTAGCCCCTCTGAGAAAGAAAGTCATCAACCAGAAGAGAATAGCTCCCTGGTACAATTCAAATCTGCGCATCTTGAAGCAGAAGACCAGACAGCTGGAAAGGAAAACACACTCCAGCCAGCGCGAGGATGACCGTCGAGCCTGGAAAGATAGTTTATTAATATATAAAAAAGAGCTTCGCAGCACCAGGAGTACATACTTTTCATCTTTAATTGAAGAGAATAAAAACAATCCCAGGTTCCTTTTTAACACTGTGGCCAGGCTGACTAAGAACCACAGTGCTGTTGAGCCATGCATCCCTCCGACTCTCAGCAGCAACGATTTCCTAAATTTCTTTACTGAAAAGATCGTAAATATCAGAACAAGGATCGGCAGTAGTGGACCACAGATTACAGCCTCTACGAAAGCACCTCCCAGACTTGGTGCATACTTGAACAGCTTTGTCCCCATCGACCTGTCAGACTTAACTTCTGTAATCACCTCCTCCAAATCAGCTACATGTCTGCTTGACCCAGTCCCAACAAGACTGCTCAAGGATGTCTTCCCCTTAGTTAACGCTGCTATACTGAACCAGATCAACCTTTCCTTAGTCACAGGCTATGTGCCACAGGCCTTTAAGGTGGCTGTCATTAATCCTCTACTTAAAAAACCCTCTCTTGATCCGGATGCATTAGCCAACTATAGGCCTATATCCAACCTTCCCTACATCTCTAAGATCCTTGAGAAGGTTGTCCTAATGCAGCTTCATGAACACCTGCACAGTAACGAGCTCTTTGAAGCTTTCCAATCTGGATTTAGGGAACACCATAGCACTGAAACAGCACTGGTCAAAGTTTCCAACGATCTTCTTATAGCTTCCGACAGAGGTCTTGTCTCTGTACTTGTACTTCTGGACCTCAGTGCTGCATTTGATACCGTCGATCACAGCATCTTATTGCATAGACTTGAACACGAAATCGGGATCAAAGGATCTGCTCTAAAATGGTTTGCTTCGTACTTATCTGACCGATTTCAATTTGTTAGTGTTAATAATGTCCATTCAAAGTACAGCAGAGTTATGTATGGTGTGCCGCAGGGCTCAGTTTTAGGGCCAGTTCTCTTCACTCTTTACATGCTCCCATTAGGGGATATAATCCGTAAGCACTCCATCAATTTCCACTGCTACGCTGACGACACCCAGCTCTACCTATCAATAGAGCCAGATGATAGAAGCTGCCTCATCAATCTGCAAGATTGCTTGAAAGACATCAAATCCTGGATGTCTTCTAACTTCCTTCTACTGAACTCTGACAAAACAGAGGTTATTGTGATTGGACCCAAGCATCTCAGGGACACATTCTCCACTCAGATTGCTACTCTGGATGGCATCACCCTTAACTCCAGTTCAACAGCAAGGAACCTTGGAGTCATTTTTGACCAGGATCTTTCCTTCAGCTCTCACATAAAGCATGTGACTAGGACTGCCTTCTTTCACCTGCGCAATATGTCTAAAATCAGAAATATCCTCTCTCAGAGTGATGCTGAGAAACTGGTCCACGCATTTATTACCTCTAGGCTGGACTACTGTAACTCTCTCTTGTCAGGATGCCCAAAAACCTCTCTGAAGAGTCTCCAGCTGGTCCAGAATGCTGCAGCGAGGGTTTTGACAAGAGTTAATAAGAGAGAGCACATCTCTCCCATTCTAGCTTCTCTCCATTGGCTTCCTGTAGGATATAGAATAGACTTCAAGATCCTTCTACTTACCTACAAGGCTCTTAATAACAAAGCTCCAACTTATTTGAAAGACCTCGTCATTCCATACTGTCCTACCAGAGCACTTCGCTCCCAGAATGCAGGTCTGTTAGTGACCCCCAGTATTTCTAAAAACAGACTGGGAGGTAGAGCCTTCAGTTACCGGGCTCCTCTATTATGGAACCAGCTCTCTCCATGGGTCAGAGAGGCAGACACTCTTTCTACATTTAAGGCTAGGCTTAAGACCTTCCTCTATGAGAGAGCTTTTAGTTAGGGCTGGGTCAGGTAGCCCTGATCCATTCCATAGCTACGCTGCTATAGGCTTAAACTGCTGGGGGACACATCAGGTTACATGGAGCCTTCTCCTTCCTCTCCTCTCCTCTCCTCTCCTCTCCCCTCACATTTTGAACTGTCATTAACTGTTGCACTTTGTAGTCTGGCCTTGGTGTCTCGCACTCTCTCTGTATTTCCACAGATCTCTTCAGAGCTCCATCCCCCTGCACCAACCAACCAACCGCCGCCTCCATCACCTCCTTTCTCCTGCTGTTAAACCGGCCTGCACTCCCTGCTCATGACCCAGTCTGCCGTCCACTGGTCCCATTAAGCTGGCCTTCCCTCCCTGCCCACCAGGAGCTGCCTTCATCATTTTCGTTTCTCGTTAACTGACTGATTCCATCTCCATGATTTCCGTATTTCATGTTGTAAATTGTTTTCTTTGTCTGTATACAACATCTATTGCACGTCTGCCCATCCTGGGTGAGGGATCCCTCCTCTGTTGCTCACCCTGAGGTTTCTCCATTTTCTTTTTCCCTGTTAAAGGGTTTTCTTGGGAGTTTTTCCTCAGTCGATGTGAGGGTCTAAGGGCAGAGGATGTTGTCATAATGCTGTGTAAAGCCCTTTGAAACAAACTGTTTGTAAAAACGGGCTATATAAATAAAATTGCCTTGCCTTGCCTTGCCTAGATTAGTCTGAGCAAAGAGCATGTTCTACATCAAGGACTCTTAAGAACTGAATTGTAACTTGTCTTATTAGACCATTCAGACTATAAGAAGCCAGTGCCTTCATACACAGAGGGGTTTTTCCTTGGATGCTCCCAGGTTGTTGGGTGTTTGTAACATTGTGTCTCTCAATAAACCCCAGTTGCTGAGTCCCTGAGTCTGAGTGTTAGTCAATTAAGAAAACTCACCTTGCAGGAAAGTAAGCTAATTTGAAAATCACCTTGCACTCTTCCCTGTGCACTCCTTGCCCCACCCCTTGACCAATCAAAGTACAGGAAACTTGATGTCTTTCTATTTTGATCCATAGAGTCAGGTAACACAAATGCTGAGACAAACAGGATAGCCTGTCATGCCTCATGTTGAGGGATGTTTGTCTCATACAAACAATTAAATGTTTTCCATCTAGAAAGGACAGTGCCTACTGTGTTGGTCTTAATGACCATTTATTCATTTTGTGTTTCTTGGTAAGAGTTTGCTTGAGTTATTTACAGTACATGAGCGCCATCTACTGGTCACTAGGGGCAATTGCAGTGTGGAGGTAGATTTTTTCTGTTTCCTGTTGCGGTGCTCCGAGGCGTGTACATTCGGCTTACAAGTTTCAAACCCTGCACAGTCGTGTTTCCCCCACGGGGGCAATGCCGTTTTACAGCTTGGTTTTTGCACATGCGGATTCTGTGTGTAAAATAAAGAAGAGGAAAAAAGACCTGAAGATAAAGCGGCATCTCTTTTCTTTGTTCACCTCACTTGGCTGTTTATACGCGCTGACTAGCTAAATACTTACACATTTACTGAGGCCAGTACAGTAAAACGGCAGACCCTTGCCAGTCAAGAAGACAGAACTTCGACTGCTAGTAAGAAAATATCCTGTGGGTTGTAGAAAATAAGGCAACTGGACTTCTTATCTTGTTTGAAGATGTTTCACCTCTCATCCAAGAGGCTTCTTCAGTTCTGAGACTGTAACAGGAAAGCCAGGTATTTAAACCCTGAGTGGTGGTTTCGGGTGAAACTAGAGTCACATGACCACACCCCCCGAAACTGGGGGGGGTGGGGTGGTCATGTGATGTTTCCTCCACTCCCGGTTTCGTGTAGCTCTGGAGACATGGAGTCAGGAGTCGACATTCCTGGTTCCATGAGGTTCCTTTGAGTCACATTTCCCCAGGTGTGTTTGGGGTTTAAATTTCCTGGAGAGAGCTCCTAGGACTGCGTTGTAGGTGGCTGATAGGTGGTGTCTTAGGCCCCCACCTCTGTTCAAAGACGGTTTCTCCAAGTGGACGTAGATGGCTTCTTTTACTCCTCTCTCGAACCATCTGTCCTCCCTGTCCAACACCTGGACATTAGAGTCCTCAAAGGAGTGAGTAGATGCAGATGTACAGCTGAGTCCTGGCCTGATGATGTGGCTCTTCTGTGTTGGGCCATGCGCCGGTGGAGGGGCTGTTTGGTTTCGCCTATGTACAGGTCTGAGCACTCCTCGTTGCACTGGACAGCATACACAACATTGCTGAGTTTATGCCTGGGTGTTTTGTCCTTGGGGTGGACCAGCCTCTGTCTCAGTGTCTGGCCTGGTTTGAAATTGACCCGAATGTTATGTTTCTGGAAGATCCTTCTGAATTTCTCAGACAGGCCTGCCACGTATGGAATGACAATGTTCTTCCTATTTTCCTTTTCCGTCTCAGTTGTGTGGCGGCCGCAGTAATGCGGTCGTTGTATCGGTCCGTTGTGGTGAAGAGATTTACCGGTCGATCTACATTCCTACCCTCACCTATGGTCATGAACTTTGGGTCATGACCGAAAGAACGAGATCCCGGATACAAGCGGCCGAAATGAGTTTCCTCCGCAGGGTGTCGGAGCGCTCCCTTAGAGATAGGGTGAGAAGCTCTGTCACCCGGGAGGAGCTCAGAGTAGAGCCGCTACTCCTCCACATCGAGAGGAGCCAGTTGAGGTGGCTCGGGCATCTGTACAGGATGCCCCCTGGGCGCCTCCCTCGGGAGGTGTTCCGGGCATATCCCACCGGAAGGAGGCCCCGGGGAAGACCCAGGACACGCTGGAGTGACTATGTCACCCGGCTGGCCTGGGAACGCCTTGGGGTCCCTCCGGAAGAGCTAGAGGAAGTGTCTGGGGAGAGGGAAGTCTGGGGGTCCCTGCTCAGGCTGCTGCCCCCGCGACCCGGCCCCGGATAAGCGGAGGAAGATGGATGGATGGATGGATGGATGGTCTCAGTTGTTGGTTTCGTGCGTTTTGTTGATGATTTGACAAAAGACCACTTAGGGTAGCCGCAGGTCTGGAGGGCTGTCCTGATGTGGGATGTTTCCTTCTGTTTTCCCTCTCCACTCGATGGAACCTCCTGGGCCCGGTGTTGTAGAGTCCGAATAACTCCCAGTTTATGTTCCAGGGGGTGGTGAGAATCAAACAGGAGGTATTGGTCAGTGTGTGTGGGTTTCCGGTAAACCTCGATGCTGAGGTTACCATCCTTCCCAACCGACACTGCACAATCCAGGAAGGGGAGCTTGTTGTCCTTGACGTCCTCCCTGGTGAAACAGATGTTCCTGTCGACTGAATTTATGTGTTGGGTGAAGGCCTCCACTTCTTGGGATCTGATTTTGACCCACGTGTCATCCACATATCTGAACCAGTGGCTTGGCATTGTACCTTTGAAGGACTTCAGCGCCCGCTCCTCCACTTCCTTCATGTAGAGGTTGGCCACGATGGGGGACACTGGGGAACCCATGGCACAGCCGTGTTTTTGCCTGTAGAAGCCTTCATTGTATTTGAAATAGGTGGTGGAAAGGCAGAGGTGTAAAAGGATTCAAAGGATTGGTCCGGGCTGAGGTTGGTTCTGGTGTTTAAGGAAGTTAAGGAAGTTTAAGGAAGTGTCCATTTGGAGACGTTTCTTGACCATCTCCACCACTGCATCAGTGGGGATGCAGGTGAAAAGGGAAGTGACATCGAAAGAGACCATGGTTTCGTCTGGTGAACAAGTGAGGTTCTGGATCTTGTTTGTGAAGTCTATGGAGCTGTGGATGTGGTGTCTGGTGTTCCCCACCAGCGGGGACAGGATACCGGAAAGGTGTTTGGAGATATTGTATGTCACCGAGTTAATGCTGCTTACAATGGGTCTGAGTGGAGCTCCTTCCTTGTGTATCTTTGGGAGGCCATAGATGCATGGTGTGGCCTCCCCTGGGTACAGGCGGTAGTAAGTGGGGCGGTCAATGGCGTGGTCTTTCTCTAACTGTTGTAGACAGTCTATAACCTTCTTCTTGTAGTTGCTGGTGGGGTCCCTTTTCAGGGCTTTGTATGTCTCCACGTCGCTGAGGAGTGAAGTCATCTTGCTGTGGTAGTCCGCAGTGTTGAGGATGACGGTACATCTCCCTTTGTCTGCTGGCAGGATTGTGATGCTCGGGTCCTTGCTGAGTGAAGAAATTGCCTGTCTTTCCTCTCTGGAAATGTTGGAGGGTGGTATCTTTGCACTGGCCAGTGTTGCTGACACCTTCAGGCGGATCTGTTCAGCTTCAGGGGGGCTCAGCTTGTTGTTTCTGATTGCTGACTCTGTCGCTGTGATGAGGTCCACTACAGAGAGCTGTTGTGGGGAGATGGCAGAATTCAATCCCTTGGTCAAGACTTCCCTCTCTGGTTTCGTGAGGGATCTGTGGGATAGGTTCTTCACCCGTTGGTCTTGGATCTTGGCCGGTGTGGGCTCCTCCTGATCCCGTCCTGATGGCTCAGATCTGGTGTCTGTTTTGTATGTTCTGTTCAGTAAGGTCTGGAATTTTTGAGTCTGCCGTTCTTTGCTAATGTTGTGTTGGGCTAGCTGTGCCTTTGTGATGAAGTTGGATACCTCTTCACGGATGGCGGCGGGAAGAATAGCTGTGAGTTTTTCTTCCATCTGTTGGATCTTGTCTTTTAGTGCATCTATGGTGAAGTGAACCTGTCTGATCCTTTCGTTCAGGAGGTGGTTTTGTGCTTTGGTCAAAATAAGTTCTGCTCTGTGTCCCTTGACTGTGGATATCAGGTGTAAACTCTTTGGAGTTTCCACCACTCAGGGTTTAAATACCTGGCTTTCCTGTTACAGTCTCAGAACTGAAGAAGCCTCTTGGATGAGAGGCGAAACGTCTTCAAACAAGATAAGAAGTCCAGTTGCCTTATTTTCTACAACCCACAGGATAAAGATGACCTGGATGACTGAGAACCTTCACAGACTAGTAAGAAAAACAACTTTTGCCCGTCAAGACGATGCCATTAATCTGCGCTCACCAAGCCTGCGCGTGACTTGCCCAGACGTGTCCCCTGCTCCATAAGCCATGGATTCCCCAACCGAAATGCAACTTCTTCCTGGTGTGACTGAAGCAGAAGCTGGTGACTGGGAGGTGAGATCCGAGCAATCTGCATCAGGCTCTGTTCGTGCGCCGTCACGACACAGATCAACATGCAGCTCTCAAAAGAGCACCGTGCCTGCAACTGCGAAAGCCAAAGCTCAAGCAGCAAGAACCAAAGCAACCTATTCTGAAAGGGAAATGGCACTGGAACTTCAGAAAGCTGAATCAGAACTATGAACTGCCAAAGCAGAAGCTGAATTGGAGGCATTGTGGTGTAGAGAAGAAATGGAGGCTGCAATAGCTGAAGCAGCAGTTCTTCAAGCAGAATTAAAAGATGACAACAGCCTCGGGGAACCGGGGTCAGGGCTGAACCAAAGGTACTTCACTGCACGCAATGTGCCACCACAAAGAGAGATAAAGCAAGAAAGCCTCACCACTTCGCCCAACCTGCACAGCCACCCACTTCCACCAGAATGTCCTCCAACGCAGCCAGCCGTAAGACCTCCAGCACAGCCCCTGAGACCGACACCAGCTTCAAGACGGCTGCTACTGCCACCACAGGTAGCAGTACAGCCACAGCATCCACCCATGCCACCTGCAAGTGCGTACTACATCCCACTCCAAGCAACCAAGCATGGCAGGGAGAAAAAGACTATGGGCTGCCTATTCCAGCTCCACGCCCTACTCTGCCTTGTCACACGCCCGCCCCGCCCAAGATGGCTACAGCTCCCGACAGCTGACCTGGCTAAGTTCATCGCTAGAAATCAGATTGTCTCTATGATAAAGCAGAGAATTACTGGGCGTGGAAAGCCTCATTCTGCAATGCCATAGACAATATAGGCCTGTCAGTAGCAGAAGAGACTGACCTTCTGATCAAATGGCTCGGCAAAGAGTCGTCTGAGCAAGCACGCAGGCTCATAGCAGCCTACATTAGAGACCCCCACACTGTAGAAAAAGATCCTAATTTTACGGATAATAATTCTAATTTTTATAAAGTAAATTTCTGTTTTTCAAAAATAGTGTATGCAGGACTGTGAAATTATAGAAATCACCTGTGAATTCAAAGTCCAACCATTATTTTACAGATTATGCCTATAATGACAGATTACATTTATTTATCATTTTTTAAATGAAAAGTCACTGTATAATTTTCAGTGTATTTTTCAGTTTTATTTGTTTATATACATTTTCATGTAAAATTATATAAATAATCTGTAATTAAATGTGTAGCTTGTTATTAGAAAGGTCAATGTCCATACTTAGAGTTTACAGTATTCCTCTGTAATTTTATGACTAATGTGGTTAGTTTTACATTTAATTGCATTTACTTTCATATTCAAATTTTCTAATTCTGGATTTAAAAAGAGCAAACTTTTTTCATCTTTTGAGTGGACAAAGACTACAAAGCTGTTTGTGAAGAGATTTCTAAGGATCTTGCGTTTCTGGACACTGGATAATGAAATAGTCAACACATAAAACAAAATACACATTTATTTAATTTTTAAAAAAGAAGTAATTTTTCTCTATCATTCCCCTGTTGCTGTTGCATGAAACAAAACCCATTGGCTGTCTCATCATGAGTATTTGAACATGATTGGTGGTCTGACTGTCATCAAGGCTCATGGCCAATGACAACTGCGTGCGCCGAATTTGAAAATAAGCGCTACTGCTGCTGGGAAATGGGAGCTGCGACGCTCCTCAGTCGTTCACCAGTGATAATCATGTGGATTATTTTACGATATGGATGTAACCCTTTTACCACCGGCTCATATATTAAAACCCACCTTATGTCTTCAGGTGCAGTCTTAACCCTGGTTAAACATTTTATGGTAAAAGACACATTTCAAAAAGTAAATATCAGTCTAGGGTGCTGTATGATTCCCACTCTTAAATAACTTTGGAGACTATGGGGAATACACTTGGCCTGTAAACTCTCATGTAACTTAACACTTCAATAATAACACACAATACAATAAAACCAACACAAGATCTCAGTTTTAGGAAATGTATTACTAATTTGCAGGAAACACACATCAAACCTTTCTCTATGGAGAAGAGGAAATATAGAAAATAAAATAATAGGACCCCGGGGTATAGTTTTGTCTTTTCTCAAACTGTCTAATTTTATTTTGAGTGCACTCTGTATTTACTTTCGTTGGCGCGCTTTAGTTGGAGCTCATGATGGAAACATTTGATACCAGTACCTCTGTGTGTCGGTGAAGTCAGCAAGACCAGGCCACAGCTGATGAATCGCTCGCTCCTTGTGGTAGTAATCGTTCCCGCCCGAAGCAGCTCGCAGCGACAACCCTCCGGCTCCCTCAGCAACAGCGAAACGTCCTCCGTCAACGACTCTCTCCCGAAACGACTCTCCGAAACTCCTCCGTCCGTGCAGGCGGTGTTTCCCCTCAGCGTGGACCGTGGCGTTAGCCTAGCTCCTGCTAGCTAATATGTAACCGAACTTGCCTCGTGTTCACCAAACAGAAGCGGTGGTAGAGAGTCCGACTCACGCTGACTCAGAACACGTCGTTCAGCTGCAGTTCACAATCCGTTACTGACAAAAATCAGCACTGACGACACACACGGTCCCGGAGTCTCCGCCCCACGCCATTCACCCCTTGCTCTTTTCCTGGTTCGTCTCTCGGGTCTCTCCCGGAAGTGCAAACCCTCCAAGGTCATGAACTCACGCACATAAGGTAACGTAATAGAATCACTTTCAACTTTTTAAAGGCATTCAGACCCCATGAAATGATGTTTTTAAAGCCACTCATTTTAAACAAATTATTTAAACATTTTAATACCTTATTTATATCAAATGGTTATTTATGTAAATTTTAACTTCACCTTAAACTGGCATTTTATCCTTAACTTATTCCCATGAAAATATACAACAAATATCACTGATATTTATCAGAGTATTACATGGAAAAACGGATTACTGAGTAATGGAGAACCAGTCGGGCGGAACCTGGTCCCTATGGGAGGTTGAATGAATTTACCAGTGTAGTGTATTGATGTGTTGATGAAAAATGATCACCGCTGACACGTCTTCTCTCTCCGATAAGAAGACTTTATTGTGGGAAAAAACAATGCCAGAACCTCTGGCCGAATCTGAGGGAGTCTCCGGTGCCAATTGTTGGACGCCCCCCTCTTCAGCTCCAAACCCACTCCTTATATACCATTTCTGAGCACATTCCTTAGTCAGCAAAACGCCACCATCCATCCATATGGTTGATGACCTTTGACCCTACCCCTTATCTTTTAGGCTACCAGACCATCTGGCCTATACGATTCTAGACCTTTAAGGTTAGGCAAACATCCTGCTTATCTGACAGTTTATTTGTGAAAACAACTTAAGACAGAAGGCCCTAATGGCACAGGAACAAACAGAGGAAATCCTAGCCACCCAAGTTAGGTATGAGAAGGAGATAGGGTTCGGACACCACATTAGGGGCCCGTTGCACAAAACTAGGATAAGGGATTAAGCCGGGATATCTTGGTTATCCTGGCTCAACTTATCCATGATCCAGTTGCACAAAAGTGGGATAGGGGAAAGTGGGATATGTTATGGCATAAGTTACCGTGGAGATTTATTCTGTGGAGCTAGCCTGCTCCAGACCAGGCTAAGTTGCAGGATCTCTTTAATCTCATCGCTTATCTCAGTCAGCAGTCATTACAAACGGAAACCAATAGTTATTCCACTGCCCACTACACAATGTTATCACATTCAACTAGATCCACTCTCATTATTTAAACATTTGTGATCATTATTTTCAATCATTGTAGATAAATGACGATTTTAGATGATGTTGCAACCATTAGATAATTTACAGTTTCCGACAGACTATATATAAAATACACATCCCACATAAATATAAATACACACATGATGTTCTTTTATTGAGTAAGGATAAATCAAAGCAGGTAAACCATCAGCTCCTTTCAAAGCTGAAGGCACACAGTGACTCTACAAGTTAGAGAGCACGGAATCAAAGCATGTTATACAAGAATAAATACTACACATTCACAAAGGTCTGTATATAATACACCACGTATGTCTGCACACTGAAATAAATGCAGGACGAATCCATACACAACAAATGAACTGACAAATGAATGGATGCAGTAGCCTCCCTGCAGGGTGCTGAAGCATAACCTGAAGTAGGCCCAACTTCCCCAAGTCCCAAGCAGCCAGAAGCACCAGTTTATCAAAAAAAACGATATTTATTTACAACTAAGGAAGCACAATGACTAAACAAATAACAGAAGTGATAGAAAAAGAACTTCAGGGAGAACCAAGGCCAAAATAATAAACAGAACAATGCTATCTTAGAAAAAAAAAAAAAAACTCTATCCTGAACCAAGAACTAAACAACATAGGCTAACCTTCCTGGCTTAACAAAACACAGGAGAAAAAAGTTAAATCAAAAAGGCGGTTCACCCCTACTAAATCACTTCGCAATTTACACGTGCAATGACCAAAGAGTAATGGCTGGTTGGAAGTTGAGGAGGCTGCGGGACGCCGGTCGCTGCTACTGCCCCTTTTTACGCTCCATCTTTGGCCATATATAGCTCCTCTGCGGGTCATTAGCCAATCCGGGGACGGAAGAGCCTCCTCCAATCCTGCGCGCTGCCGCTATTAACAAAGATAGAGAAAAAAACAAGAACACACACTCCAACAAAAAAACACCCCCGACAGCAGCCGTAACACCTGTATACACACAGTATACAGCACAGACAACATAAGAGGCCAAATCAATTTAAATCGAAAAAAATATACAAATAAAAAAAAAAAAAAAAAAAAACACACAAATTCCTCTGCCAAAGCAGGCCATGTATAACTGAAATTCACAGTATGTGTCTTTACCGATACAGGACATATTTAATTTAAATTTAACGCATACATATTAACTAAAATAATTTGAAATAAAAATCAGTTAACTCAATAATTTGGAGGACAGTACAGGCCACAGTGATGTCACGTGCCCTCAAAGCGCTGACCCCTAAGTCATGAAGACAGTGAAAGTGTGCCTTCTGGAGGCCAAAGGTCATTTTGATCCTGGCCCTTGTCCTGCCATGGGCCTGATTGTAGGCCTGCTGTGCTTCCTGGGAGTCTGTGTATGGTGGCAGGAGAAAAGGCTGGCAGGCCTGTCCCCCTGTCTCCCTGCGACCCCCAGAGAATTCACCTGTCAATACAAAATCTCATCATCAAAATCTCATCAATAGAGTGACATTCTTGACACAGCCATGATGCAAAAAGTGGTTATTAATAGAGGTGGTGTGGCTCACCCTGTGATAGGTGCTGATAGATTCCAGAAGTCTGAAAGACTAGGGAGTCAAGCACTGAGCCAGGCCACTTTGCCACAACATTGCTGATTAGACAGTCAGCAGTGCAGACCATCTGGAGTTATAAGATGAAGACTATTAAACCTGCCGTCACACATCACATGTACAGTGTTCATTAATTGACACTATCAAAAAGTCATGTTCACCTGAACATTAATGCTGTGAAAGGATTTCCTATTCACAAAATCCGCCTCATGGGCACCTGAGGGGGATTTAGAGAGAGAGAGAGAGAGCGGCTAATGACACAGCAAACATAAGATAAACTTTATTTATCACAAAGGGAAATTCAGTTAAGTCAGCAAGCTCATCTATATATCAAAGAGTTATACAGTGTGATGGAGTTACATTTACACAATTTCACTCAAATCTGCAGTCAATTTCAACTCAACTCATTCACAACCAGATTACAGCTACGTTTTCGGGAAGTTAATTAACTGTTTGGACTGTAATGATGTGATGGTTTCAGCGGAGCAGTGAGTGTGTATTTGTGCACTATACTTACGCATTCAGGCGGTCTGCAATACTTTGCCACGCTTCGTCTTGTTGTTTAATAACTGTGGTGGTGTTGCCTTTCTTTTGATTTGCTCCTTTACCTTCTCGTGAGCCTCCATGAGGATTTCTGTCTCCGACGGGAAAAGTACGCCGCTCTAGTTGTCATGGTGAATCGGTGAATCTGTGATCGATGGCGGGGTCTATTTGAGGAAGCCGCGTGCACATACTGATCAAGGATTGGTTTCACCTGGCTTGATGAATCCGTGTCTGCTCATCCTGGCTTGGTCTTTGTGCAACCAATTAAGCCTGGACGCTCTTGTTTTGGATTCGTTGAACCCAGCTCAGTCATTTAGCCTGGATGTCTGAATCCTAGTTTTGTGCAACGGGCCCCAGGTAAGACAATATTTCTCTGTTGTTATTGTAGTGTTGTTTGTGTTGGTGCCATCAGTATGGCGCTACGATGAGGGGGGAGGGTAACAGACTAGGGGCCCGTTGCACAAAACTAGGATAAGGGATTAAGCCAGGATATCTTGGTTATCCTGGCTCAACTTATCCATGATCCAGTTGCACAAAAGTGGGATAGGGGAAAGTGGGATATGTTATGGCATAAGTTACCATGGAGATTTATTCTGTGGAGCTAGCCTGCTCCAGACCAGGCTAAGTTGCAGGATCTCTTTAATCTCATCGCTTATCTCAGTCAGCAGTCATTACAAACGGAAACCAATAGTTATTCCACTGCCCACTACGCAATGTTATCACATTCAACTAGATCCACTCTCATTATTTAAACATTTGTGATCATTATTTTCAATCATTGTAGATAAATGACGATTTAAGATGATGTTGCAACCATTAGATAATTTACAGTTTCCGACAGACTATATATAAAATACACATCCCACATAAATATAAATATACACATGATGTTCTTTTATTGAGTAAGGATAAATCAAAGCAGGTAAACCATCAGCTCCTTTCAAAGCTGAAGGCACACAGTGACTCTACAAGTTAGAGAGCACGGAATCAAAGCATGTTATACAAGAATAAATACTACACATTCACAAAGGTCTGTATATAATACACCACGTATGTCTGCACACTGAAATAAATGCAGGACGAATCCATACACAACAAATGAACTGACAAATGAATGGATGCAGTAGTCTCCCTGCAGGCCTGTATACACACAGTATACAGCACAGACAACATAAGAGGCCAAATCAATTTAAATCGAAAAAAATATACAAATAAAAAAAAACAAAAAAAAAAACACACAAATTCCTCTGCCAATGCAGGCCATGTATAACTGAAATTCACAGTGTGTGTCTTTACCGATACAGGACATATTTAATTTAAATTTAAAGCATACATATTAACTAAAATAATTTGAAATAAAAATCAGTTAACTCAATAATTTGGAGGACAGTACAGGCCACAGTGATGTCACGTGCCCTCAAAGCGCTGACCCCTAAGTCATGAAGACAGTGAAAGTGTGCCTTCTGGAGGCCAAAGGTCATTTTGATCCTGGCCCTTGTCCTGCCATGGGCCTGATTGTAGGCCTGCTGTGCTTCCTGGGGGTCTGTGTATGGTGGCAGGAGAAAAGGCTGGCAGGCCTGTCCCCCTGTCTCCCTGCGACCCCCAGAGAATTCACCTGTCAATACAAAATCTCATCATCAAAACCTCATCAATAGTGACATTCTTGACACAGCCATGATGCAAAAAGTGGTTATTAATAGAGGTGGTGTGGCTCACCCTGTGATAGGCGCTGATAGATTCCAGAAGTCTGAAAGACTAGGGAGTCATGGACTGAGCCAGGCCACTTTGCCACAACATTGCTGATTAGACAGTCAGCAGTGCAGACCATCTGGAGTTATAAGATGAAGACTATTAAACCTGCCGTCACACATCACATGTACAGTGTTCATTAATTGACACTATCAAAAAGTCATGTTCACCTGAACATTAATGCTGTGAAAGGATTTCCTATTCACAAAATCCGCCTCATGGGCACCTGAGGGGGATTTAGAGAGAGAGAGAGAGAGAGAGAGAGAGAGCGGCTAATGACACAGCAAACATAAGATAAACTTTATTTATCACAAAGGGAAATTCAGTTAAGTCAACAAGCTCATCTATATATCAAAGAGTTATACAGTGTGATGGAGTTACATTTACACAATTTCACTCAAATCTGCAGTCAATTTCACGAACAATTTCAACTCATTCACAACCAGATTACAGCTACGTTTTCGGGAAGTTAATTAACTATTTGGACTGTAATGATGTGATGGTTTCAGCGGAGCAGTGAGTGTGTATTTGTGCACTATACTTACGCATTCAGGCGGTCTGCAATACTTTGCCACGCTTCGTCTTGTTGTTTAATAACTGTGGTGGTGTTGCCTTTCTTTTTGATTTGCTCCTTTACCTTCTCGTGAGCCTCCATGAGGATTTCTGTCTCCGACGGGAAAAGTACGCCGCTCTAGTTGTCATGGTGAATCGGTGAATCTGTGATCGATGGCGGGGTCTATTTGAGGAAGCCGCGTGCACATACTGATCAAGGATTGGTTTCACCTGGCTTGATGAATCCGTGTCTGCTCATCCTGGCTTGGTCTTTGTGCAACCAATTAAGCCTGGACGCTCTTGTTTTGGATTCGTTGAACCCAGCTCAGTCATTTAGCCTGGATGTCTGAATCCTAGTTTTGTGCAACGGGCCCTAGGAGTCGGTTAGAAATGCAGTTGGTAATCGTAACCATCAACATTTTATTATTATTATTGTTATTGTTATTATTATTAACCAACAGTGAGAACGATGTTGCACCCGGTGCACGGCTTCAGAAAAGCCTATGAATTATGCAGGTTCGGTCGCTTTTCCGCTGTTTTGCTAACACTCCTCCGGTCCATGCGCATTTGTTTTTAGCAAAGCTGGCGAAAAAAGCTATTCATGGAGCGCTGGATAACGTTATATAACACATACGGTGATACGACGTGTAGTATTAACCGTCATAAAAGGAAGAGTGTGGGTCACGAAGCGTGTTTGTGTGCGGTGCGCAGAGACGAGAGCTGGGACACCGGGCCAAGTGCTGCACATTAGCTATAGCAACAGTTTTACAATGTGTAAGTAGAGAATTTCAGTGTGTGTTGCTATCATGTCTTAATGTTGTCATATGCTTAGACTAAGTCAGCATGGGAGGTGAATGCATAGAGTCAGTGTATAACAGAAAACTGCCTTTTATCCATTTGTACACTTAGAGAGGACGAGCACACAGAAGCAAAGGTCTCCTGCTGTCACTTCACCTGGACCGCTGCCTCCAGTCTACTGCTCATGGTTCCCATGGATTTGTGAGTAATAACTCATAAGTTGTTTTATTATTAGTTATGAACACGGTGTAAAGTATGCAGAATTGCTGAAAGTTTCTTTAGAAAGCAGAGAGCTCTGGCTGTTGAAGAAAACATGAAAATATCATGAGCTACATATTGTACTACAAAATATAGCATACATAAAAATACTGCTCTCTGTGCTTGCTGGATAAAAGTAACATGCTAAAAGGGCTCAATGGTAGACAAATAAGATGAAGCAGTCTTAATGTGCAAGGGGTAAAAATGCTACAGCTGATAATGATGGCAGGAGCAACACCACATTACAGGCTGAAACTGTTAAAAAGTCTGACTGCCATGTTTTCTCCAACAGAATACATGTATCTGCCTCTCACCAGTCTGCTGAGATCAAGAACTGCTTGGCAAGATGGTGTGATGCTGTATTTGGGACTTTTTAGTATCAGCAACTTCACTTTGTGTCTTCCTTCAGGTAGCACTCTTCATACATACATATTTACACCCAATATGAAGAGACTTATTCACTGGTGTTTATCATATGTGATTTCATAAAGACATGATAGACATTAGTAGGAAGCTGTAGAAGATGTATTGCACCATACCATACAGAAGTAGTTGAAAGTGCTTTAATCTAAATCAAAATCAGGAATCATGCACTTGTAAACACAAACACAGATACATGTCTGTGAATGTTCTCATTCGTCCAGGTCATTGTTATCTCTCTCTCAAATTAAATCGAAGGCAACTGGACTTGTATTTGTCTGTGGAAGACGTTTCGCCTCTTATCCAAGCGGCTTCATCAGTTCGTATGCAGTGGTCGTATGCATTGGTCTCTCTAGTCCGCACTAGTCTGACCGAGGTCAGACTAGTGCGGACTAGAGAGACCAATGCATACGAACTGATGAAGCCACTTGAATAAGAGGCGAAACGTCTTCCACAGACAAATACAAGTCCAGTTGCCTTCGATTTAATTTGAGAGAGAGATAACACAGATACATACACACGCGCTAGAGATGAAACAGCTACCAGTTTCACTCCAGTGTGTTATGTGCCATCAACATGGTGGAAGGCACAGACACTGTTACTCTGAAGATTTTTCCATCCATCACTTCTTTTTTTCTTTTCTTTTTTTTACACTCAAGTTAGATAATGTGGCTCCCGTTTATCAAAATTGTGTAGGATCTGATGTAGATCCTGGTGTAAAATCAGCATACACCAGTTATGTCATGTCATGTGATTTATGAAAGATGTGTATGTTGCTGATTTCAGTGTAAAACTGGTAATTTAAATATCATGCTTCAATATATTCCTGCTTTAAAGGCCTCGTCCTGCCCCCTTTAAGACATTCAGACATGGAAGAAGCACTATATGGCCCTTTTCCACTGCACAGTTACAGCTCTGTTCAGCTTCACTTGGCTTGTTTTGGGTCATTTTTCCATTACATCTCAAAACTCGTGTGAAAGAATAACAACAGTTGCAGTACAGATCAGTGAGCGCTGTTGTCGGTGTGTTGTTGATGTTTAGTCAGGTTGAACATTTTCTGTATATCTTCTACAGATAATTTAAATAATAGATTTAAAAAAATCATACTTTTTGTCTCCCAGATTCACCAAGGAGCCAGCCGATTACTAGCAATTGGAAGATGGACTTCTCTTCATCTGCTACGTTGCAACATCATTTCTGGTACAGAATCACTGACCTCTGTGGTATGTTTTGATTTTACTTGTTATTACATCGCATAAAACAAGGGGCCACAACCCCCTCAGCTTCACAGCACACCACTTTCGGAGATGAAATCATCATCTCCTTATAATGGACCCAAATAGGCAAGACCATAGACCAATTAAAAAATGTCAGTTTTAGTTTTTCAAATCACACTCAGGGGCTCTGATGGACTGTTTCTGAACAATTGCTTTTTATTGTAAATTTAAAGCTGAATACATTAAATAATAGTGCTACAAAGGCAATAATGTTGTGTTTTTTTACTTGGGCTGAAAGTCTTGTCAACTGACCCATGCATTTATATTTCCACATTTATATTTTATGAGAAATGGAACAAACTTTGATCTGAATCATGAAATAGTGCAATGACTTAGTTTTTAACATTATTTTACATACTTCATCTTGCAGAATTTGTGTTCACATTTAATGTGTAAGTTTGAGATTATTTCAGAATGTGTTACATAGTAGTTTTACTATTTAAACCATAAACATTGAAAAATCAAACAAAATATAAAATAGTGGGTTTTTGTCTGCAGAAACTGGAGTGTTTCATCATGATTATTTTGAAAAAGACTCTTAAATAACAGTTTTTCACTGCCAAAACACAATGGATTTTGCTACATTTGAAGTGTTTGACTGTAATAATTTTGACAAAAATCTTTCAAATAACAGTTTTTTGCTGTGAAAACACATGTGGTTTCCCTATATTCAAATTGCTCAATGATAATTTTATTGACAAAATCTTTTAAATAACAATTTTTTCATTGTGGAAACACAAGCGGTTTTCCTATATTCAAAGTATTTGATCGTATTAATTTTGGAAAAATCTCTTAAATAACATTTTTTAAATGCAGAAACACAGTTTGATCATAATAATCCAGGAAAAATCTGTTAAAAAACAGTTTTATTTCTGTAGAAATGTGCACAGAATCACCTTTTGAAGGTGTATAATTCTCATAATTAGAGGGAAAAAAATATAAAATAAAGGTTTTTCTTTGTAGAATTATGAATGGAAAGTTCTGTAAAATCCTGGTAATATCACATCATTTGAAGTAGGAGATTTTACTTTAATTTTAAGGTTTTTGTTTGGCAGCCATTGCTGCCAGTCATTTGACCGTTTTTTAAGTTGTTTTTTTTTTTTTTTACAGTGCAGGGCACGGTTCGCCAGACTGGAAAGCTTCCCGAAAATCTCCAACAAAGAGCCAGCAAAGCTACGTGACTTAGCCGACCTGCTACAAGAACTGTATGCAGCAAAGCAGGATGGATTCTTTCCAGGACAGGCTTACCTGGACACTGCTAGGGGAGTAGCCCCAGTCGTAGAAAAGCTCCCATACAATCTACAGGAGAAGTGGATGTCCTACAGCTCTCAGAAAGTAAAAGCAACAGATTCCTTTCCCCCCATTCGCTGTGTTTGTCAACTTTGTCCAGAACCAAGCCAAAGCAAGAAACAATCCCAGTTTCAGAGTCACCATGCCACCTCCACCTGCCACAAACAGAGACAAGCCCAAAAGCATCCAGAGTAAAGTCAACCAGCCCGTTGCAGTCCACAAGACTCAAGTCGCCGAGTCCAGCCAGAAAGGTGAGCCTGGAGCTGACACTTTAGATCTCACCAAGCAATGCCCAATCCACAAAAAGCCCTATTCATTAGGCACATGTAGGAGCTTTAGAGACAAACTGCTAGCTGACCGTAAGCAGTATCTCAAAGACAATTCCATCTGGTACCGTTGTTGTGCTTCAAACACAAACATTGCGAAGAACTGTGACAAAACCATAATATGTGCCGAATGTCAGAGCAAGAAGCACGTCGAAGCCCTCCACCCAGGTCCATCACCATGGAAAGCAAAGCCACTCCCACCTACGTCAGAGGACTGCAGGGAGGGCAGTGAGAACCAGCAGCCTCCAGAGACAGTCTCCTCCAAGTGCACTGAAGTATGCGGTGAGGGGATGAGTGCTAGAGGTTGCTCCAAAATATGTTTAGTTAGTGTCTATCCACAAGGCCAGAGAGAAGCAGCAACCAGAGTGTATGCTATCATTGATGAGCAAAGTAATAAGTCCCTTGCACATTCAGAATTCTTTGAGATCAGCACCCCATCTTCGTACACTCTGAAGACGTGTGCGGGCAGCATAGAGGCATCCGGAAGGAGAGCGTGCAGCTACATGCTGGAGTCACTGGACGAGAAGACCTGCGTCCCTCTCCCCGTCCTCATTGAATGCAGTGAACTCCCAGACAACAAGTCTGAAATTCCAACACCCAGTGCAGCTTTGCATCACCCTCACCTGAGATGCATAGCCAGTGAGATTCCCCCCTTAGACTCCAATGCCCAGACACTGCTGTTGCTAGGGAGAGACATTTTGAGTATACACAAGATCAGAAAACAAATTAACAGCCCCGACAATGCCCCTTTCGCTCAAAAGCTAGACCTAGGCTGGGTGGTGATTGGTGATGTGTGCCTTGGCACGGCGCACCACCCCTCATCAGTCACTTCCCTCAAAACATGTGTCCTGGGAAATGGCCGCCCGAGCTACCTCACACCCTGCTCCAGCCACCTGCGTGTGAAAGACCCTCCACACAGCCACTCAGTCCTTCATGTTCCTCCGCCTCAGCAAGCCGCTGTCCACACTGCTCCTCTGCTTCATGGGGACGACCTGGAGTCCTCCGTATTCCACTGCACCGACAAAGATCACCAACCTGCTCCATCCATCGATGACCTCAACTTCCTGAAGATCATGGATACTGAGGTATGTCAAGATAGCACTCAAAGCTGTGTCGCACCCTTACCTTTTCGGGTCTGCCAAACAACAGAGACTATACCATGAAAAGACTAAAGTCAGTCTGCCGCACACAAGAGAAAAAACCTGCCATGAAAGATCATTACATGCAGTTCATGCAAAAAATGATTGACAGTCAGCATGCAGAGATTGCCCCAGTCCACCAAGAAGGACAAGAAAGCTGGTATTTGCCGTCCTTTGGCATCTACCATCCCAAGAAACCCGAACAGATTTGCATAGTGTTCGATTCAAGTGCCCAGTATGAAGGGATCTCACTTCACAATGTCCTGCTCAAAGGCCCAGATCTGAACAATGACCTGTTAGGCGTCCTCATCAGGTTCAGAAGACAGAAAATTGCAGTGACTGCAGATATTCAACACATGTTTTACTGCTTTGTAGTCAAGGAGGAGCACAGAGACTACCTGAAGTTTCTATGGTTCCACGACAACAACTGGGACAGTGAAATTGTGGACTACAGAATGTGTGTGCATGTGTTTGGTAACACACCATCTCCTGCTGTAGCAATATACTGCCTCAGGAGAGCAGCGAGAGAAGCAGAATCTGAATTTGGCTCTGATGTCAGAGCATTCATTGAGAGAGACTTTTATGTTGACGATGCTCTGAAGTTGTTTGTAACAGAGTCCGAGGCCATCAGTGTGGTGAAGCGGGCACAGGAGATGCTCTCCCACAACCGCCTCCGGTTGCACAAGATCATGTCAAACAGTGCAGCTGTCATGGTTGAATTTCCCCCTGAGGACCATGCAAGCAGCATCAAAGACCTGGACTTTGCCACTGATGACATCCCCATGCAGCGTAGCCTGGGTATCAGCTGGAACATAGTCACAGACACATTCACCTTTCAAGTGCAGAGAGACGACAAGCCCTTCACACACAGAGGTGTGCTCTCAACCATAAACAGCATCTTCAACCCGCTCGGCTTTCTCTCACCTGTAACCATACAAGGGAGATCGCTGCTGAGAGAGCTGTTGATTCTGTTGCTGCAATCTCTTTATGTTCTATTTCATGGATGTTTTATGTCATAATTGTGTTGCACGAGTAGTAAAAACATAACATTGTTAAAATCAAAAGGGGCCTCACCTTTTTAAGGCAGGGGCCTAGTAAGAGAAAGATAACACCATTATCTTTGGAGTTCATCCTATGAATGTGCAGCTGTTTTGTCATTGTCCTGGTTGAATCTTCCTTCTGATGCTATACTTCACTGGGCTCAATGACACAAATAGCTACTGAAAGCTCCCTGACAAGTTCAGAAAGCCTATCACACGCTCTCAAGTGAGATGATTATGAGTTCTCTCCAAAATTTGCTGCCTGTCCAATAGTATACTGTGTCAACCCAGGGATAGTTGTAACTGGGTATCACAACACTTGTTTTGCTGAATAATTAAGTACCTGATGTGAGATGACATTTTTTAGATAAGAACAAATGGGGTCCTGGCCCCTTTTTATTTGTCCATGGCCCTCTCACTAAACATTTTTAAGAGTTAAGGGTTATTTCCAATGGGTGCAGTGCACTTTCGATAGGAGTGGTGAAAAGGTTAATGAATTCAACACTGTATGCCAAGACCTGCTTTACAGTGGGCACAGTGAGAGTTGGGTTCACAGGGCTGTCACAGCATACTGATGAAGGCAAAACAGTAAAGGAGAGTGTCACTGCCCCCTAAAGGTGGACATCAGCAGGTGCAAAGGGAGTTGGTAGCAGCTGGTGCAGTTAAGAAAATGTCTTGTAATAATAAATGATTAGTCTTTAATTTCCTTTGACATGATAGATTAGAGAATCATTTTTGAGAATTTTCAGTCATATAAATTATTTATGAATTATTTAATTTTAGGTGTATACTTGGTTTTCCTTTACTCATTGCAGTCAATCATCCGGGCAATCATATTAATATGTATTAGTGTTGTTATTATCATTATTATTAGTATTATTCATCTATATTGATTTTTAAGTAATAGAATCCACTTGTTTCACTTTAAAATGTCTGATATTTATTTTTATTTTATTTATTTATTTATTTGTATTTTATGACTTATTTTGACAAACATATTAGTAAATAAATAAATGCAGCCTTATTTGCAATTGCAGTGTGGTATAGCATCCAATAATGTGAGTGAGGATTTGTGTATCGCTCTGTCTCAGTATCTGAACTGTATCTCACTCTGCATCTCAACAATTTGACAAAAGGTGTCAGCACCAGGTGATCTGAACCAGTGACCAGAAACAATCCCTGGGCAGAATGTTTGTTAGCCCTCCTCACATCACTCCATCCATCTCTCCTCCCCTCGTCCATGTAAAGCCACAAGCAGCACAGTTTGCTGCTCTAGAATTGACCAGTGGTACATCAGGTGGAAGAAAATCTGATCTAGTTTACTGAGATATTATTTGCATAGTATTCAAAGTGACTATTACAACTATTGTAGGAGCCATTTCTATATGAATGTATGCAATTGCCAAATTCGGCCAGTAGGTGTCCTCATGTATGGTGTGTGATTCTATATGGGTGGGAACCTTCTGGCAGGTGTCAGGTGTTGCCAGACGGAAGAGCACACAGTTTTTTGACCGCTGCGCTACGCTGCGCTACGCCACGTTATGCTATGCTGGCAGTGCTGTTATGTCTGTTTTTAATTGGTGAATAAAACTACATGGGCACAATCTGCAACGCTTAGTCCATTCTTGCAATGCTGAAGATCCAGACGGTGAGCAAACGAAGAAGCGATAGCGAGCGCGTCGATTAGTTTTAGCCTGTCTGTGCAGCCCCTCAGTGGCTTTAAGTTTAGGCTTAGCCGCTACAATAAGTCGAAAAACTCTGCTAAAGTGATAGAAGGAGTGGAATGGATCCTGGAAATCGGACTTTTAAAGACGTTGTACCTACCCGAGTCACCTGTTTGTATCCGGCTGTCGGTGAGAGGACATCGGTGGACTGGACTGAGGACCGCGGCGTCTGCTAACGCTGTTAGCATCCATCACCCTTCGTTGTTTGGAGCCGAGCCAGGCTACGCCAGCGTGAGGACAACGGGGGACCCGATCTTCACATAGAAGCGACGCTCATTCAAATGAATCATCAAGGCGCCCAACGTGAGTAGTAGCGCTACAAGTTTATGAATGGCCATTCGTGTTTATGTGCGCACATTTGTTTATTACAAGCAGGCGTAAATCCAATGCATTGGTGGTCAAAGGGTGAGAACAATTGACTAATAAACTGTGTGTGTGTGTGTCGGGGAATATCGTTATGGATGCGCGTGAAGATGTGGACGAGCCTGTAGAGGCTATTGCGCATTCGGTGGAAATGAACATTGATACAGACAGTGTTGGTGCGCAAAAGGACAAACAAAAGCGTGTTGTAAAATTAACTGCCAAGGCTTTTGCTGAAAAGTTTGAAAGGTTGCAAGCTTCTAGGAAAGGGAAGCTAAATAAGGCAGGGAAGTTAAGAGAAAAAATGCAAGCGCTTATGCAAGCCAAAGAAAAGGTAAAGGTACAATGTGTTTTTGAGGACTTTGTTAATTTGTGCGATGAAGCTCAGGATATCCATGGGTCTTTGGTTGATATTTTGCCTGATGAAGAAAAAGAAAAACACAATATATGGTTCAAAGCAAAAATGATTTGCAATAATGAATGCATTTCCAATGTAACAAAATGGTTGTCGGGTGTTACACAAAGGTCAAATGTTGATGTGGATGTTGATGATGATATAAATCCAGAGGACAGTGTTTCTAATGTGGCTAGTAGGCATTCAAGCAGAAAAACCTCAAAATCAAGCACTACTTCCTCTGCAAGGGCAAGAGTTAGAGAAGAGGCCGAGCGAGCCGCTTTGCTTGCTCAGGCTGCAGCTTTAAAGAAAATGCATGCACTGGAAGAACAAGAGCAGCAGCTCAAAAGGAGAAAGGAACAGCTTGAGCTGGAAGCCAAGCTAGCCGCATCTACAGCTAAACTAGCAGTGTTACAGGCCTCTGACACCCGAAGTAAAGCTTCATCTTATGCAAAGAGTTACTCTGTTGATGAGCAAAAGAAGGCAACAGCTGTTAACATGCTCAACCCGATGGCAAAGGAGTACAGACCTGTGTATCAAAGGGATTGGTCACTGCCAACGTATGACCCACAGCCAACTGCCATGCTAGCACAAGAGGCTAGTCAGCAATGCACAGTTGGACCAAAGGAGAGCAAGGATACAAGGATGCAAAATGTCTCCTCTACAACGCAAGTGGATGCATTCTTAGCACCTTTGGAACCCAGCATGTTAAATGCTCAGATGATGGATCAAAGTCAATTTGGAAATATCTGTGCCATAATGGAAAGGCAGAACGAAATAACATCAGCTCTTGTACATCAGCAACGTTTAATGTTATTACCAGCAAGAGATATTCCAATTTTTGATGGGGATCCTCTTCAATACATTTCTTTTAAGCGAGCATTTGAACAAGGAGTGGAAGAGAAGGTCAGTAGAGGTGATTGCTTGTATTATCTGGAACAGTTCACCAGAGGACAGCCAAGGGAGCTGGTGCGGAGCTGCCAGCACATGGCTCCAGAGTGTGGCTATGATCTTGCAAAGCAACTGCTGAAAGAACACTTTGGCAATGAGTACAAGATTGCCACTGCATACATTGAAAAGGTTTTTGCTTGGCCTGCAATAAAGGCAGAGGATGTAAATGCATTGCAAGCTTACTCTCTGTTTCTGCGCTCATGTTGTAATGTCATGGAGAAGCTACAGTACATGGGAGAATTGGATGTCCCAAGTAATATGAGAGCCGTCATGTCTAAGCTGCCATTTAAGCTGAAAGAGCGATGGAGGACTGTTGCACATGACATACTGGAAGCATCTGGGCAGAGAGCTCTTTTCAAGGATCTGGTTGCATTCATTGAAAAACATGTCCGAATACTATCTGACCCACTATTTGGTGACATTCGGGATGTGCCATCTGGACCATCTACATTCAAGGTCGGCACTAGGATGAAGTCACAACCAATAAACAAAGCGAAAGGAAACAGCTTTGCTACCAGTGTTGCACCAGTGCAATCAGTCGAGAGCTCTCAAGAGTCAAGGATGGATTCATCAGCTCATGGTTCTAAGGGGAAGTTAGCTTGTGTGTGTTGCTCCAAGAGTCATGCATTGGATGGATGTCAGCAGTTTGAAAGGAAGAAACACCGAGATAAAATAAGCTTTCTAAAGGAAAAGGAGCTTTGCTTCGGTTGTTTGTGTGCTGGGCACAGGAGTCGAGACTGCAACAAGCGTTTGACCTGCAGGGTTTGTGGTCAAAGCCATCCAAGTGTTCTTCATATTGAAAAAAAGGACACAGTGAAAGCAAACACAAAGTATTCCATGGAGCCTGTGGCATGTAACATCACAGCATCTCATAAAACATGTGGTCATACAGGGGCCGGGGAGGATCGCTGTCTTCTTTCCATCCTTCCAGTTCAAGTTAAATCCATCAAGGGGGACCGTATAATAAACACATACGCCTTTTTGGATCCTGGCAGTACAGCCACCTTTTGTTCAGAGCAGCTCATGCAAAGGCTCAATCTTGCTGGTAGACGAACCAACTTTCTCCTACAAACCATGGGACAGGAAAGGGTTGTTCCAGCAATCTCACTTTCTGGTTTGGAAATATCTGGTTTGGAGAATAATCTCTTTTACAAACTTCCTGAAGTCCTCACTCAGAGGAGGATGCCTGTGGGCATGGACAACATTGTAACCGAAGCAGATCTGGCAAAGTGGCCCTACCTAGCCAAGGTAAAAATTCCCAGCATAAAGGCTAATGTGGATTTGCTGATAGGAAGCAACGCTCCCAAGGTGTTGGAGCCTTGGGAGGTCATAAATAGCCAAGGGAAAGGCCCGTATGCTATAAGAACAGCACTGGGATGGGTTATTAATGGCCCTTTGCAAAGTAATGGCAGCAGTTTGGAAGCTGAGGTGCCTTCAGTGGTTGTCAACAGGATTTCTGTGAGCAGGTTGGAAAAAATGCTGAGTGAGCAGTACAACCATGACTTTAACGAGAGACCTACAGAGGAAAGGGGGCTCTCAAGAGAGGATATGAAGTTCATGGAGATTGCTGAAAGTTCTGCAACACTCAAAGAGGGTCATTACAGCCTGAAATTGCCCTTTAAGAAGGATGATGTGTCTCTGCCTAACAACTTCTCTGTGGCAAAGCAAAGGCTACTTGGTCTGAAGCGGAAGTTCCTTAACAATGAGCAATTTTATCAGGAGTATAAAACGTACCTCAATGGAATGATCAGCAGGGGCTATGCAGAACAAGTACCTTTACAGCAGCTTGTCAGTGGCAGTGGCAAGGTTTGGTATATCCCTCACCATGGAGTATATCATCCAAGGAAAAAGACTCTGCGGGTGGTGTTTGACTGTGGTGCAGCATGCAAAGGGGCATCATTGAACCAACAGCTCTTGCAAGGTCCCAACCTCACCAGTACGTTGCTTGGGGTCCTCATTAGGTTCAGGCAGGAACCAGTGGCAGTAATGGGTGACATCCAAGCAATGTTCCATCAGGTCAGGGTGGCAGAGGAGGACAGAGACTTCCTGCGCTTTTTGTGGTGGCCGGAGGGAGATCTGACCAAGGAGCTGGCTGAGTTTCGCATGACTGTTCATCTATTTGGTGCGGTGTCCTCGCCAAGTTGTGCCAGTTTCGCTTTGAGGAAGACAGCAGATGACAATCAGTCTGACTTTCCAGCTGCAGTGGTTCAAACAGTCAAGGAGAACTTTTATGTTGATGACTGTCTGAAGAGTATGGGCTCAGAAGAGGAAGCCACCCTCATGGTCAAAGATCTTATTGCCCTCTGTCAAAGGGGAGGTTTCACTCTGACCAAATGGATTGGCAACAATCGCACCATGTTGCAAACTCTTCCTGAGGAATACAGAGCTAAAGATATGAGTGAACTTGATCTGGACAGAGACAAACTTCCCGTGGAAAGAGCTCTTGGGTTGCAGTGGTGTGTCAAGACTGATGCATTTAACTTCAAGATGGAGGTTCGACAGAAAACATGCACCAGACGGGGAATGTTGTCTGTATCTAGTTCTGTGTATGATCCTCTGGGGTTTCTTGCGCCAGTAGTGTTGCCTGCTAAAATCATGCTACAGGAGCTTTGCAGAAGAAACGTTGGATGGGATGAGACCATACCCCGGGACATCCTGCATCAGTGGACAATGTGGATGGAAACCCTGGATGCGCTGTCTGAGTTTAAGGTTGAGAGGTGCATTAAACCTAAGGGCTTTGGACGTCCCATACACTCTCAGCTACATCATTTTTCAGATGCGAGTGAGGCAGGATATGGAGCAGTCACTTATCTCAGGATGCAGAACGATAAGGATGACATCCATGTTGCATTCCTGATGGGTAAGGCCAGAGTTACACCTTTGAAGACTGTTACTATTCCTCGCTTGGAGCTGACTGCTGCTGTTCTGGCTGTTCGTGTGGACCTCATGTTGAAGGCCGAGCTGAGGCTCCAGCTGCAAGAGTCAGTCTTTTGGACGGATAGCACTTCTGTGCTGAAATATATTATGAACGAGGACAAGCGTTTTCAGACATTCGTGGCCAACAGGATATCTGTCATCAGAGGAGCCACCAGAACTGCACAATGGCGGTATGTGAGCTCAAAGGAAAACCCTGCGGATGCTGCGTCCAGAGGGATGAAGATTGGAGATTTTATTCATGACAACAGGTGGATTGAGGGTCCAAGGTTCTTGTGTAAACCAGAAGAGGATTGGCCAGTAAACATGGTCGGGACTGCGATAGCAGCAGATGACCTGGAGGTCAAGAAAGAGGCCGTGGTAAACGTCATTAGTGTGGAGGGTTCACCTGATGCCACTGGTCGGCTTATGGCCTACTTTTCAAGTTGGATGAAACTTAAGGTTTCCGTTGCCTGGTTCCTTAGGCTGAAGAGAATTCTATTGGAAAGGTGGCACAGGAGGAGTGAGCCAGAGGCTTCCAACACCACCAAGTCAAGCTCAGACACACCAAGGCAAGCATTGTCTGTGAAGGATCTTTTGGAGGCTGAGCTTGCCATCATTCAATACTGCCAGCACCAAAGATTTGGAGAAGAGATTGCTACTCTGTCATCTGGGAAAGCTGTGAGCAGGCAAAGTAATATCTCCAGGTTGGATCCATATTTGGACGATGGGCTGCTGAGAGTGGGAGGACGGCTGGCTAGGGGCTCTCTACCCGAGGAAGCTAAACATCCGCTAATCCTCGCCAAGGATCAACATGTTGCCACTCTCATTCTAAGGCATATTCACAAGCAGCTTGGCCATAGCGGTCGCAATCACACGTTGTCCACGCTGAGGAGGAAATATTGGGTCACAAGTGCCAATTCAGCTGTGAGAAAGGTCATAACAGAATGTGTTTTCTGCAGGAGGTACAGCGGAAGAATGGTAGAGCAGAAAATGGCAGATTTGCCTAAGGAGAGGATTCTTCCTGATTATCCGCCTTTTACCAACGTTGGGATTGACTATTTCGGGCCGATTGTTGTGAGCAAAGGACGAGGCACAGCCAAGCGCTATGGTGTAGTTTTCACATGTCTAGCCAGCAGAGCGGTCCATTTTGAGGTGGCCTACTCTTTGGATACAGATGCGTGTATCAACGCTCTGCGCCGTTTCATCTGCAGGAGAGGTCAAGTTGCCCACATGCGGTCTGACAATGCAACCAACTTCATTGGAGCAGAGAGAGAGCTAAGGGAGGCGCTCGCATCATTGAATCATGCACAAATTCAAGGAGCTCTGCGGGAGAATGGAGTTAGTTGGAGTTTCAATCCTCCAGCAGGGTCACATCACGGTGGAGTCTGGGAGCGTGTAATCCGCATGGTCAGAAAGGTTTTGAGTTCAGTGCTTCAACAGCAGAGACTGGATGACGATGGACTTCAAACAGTTATGTGTGAAGCTGAAGCCATCTTAAATGATCGGCCCATCACCAAACTCTCGGATGATCCAAACGATCTGGAGCCGCTCACTCCCAATCATATCCTGCTCATGAAAGGAAGACCATCTTTACCACCTGGATTGTTTGAGCCACATGATCTATATGTGAAAAGGAGATGGAGACAGGTCCAGTATATCTCTGATCTTTTCTGGAAGCGATGGGTACGGGAATATCTACCTCTGCTGCAGGAAAGGCAAAAGTGGAACCAGGAAAGAAGAAATCTCAAGCCTGGCGATATTGTAGTCATAATGGATGCTACTGCCCCACGAGGCTCCTGGCCACTAGGAAAGGTCTTGGAGGCTTTCCAAGATAAAAAGGGAGCTGTCCGTTCAGTGCGTCTGCAGACAAAGTCTAGCGTCATTGAACGTCCTGTGACAAAGCTTTGCTTGCTATATGAGGTTACAAATTAGCAGGCCATCTCAGGTTTCTGTATATGTGGTACAAGAGACTGCATTGTGTGGTAAAATGTGTTCATTGTATCATTTTGATTATGGCTCCATGGTTTGCATTTGAAAGAATTGTATGTATGTAATCCATTACAATTAGGGGCCGGTATGTAGGAGCCATTTCTATATGAATGTATGCAATTGCCAAATTCGGCCAGTAGGTGTCCTCATGTATGGTGTGTGATTCTATATGGGTGGGAACCTTCTGGCAGGTGTCAGGTGTTGCCAGACGGAAGAGCACACAGTTTTTTGACCGCTGCGCTACGCTGCGCTACGCCACGTTATGCTATGCTGGCAGTGCTGTTATGTCTGTTTTTAATTGGTGAATAAAACTACATGGGCACAATCTGCAACGCTTAGTCCATTCTTGCAATGCTGAAGATCCAGACGGTGAGCAAACGAAGAAGCGATAGCGAGCGCGTCGATTAGTTTTAGCCTGTCTGTGCAGCCCCTCAGTGGCTTTAAGTTTAGGCTTAGCCGCTACAACTATTATTGAAACATCATTACAAATCTGCTCTCACAGAAAGATGGCAGAAAGGAAACCATATTATTGCTGTGATTGGCTGCAGAGGCTGAGATATAGTTTCGCTCTGCATCCTGTGAGGCTGTGTCATTCATGTCATGATGAGGTGCAAAGATGGGCCAGTAGCTTTGTGTTTACTCAGTAGTTATGAAGTCTGGAAGCAATGCAGGGGCCAGCTCTATGTTTTGTACTCCCTGTGCAGTTACCCTTTTTCTGCACTTAAAATAACAAGTGGTAAGCTGCCCTGTGACTCTGAGCAGGAAAGCCTCCATTCAACATTGATAGACATAGAGTGAGCAAGGGAGCAATGAGGGTGAATGCACCGTGCTTTATTTATGGAGCTGGAAGCAGCTATGACTGACAACATGGGATAACAGAGAGGTCCATCTCGCTCAACTCCCCACCCCTAAAAGCATCAGGCTGTCTCACACCCAGGATGCTGTCACAAACACACACCTACACAAACATCAATGCCATCAGTTGAAAACATTCTATCTCTAAAATGTCACCTTGTCAGTATTGCACTGCACTTGGCAACCTTTCTGACTCCATCTGGAGAAGGGTAGAATTTTGCAAACATGTGGACCATAAAAAATGAATAATAAATAATAAATTCAACAAAAGGTGTTAATAACTATATTTGGATAGAAGGTTTTGATATAAAAACTGTAATGTTCATGATGATGTTCACTGACTTGCACAAACCCTAAAAATGACTGAATATGAAATGACAGACACTAAATAGATTTGCATTTCTTGAATCACATCTTATCACACCTTAGTCCCTTAAAGTCTGCTGCTCTGTCACACACTGCATGAATTTCTTTTTTTTTTTTTCTGTTGTGTTCATTGCTTGCCCCCACTTAACCAGTGCATGAAAGCCTTTTCTCTAATAAATATTGCACCACACAAACATATATGGCCATTTACACTTTTTACTTTGACATCTCTAACAGAATCTAACTCATTTCCATTCACATCAAAATATCAGGAGTAACAATATGTGTTGTTTCTCTCTATCTGGAGCATGGGATGAATGCTTGACTACAGAGAAGAGTGACAGCTTTCACAAAATTTTGATTTCATCTCTTCTAGCATGCAGGAGTGCATTTTACAGGAGCACTTGCATTTTACAGGAGGCAGGAGCAGTTGCTTTCATTACAAATCTATATACAAACTTCAAGGCAACAGACAACGACACATAATATCATTGAAATAAAATTGAGTCTCCTTTCAAAACTGGCTATTGCAACAGAATGTTGAAAATTTAAAGATGCTTGTTGCAGTCTTTACAAAATGCCTGACAAATTATCAGTACATTAACTTTGTTGGCAAGAGATCACTTACCAGCGCTTCCACTGGTCTGACAGCCAGAGAGAGCTGGTAATAACTGCCTCACCTAGTAACAGGATGACAGCACTTTTGGAGCACTTGTCTAGAGACTGAGAAATGTGGAGGATTAGATCAGTGTGACAGAAGGTCTGATTAGCTCTGGAGAAATGGTGTCAAGCAGATAAGAGACCACAGAACACTAAGTGTCGCTTTTTTGTAAAAAAAAAAAAAAAAAAGAGAGAGAGAGAGAGAAGGTAAGTAATAAAATTTACTCTTTCATTAATCAGGTTTTTTCATCATCAGAGTTCTCTCTCTCTTTCTCTATCTCTTCTATCTCTTTCTTAAATAATACTTAATACACATAACAACAACACCACATATAAATACAAAAAACTGAATGATTAAGGACCCTTTTTCTCCCCTCAAATTTATACCAAGAATCCACCTGTCAGCTAAGTATTTGGTTGAGTATTAGCATAGTATTAATTTAGATCTAATATTAAATGTTAAATGTATTTCTATTGAATTAAGATATCTTGTTTTGTTATTACTAATTATGCTGTATATTTATTCCTATTTTATTAGGCAATGGCAAAGCAAGGCAATTTTATTTCTATAGCCCCTTTTTATAAACATTTGTCTCAAAGGGCTTTACACAGCATTATGACAACATCCTCTGCCCTTAGACCCTCACATCGACTGAGGAAAAACTCCCAAGAAAACCCTTTTAACCGGGAGAAATGGAATCAGTCAGTTAACGAAAAATGATGAAGGAAGCTCCTGGTGGGCAGGGAGGGAAGGCCAGCTTAATGGGACTACTGGATGGCAGACTGGGCCATGAGCAGGTATTGCAGACCGGTTTAACAGCAGGAGAAAGGAGGTGATGGAGGCAGCGGTTGGTTGGTTGGTGCAGGGGGATGGAGCTCTGAAGAGATCTGTGGAAATACAGAGAGAGTGCAAGACACCATGTAATAACATAAAAATAATTCTAATAACAACATAAATCCATAATTAAAATAATAAACACATAATAAACTACATGGTTACAATCTTCCCCTGCCACAGGTAGAAATGTCCCCATTTCAACAACCGCCTGTAACAACACATATGACAACATGTCAGACCATAGCCCAATATGTGTGAAAGTGGAATACATTCACAAATCCTTGGTATCAGCAACATAAAGAAAAAAACAATCACAGAGAACATATGTTACACATCTCCTGATATATGCAAAGCAACACAAAAAGGCATATGTAAACATTATAATATATCACCACACCCACAATAGCAGGAAACAAAACATGTGGGGGGGGTCAAGTGCAATCAGTCCATTAAGTTACAAGTCCCTATGAGAGACCGAATGGCCTCCCCACGAATACAGGAATCCAGCAGGACTGGACTCAGATGGAGGTTGAAACAGGAACCAGGGAAGCTCAGGTGCCAGCAAAAGGTTTTCTCTTACACACACTGAAGGACAACAACCTGGCAGAAAAACACAGTCATGTCCGAACCTCACAACAGGTCAGCACACCTTCCTTCAGAGAGCTCCAGGGAGCCGAATGAAGCCAAGAGTTAGGCCAAATCGGCCCATCAGGTCTGGCTGAGACAAACCATTATCAAGGGGAGACCCAAAACCATAGTGGTTCAAAAACACACATTCCTTGACCCCAAAACATACACCATGAAAAACAGTCCAGTGTGAAGACTGTTTTCTCCTTGTCTTGTGCCTCAGGCTCTACCTGCCAATATCCACTACATAAATCCATGGTGCTGAACCAGCAAGCACCTGAAAGGCTGTCCAGAGCGTCTGCAGGTCGTGGTAGGGGATATGAGTCCTTAATGGTGACTGCATTTAACTTTCTATAATCAATACAGAACCTGTAACTACCATCTTTCTTTCTGACGAGCACAACAGGGGCTACAACTTTCTTCAATGATGTTTTGTCAAAGGAGCTCCTTACCTTGTCTATCTCTGCTATCTATGTTTGTGTGTCCATAATCATTATCATGAGCACTGAAAACATCACTGTGTGGCAACAATAAAGACTGAAGCTCCTGTCATTGTTCATCAGTAATTTCTGCCTGACTGAGGTCAACATCTGTTAACAACTGTCTGTCCTAGCTGCAACTGTGGATACGCTAGGTTCCTCTACATGTAAATCATTCATCAAGTGGATGGAAATCACCCAGTCTGGTGTCAGATGGAACGTGGAGCTCAGTATTAGTTGGGTTCATTACTCTAATGTAAGTCAACCCTGCCTGTACATGAGCAAGCGTTCATGCTGGTAACAGGCCCTGGAAGCTAGGTGGACCTGGCTCTAGGACAGTGGTTCCCAACCTTTTTTGTCTTGTCTCGTGTTGTTTCTGTTAGCCTAAATAAAAAGCTAACTCTGACTTGTGTATTTCAGTCTAATGTGTTGCTATCGTTTCATGACATTCCTTACAATGCGTTTCTCCTCTCCTCTGACGGGCGGGGGGCTCCCCTCTCCCTCCTCTCTCACAACACACACAAATGAACTCAAACAGTGGAGAAGAAGAGAGGAGACGAGAGAGGAGTGTTGCCGTCACTATTGCTGTTTTTAAACTCCCCATACGAGCGTCTTAGCTCAGTGTAGCTCTGTGTAGCTCTGTTCTTCAGGTCCAAATGCTCCAGACGCGCCTGCTCTGCACTGCCTGTCGAGTGCGCGCTCGTAACCGGTGCTTTGGGTGTGCACTGTTAGTATTGATACTTTTGGAAATCAATTTGTACCCAGATATGCCGTTTTAGCGTCGATACCTTTGACAACCCTAAAGAGATGTGCCACAGGTTGTTGTCTTCTGGGGGAACTAGTTGTCACGCGCATGTACCACTTCAGTAATGGGCTTATGGAATGACTGGAATATTTACTTAGCATCTTGGAAATAAATTAATAAATGTTTCCACGTACCCCCTGCAATGCACTCGCGTACCCCTAGGGGCGCCCACCAATACTGGGCTGAACCTGAGCTAAAACAGCCATCTGTGACATAGCAGGAACAATACTGGTGATAGAGTGACATCATGGCAGCTCAAAGGAGCCACGTCAGTAGCACGCAGGAGAGGAACAGCCCCCTACATTCGATACTGCGTGGTGTGAAAGCAGGAAGTCCCAACCTAGGATTACTGGCTGTGTAATGTTCCTGACCACTTGCACTATGTGGGTGAACATCTCACTACCTAGCCTGATGGTTATAGAAAGTGTGCGTAGGTTATCTAAATAGTCACCAATCAGTGCCCTAGGTAAAAGCTCAGAGCGTTGCATGGGTTTAGTCCTCAAAGAGGGGACTGACATCCTGAAGGCCTTACTGAAATGTCACCTCCTGAAATGTCTGACCCCGACTCTAAGAAGACTTTAGTGGCAATGTTCTCTATAGTAGAAATCACATAACGTGTGGGGGCTTTACAAGAGAGATGACTTGTGTTGTTGTTGGACCTCACGTTTGGTAGCAGCAGACACTTGGCCCTCAGCACCTGCTACCATTCTTTAACCTGATAGGGAGCTTGTGATGGTCATGATCACTGTGGGACAAGCTGTGATGGTGTCGTGCAGGAGAGTAGTCGCCACAGTCAGGTGACACAGATGGGAGCGACAGTTCTGTTCATTTTGTTGGTCATATTTTTGGGTGGAAGCAGCAACATGTGGAATGCAGTGTTGTGCTGCATGGTCGGGATTACGTCTCAGCTGAGAAACTTCCAGCCGGAGAGCATGAAGATCACTGGAGAACTGGTTTACTGCCTCAAAAAGTCCAGCAGATGGTCTGACTGAGGTTTCTTTTGTCTGGTTGACACCATAGCTGCAAACAGTTCCTCTTGTGGAGCAGGAGTAGCAGAAGGCATGAGTGCAGGTGCAATGACAGGTGAAGGAAGAAGTTTCAATGCCTCTTGTGCACGCTCCCATTTACATGCAACAGCCAAAGCATCCTCGAGGGTAGCTGCACCATGCTCATGACATTTGGCCTGAAAATGGCGTCTCGACCAGCAACAAATCTTCTGAAGCATTCCATGACAATAGCTGGTGACATGATTGTGTGGCGAGGCAAGGGAGATCGGGTTCTGTTGCGACAACGCCACCTGGGGGAATTTCACCCCCAGGAAATTCTAATATAAGTGTTTTTCTGTTTTTTTAAAGGAGTAAGGTCACACAGGTTCTCATTATACCACGGGGCAAGAGATGGTTTTCAATTAAGGAAAAATAATTTTATTTAACAGAAGTAATTTATCAAAACATATAGAAACAAAATTAAAGTGTCACACCCAGCCCCACACAATAATACGATAAAATTAGAACGTAGGCCCACAGCACCTGACCAATGACAAAGAGGAGCAGTAGTAGTAAAAACATGCCATATGTGCCACACAGACTGGTGTGGACAAACAAATATTTAAATGAAATAACAAAACCAAACGAAAGAAACCAAATCCAAAGAAATACAAATAACTAAATTAATTTCTAACAAACAAAATATAACTAAATAAATGGTACACTTGGCGCAAATTAAGACAACCAATGAAAACAAGTTAATACAAAATCATTTAAACAGGTGTCGCCACAACTGTCCAAAAGACGGGAGCCAAAACAGCAGCAAAGATCCAGGGAGTGGTGGCCGATAGTGGGCCAAACAAATGATCTCCACCTCTGGAATAAGGCACACAAACCTCTTATTTAGTAAATTAAATAATTTAATTAAAGCTAATATTTTAGGGAAATAAACATATACATACCACCTTGCAATGTAACAGCGAGGCCTCAGAGGAGAGTGAGAGCCTAACAAGCTGCGGCTCAATTACACGGCAGCCTAAAAGCACACGACAATGATCAGCTGGGAACTGAGTGACAGACTCGATGGACAGGCAGACAACATCGATCTACCAAACGGACAAGTAAGCGGACCCAGAGGCTTCCAGTGGAGCAATCTGTCTCCCACGGCCCCAGCAGTCGGCTGTGCTACATGCTGTATGGAGGATATTGTGCGCCTCGACGGCAGCCACACCAAACAAAAGGGCTCTGCCACTCCAGGCCACAGCCACCACAGGAGATGGGAGCAGAAAAAAGAGTCAGATATGCCCACACACCTGTATATAACAGCGTGCATGTTGCCGCCCAGTGATCAGGTGCCTGGCGAGTCGGCACAGTGCCATATAGTGGCCGGGAGGGAAACAACCTCCGGCTACAGTTTTGACATGATTCCAATACTGTCCAACTTAAAACGGCCAAGTGGAAAAAAAAACTCTGGCCCATGTTCGAACTGTAGCACTGTCCACAAAACCGTCTCATCAAGGAGAATGTAAAAATGCAATTGCAGAGTGCTGCGGTGGCGGCCTGTAGTCCGGTAGAGTCCATGTGGCAGCGTAAGATAGATGACTGCCTCAGCTAATCCACAGAAGAAAGAAAAAAAAGAGAAACACACCGCTGCCACCAGTTCGTAACCCTGGTTTCTGTATGGGTAGCGTGTCAGGCCATGGGTGTTGCGGGTTACAAGAAGGTAAGAATTCTTCCATGAACTTTCTAGTGTTTTCTGAGTCTCTGTGTGTGCTAACTGTACCTACCGGACTGGAAGGATACCCTGATGGAGTTACAGAGGCGTAGGCGTGGAGCTGGTGTGAAGACAAGGGAAAGACGGCAGAGGAACCGGACAAGATACGAACCTTACATATTCCATCAGTCATCATGGTAAATGTGAGATTGCTGGCCAACAAGCTGAATGAGATCACAGCACTCGTGAGCAGTCAGCGGCAGTAGACTGAATGCAGCTTGCTGTGACTCACGGAGACATGGCTGAATGGGGACATACCGGACTGTACAGTGGAGATACCCGGCTTCACACTGGTGCGGGTGGACAGAGCAATACAAAGTGGTAAGAGGAAAGGAGGGGGTTCTGTCGTCTTTGTTAACTCCAAATGGTGTAACACCAAACATGTGACAGTGGGAGAGAGAATTTGTACTCCGGATATATAGAGCTGCTGGCAGTGGGACTGAGACCATACTGCCTGCCCCGCGAGTTTTCCTATGTTGTTACTGTTGTTGTTTACATTCCACCAAGTGCAGTGGCGGCATGTGTTTGTGACGTCCATCTACTACACTGTCGCAGAACTACAAACCATGCACCCCAGAGCATTTATTGTAATAAATGGGGACTTTAACCACGTATCCATCTCAAAAACACTGACGATTCTCACACAGTATGTGGACTGTAAAACAAGGGGAACAAAACCTGAGACCTGCTGTATGCTAACTTGAAGGGGCATACAGCTCCCATGTCCTGCCTCCTGTGGGCAGTTCAGACAACAACTTGATACACCTTTTACCAACATACCAAAGTGTGTCGAGTCAGCAGCCTGTCACCACCAGGGCTGTTTAAGTGTGGTCCAGACCAGACCCTGCAGGACTGTTTCCAGTCTACAAACTTGGATTTGTTCCTGGAGGAGTACAGAAAAGGACATTGAGGATCTTACCCACTGTATTACAGACTATATGCAGTTTTGTGAGGACAATGTGGGAGGCTGGAGAGCAGGCTGCAGCAGAGCAAGGCCAAGGAGGTGTGGAGGGGGATGAAGGAAATTACAGGACTAAACTCATCTGGTCCAGCTGTGGAGGGGAGCCATGATCTTTCCAATGAGCTAAACCAGCACTTTAACAGGTTTGACTCAGCCGACACCAACAGGAGAGTGATGGGACAGGGACCCCCTTTCTCATCTCCTGATACGCCCCCCCCCCCCCCCCCCCCCCCCCCCAAGGACACTTTTTACATCAAGCCAAGTGAGACTGGAGCTATCAAAACTCAAAAAGACCCAAGAAGACAATGGGCCCAGACTGCATAGGGCATGTGCTGGACAGCTTGCAGAGATGTTCCACTACCTGTTCAGCCTGTCTTTGAAACTGAGGAGGGTTCCCCAGCTGTGGAAGACCTCCTGCATTATTCCAGTGCCAAAGGTGAAACATCCCAGGACTCTCAATGACTATAGGTCAGTGGCACTGACCTCACACGTCATGAAGTTTCTTGAGACTGGTTCTGCAGCAGCTGAGGCCCCTGGTGAGTAGTTCAATGGATCCCCTACAGTTTGCGTACCAGGCCAAGGTTGGTGTGGATGACGCCATCATTTACCTGCTGCCTAGGGCTGGCTCACACCTGGAGGAGTCGGGGGCACAGTGAGAGTGATGTTCTTTGACTTCTCCAGTGCATTCGACACATCCAGCCCTCCCTGCTAGCGGAGAAGCTACACGCCATGCAGGTGGACCACAACATGGTGGCCTGGATCACGGACTACTTATCTAGCAGGCCACAGTACATCAAACTGCAGTCCACACTGTCCGATATGGTGACAGAAAGTGCTGGTGCACCCAAGGGTATGGTGCTATCACCGTTCTTCTTGACCATCTACACCTCAGAGTTCAGGTACATCTCTGGAAAGTGGCATCTCCAGAAGTTCTCTGACGAATCCTCTATAGTAGACTGCATCAGAGGGGACAATGAGCAGGAGTACAGAGATGTGATGGGGAGCTTTGTCTGCTCGTTGGAGGAGAACCACCTCAAGCTCAACATCGCAAAAAATTCATGTCCCAGAAAAATAGTTCCCCAACCTGACAAACTGTGGCCTTTCTGCCAGGTAATCTGTGATCCAGGACACAAAGGAAGAATCCACTCCCATCTCTTTGAGCTTGTTTTCAAGTATGCTGGGTTGGATGGTATTAAATGCACTTCATCAAAAAACATAATTCTTACATAAGCACCAAATTCCTCCAGATGAGAGAGGGCACGGTGGAGCATGTAGAGGACTGCATCATTCACTCTGGTGTGTTATTTGTATGCAAATTGCAGGGGATCAAGTTTATCTTTGACCTCAAGCCTTAATAGGCGTAGAATCAGCCCTTCCAGGGTTTTCATGATGTCCGAAGTAAGGGCCACGGGTCTGTAGTAATTTAGATCAGCTGGACACTTTCTTTTTGGTACCAGTACTAAAGAGGGTGTTTTCCATAGAGCGGGCACCCCACCCAGCTGTAGACTCAGGTTGAAGATCCTGTGGAGAGGTTGACACAGTTGGGCAGCACAGTCTTTAAGCAGCCTTGGGCACACACCATCTGGGCCACCTGCCTTCCCAGAGCAAAGTCTCCCAAGCTCCAACCTCAGGAGGAGGAGGAGAAGGAGGAGTCAAGGTGGAGAAACACACTTGTGGAGGAGAAGAAGGAGCCGCAGTGGAGATGCTCACATGTTGTTGAAGAGGAGGAGGAGCTGTGGTGGAATAGGATGAGGCAAACCTGTTGAAGAACTGATTGAGTTCATCAGCTCATTCCACATCACCCGCTATTGGCTGTCTTGTAGCCAGAGATGGTATTGATTCCTCTCCACACCTCACAGATGTTGTTTTGTAAATTCTTCTCTATCTTTTTTTTGAATTCCAACTTTGCCATCCTCAATCTCTTCCTCAACTCATGTTACACCTGTTTGAGCGGTTCTTTGTCACCGTCTCTAAAAGCTTCCCTTTTTTAGTTGAGGATTGCCTTTATGTCACTTGAGTTTCAGGGTTTGTTATTGGGGAAACAACGTATAGTTTTGTAGGTATGACTGTGTCACTACGGAAGTTGATGTACTCTGTCAATGTCTACACTGTTCTTGTCTGTTTCCAGCAGCACATCCCAATCCGTGCATTCAAAGCAATCCCTTAGAGCCTCGCTAGCCTCAGGTGTCCATTTCCTTACTGTGAGTGTAGTTGCAGGTTCCCTCTGCACAAAGGGTTTATAACAGGTCTGCTGAAAAAACTAAGTTGTGATCTGACCTGCCCAGTGGTCGTAAGGCAGTAGCTCTGTAAGCTCCTTTGACATTGGGATACGGCAGATCAAGGGTTTTGTTTTCCCTGGTAGCACAATAAACAAACTGTGTAAAGCCAGTCAGGTGGGAGGAGAGGGTAACATGGTTGAAGTCTCCTGATATTATTGCCTCAGGATGTTTAGTGTGTATCCTAGGAACGATTTCATGTAGTATCTCACAGAATTCTGAATTCTCTTGGTACATAGTATGGCCGCATTCCAACAGCCAATAATTCAGTGTCTCCTTGACAGTAATATGTGCAGGATTACAGCATCTGTGGTTCACAAATAAGGCTTGTCCTCCTCCTTTTTTCTTACCACTAGCCTTAGCATCTCTCTCTGAGCGTATGAGAGTGAAGCCAGGTATATCCACGATTACTACCAGTTATGCGCTTCAACTCATTCTGACTTTTTTCTCAGAATTCTGACTTTAAACTCATAATTCTGTCTTTAAACTCAGAATTCAGATTTTTAAACTCAGAATACTGATTTTAAACTCAGAATTCTGACATTTAAATTCAGAACTCACTTTTAATTTTTACAGTGGCCGTAATCCTCTTCTGTACAATACAGCTCTGCCTCAGAGATTTCCTCAGCTGTCAATGCTCCTGTACGTTTTGGGTTTCCTTTAGCATTGTAAATTAATCTTTTCATCCAAGCAGTCACATGTAACACTCTGTTGAGGTCACTATAATTTTTCAACTCGAGCAATTCCTTTTCCATTGCATTTTCAGAACAGATCAGTTCAACTTCCACAACAGACGCATTTTCACTTACAACTTCAGCACTCACATGTGGTTCAAACTTGGTTTCACAGAACTGTATTTCTCTTTGTTTGAGCCAGGTTGGGCCTGTCCACCACAGTGATTTCTCCTTTCATTGGTTTACACCAGGGGTCCATACCTGGGGTCCATACACCCCATGCACATACACAAATGCTTTGACCACAAATGCTTTGGTTCTGATTGGCAGGGAAAACCCTGCATTGTAAAATCAGCTGCAGCATATTCTCTTTCATTAATAAGGCAAACCAAGAAAATGCCTGTTCAGGGTCCGATATAGAAATATATATTTTCAATTCAACATTTAATGTCACAAGAGCACCTCAATCTCCTAAGAAATAACTAGTATAACGAGAAAAAAAAACTAAATCAATGAAATAAAATTCATTTAAATTACATTATTTATTCACATGATTTTTTTCCCCAAAAAATGAGCTCTCCCTCTCAAATCCACAGGAGCCACAGCAGAGGGAGGAAAGAGCTGCAGGTTGCCAACCCCTGGTTTACACTAATTCCTCTAGTAGCAACATCTGCATTGTCACTTCCACTGAAGTGATGCCATTATGCAAGTGAAGTTAAACTCTGTATTTCTCAAAATACAATGGGTTTCCACTGTTCCAAGTTATCACTGAGTCAGTCCACAGTTTCACTTGGTTCTTTTCCATGTCAGGATGTGTGACGAGATAGTTAATAAGTCTAGCTCCAAAAAGAGCACCAAGTAACTCAAGTCAGGGTAATGTAACATTATTAAGTGGAGCTACTCTTGTTTTAGAAGTTATAAGAATTACAATGCGCTCACCATCTTCTGGAATGACGCATAGATAGGCAGCTGTCAATCACATTTCTTAGGTCAAGATGAAGTCATCCTGCTCAGTTCTCCATGTTAATCCAAGAACTTTTAACACAGTATTTTTCACTTCAACATTTCTGCTTACTTTTCCATGTTCTCCTTCCACAGGATTTTCAGATTGTCAGAGTTTGTGCTCCTTTTGCACAAAGTCATTTGAGCATCTTTTAAGATAGCTTTGGCTTGAATTGATACTCTGTTGGCTTCTACACATCTGATGTCGAGGCTGTTTGTGGACAAAGGAGATGTGAGCTTGTTGGTTTCAGCTGTGTTAAAGCTGGGGTTGGTAATCCTGGAGAGCTAGCAAGAGAGCTAGCAAGATTTGAAAATCGCACCTCCTCTGAGTTCCACCCCCTCCTCCCCCTCGTGTCAGTGTGTATGTCCAAGCCATGCCCCCACAAACTGGAACGCGCACTGCACGAAAATGAGAAGTGGCAGGAGGAGTACTATTTATATATACTATAATCTATTCAATACCAGCGTCACTGACCTGTTTTAAACCCACAGAGAAGCTAATATTAGCATTAGGCTAATACAAGCTACAAAAGTAGCTATGTTAGCAAAAGTTACATATTTCATAAAAATAACAAATCCTCCCCAAAGCAGAACATATATAGATATAAATGTATGTGCTGATTCAGAGTGGTTGTTGTGATTATTTATTGCATTGAAATATGCCTGACATTCTGAAATCTTGCCTGGCTTTGTTGACGTGTGCGCACTGTGTGCCAGACAGCCAAACTACCACTCGACCAGCTGCGCTCCACCTTGCGCCAAGAGTAGACCAGGTTGGAGCTGGCAAAGTTTCAGCGCACCTTCGGCGAGGCCTTTTGTCACGAACATGTGTGCCAAGCTGAATCTGTCGACACCTCCCCTTTGCTGTGCCGCCACACCCATCTTGGCGCACCTTGGTCTGCCAAAATGACTGCGCAACATGTTGTGCTGCACAAAACTAGCACTGCGCGTATGGAAGAATTACATGGAAGAATTAGATTTTCAGTTTGAGAGCATGATTTCATTCCTTTTCAGTGACACAGCTCCTTCTTGTGCTCAGATTTATTCTCCTCATGCTCACATTTTGTGCTCGCACTGAGATAACTACTGCTTTCTTCCAAACGTGTCCTTGAACTCAAAAATCACATGCCTGTGCTCACATTTCTTGCTCTTGCACACAGAAATTTCACTCGCATTCAAATATGCCCTGTGCTCGCTCAGTTCTAATGTCCTCACTAGGGATGTCCCGATCCAGCTTTTTGCACTTCTGATTTGATACCGATATTGCAGCCTTTAGTATCGGCCGATCCCGATACCGAACCGATCCAAGCGCGCATTTTAAAGATTTACTTATTTTGTTGTCATGTAACATCTAACAAAAGGTTTTACTCTAAGAACAACTAGCCTACTTAATCGGGTTAATTTAAATAATCCACAAGAGTTGGTATATGGCAAACTGACCAGTTTATTCTTAATAAGTTAACACACACTTAAACACGCTTTAAACTTGAACAAAATAAGTTAACAACAATATTAAATAAATTAGAAAAATAGCTGCTTTGTCTAAGTTACTTTAGCCCTTAATAATAAATATACACAAGTCATCTTCAAGTTCCGCGTAAGCCTTGGGGGAGTGTTTGAAGTGGGTGACAATTTTTTCCCGTTGGCCATGGCATCGCTCACAGCTCGCTGTGCCAATAGACCGTTATGCACTACCAACTGTAACAGGTGCACAAAACATCCAAGGCCCCACACAGAGTTGATCCATAGCCTTTTTCATATTGGCTGCGTTGTCTCTTAAAATGATATGGATTTTCTTTTTATCGATATTCCAGTCACGCAGCATCTCTTCCATGGCTTGTGTAATGGCATCAGCTGTGTGCGAGCCTCTGAACTCACGTGCATGTAACAGCTCTCTTTGGGGTAAAGTCTATCCAGTGTGCAGTTAGACTTCATAAAGACAATGGGCTGTGGTCACAACTCCAGATATCAGTTGTAAAACTAAGTGCATTTGCACTCCCCACTTCTTTGGCAATACAACTTTGAACTTCTTCGTGTATCTGGGGGATAGTCTTCTCAACAACGTAATGACGGCTGGGCATTTCACAGCGCGGTTCAACTATACGTCTAAATCCGACATTACTTACAAGAGAGAGGGGCTGATCATCGAATATTATTCCCTCAGCTATTACTCGATCCGAATATCGGATCTGGACAGCCCTAGTCCTCGCGTTCAGATCTAATGTCTGTGTGCTCAGATCTTAAGTGCATGCACTCAGAACAAACACGCACTTACAGGTCGCGGTACCTGCTCAGACTCAAGGCCCTCCCTCCCTGTGCTTAAAGGGGCGGTTGGCCACTATGGTCTGTTTGTAAAACTGCTTCTCTCAAAATACACCAATGTTGTGCGCTGATAGGGGCAATTTGGATATTGGCAATTAATATTAATAATTCTGTGAAATTATTATTAATATTTAAGAATGTCTACTATGAGTAGTTAATTTCGGGGCACCACGCTGTTACCAGGGACCAATGTCCAAATTAGCTAAATCTAGCTACAGTCTCTGAATTAATAAGAAGGGGAACTTCGAGCACTGACTGTTATAAATCCAGCAATTGTCACAATTACAACCACAATAATCACAAACAAGGACGGATTGAAATATAACAACATTTATTTGTAACAATAGTTATGCAAAATAACATTACTCAAGTAAACGACTGTTATATGTGTGTGGGAGAGAGATAGAGAGGGTGTGTGTGTGTGTGTGTGTGAGCAGTCAAGATGGCCGCGGCGTCACGTGGGTGACGTCGTTGACAGCCAAGATGGCGACGGAGTGACGTTGACTACGCACCCGTCAGAGCCAAGATGGCGACGGAGTGACGTCGACTACGCACACGTCAGAGCCAAGATGGCGGCTGGCCGCAATGTGTGAGTGGCGTGAACAAAGAGAGAGAGAGAGTGAGGCCCTCGGGTTTGGTTGCTGAGGTTCAGTAACCAGGGCAACAAATCCGGGATCACGCAATCAAAATCAGAACAATATATATAGGATGTGTTTGAGAGGGGAAAAGAGAGGAAGAAAGAGATCGTAGGAAGGCGTCACCACAGTTGATAATTACAATATCACTACACAATAGCAGAGCCAGCGAACGGAGTTCCTTGGTCTGGTATTGGTCCTTTAACTAGTGATGTTGCTTTATCACTGATCACGGTGACGGCCGACACAAAATTCTACAGCACCGATCAAGTTTCGCAACTTATCGGGTGTAGGAAATAGAACAAATAAACAAAACAAAGCAAACAACAAACATAAAATAAAATAAAGTACAGTACACTATCCTAATTGTCTCTGCCCAGACTTAAGCCTCTTACTTGGGTTGCTCCGCTCCTCCGGAGTGAGGGAGAACGAAGGAGAGAGAGAGATCCGCTCCTTAGACCACGGTGACGTGATGGGCTCCTCGGCGGCAGCGGGGAGATCCCGGGAGAAGACGGTGTACTTTGTCTGGTTCTGGGGACAAAGTTGGCGTACCGGTCTTCGCAGCACGTGGGGTCAGCTGATTGCGGCGATCCGCGATGGGTTGCGTAACAAAGAAAAAGAAAAACAAACAAAAACAACAGTCTATATGCTTGTGCCGCGAGTTGAAGACTGTGACCTAGATTTTGATGGTAAGGTTCAAACGTTTGGTGATGCTCCTTTGGCGGTCCAATCGGGCAGAAAGCGGGGATAGCTCTCTATAACAACTGGTGCACTGGGAAAAAGCGTCGGCGGAGGGTCGCGGTGCGTTTTTATTACGCGTGACGTCACCGGGACCCCCGCTGAGTGCGCTGGCATTCAGCCAATGTCCGTGCTCAGTTTTCGTTCAAACTTAGATTTACACCTAGGTGTAAATCATGGGGGTTGTGGGGTGCTTTTTCAAGCAGGCCGACAACTCTAGCTCAGGCTTTTGGAGGGACATGTAGGCCTCTCCATTGTTCTTTCAGAGCACATGTGAGTCGATCCCAACACCAATTTGCCATATTAGTCAGCTATTTGAATCGTAACGTATTTAAAACATCAGCATATTTATGTATAATTAATCTTAAGTAATCCTAAAAAGAGTTATCAAAGTTAAGATTCTTTTTTTTTTTTTTAAGTTAATATTATTGGGATATATTTTATATAGTGTAAATACTTAGACTAGAGTATGGGGGTCATCATAGTCAAGAGATAAGCATGCCACTTTACAATTTTATGGGACGCCGGTTTGCATCTTGGCCCTGGCACCCTTGCTGCTATCATATTATGATTTGAAATTTCAATTAATAAATTATTGTTGCCGTAATAGACTCCCTGTACCCAGCGAATTCTCTTACTAAAACGTTTAACATAAACCATGGGTAAATAGGCTATAGTCCAGGCATCTAGCTCATTTTGGACCCAAAAAGAGAACTAATTATAATAGAATTTTCACCGTATGTCATTTCTATAAGGTGTCCAGAACAACATACTAAAAGTCCTTAGAAATCCTAGTTGGGGAAATATGTTTAATTCTCATCAATCCAAGATGTGTGCCAATAAGGCCAGACAACAAAACACCCCAATGGCGCTATTTTTTTCCTTTACTCCTTCACACAATGAAAGTACACATGAAAAGTAACATTTTTGTATTTCAAGTTTCTTGGAAAATTAATTTTAAATATGCAAATGAGCATCTATCAATGGTGACCATCCCATCAGGCCCCCAAATGGCAGGTGACCACAACACTGTTGGTAGGGATGGGTATCATTAAGATTTTTATGAATCGGATTCCAAATCCAGTTATGCTTATCGATTCCGATTCCTAATGATTCCTTATTTCGATTCCAAACAGCAAAAAAAGAACAAACAGGAAACCAAATATATATTTAACAAAAGACACTTTATTGAAAACTAACCTTGACTACTGAGAAAGGATGAAGTCCTTTGGCAAAAAGGGCCAAATGACTAAAGACAAAAATGAGGAGTGCCACCAGGCTGTGACAAAGTTTTGTCTTTAGTCATTTGGCCCCTTTTTGCCAAAGTGAATGGGGTCACTCTCTCAGTGCGGGGCTCTGTTGGGGCAGCTGCGGAGGTGCTTGCACTGGGGCTCAATCGCAAGACATCAAACACCACACATTCTTTAAGGTGGATGCTGTGCAGTCTTAAATGTTTCATCAGGTTGGAAGTGCAACCTGTCTTGCAACTTATTAATTTCCCACATGTGTTGCATTTTCCACGGTCGCCGCTCTCTCTGCTGAAATGAAGCCACACTTTAGAGCACTTTCCTTGGTCCATTTCCTGTGCTCGCTGCTAGCTCCCTCTAGCTCCACTCCTACTGTCTGTCTTCTGGCTGCAGGTCTACTCTGCTGTGTTGACCATGTGCAGCGTCACGTGATGTAGTAGATGTAACAGAGAGGTCCTGGCAGATATTTAAAATCCCTAAGCGGCCATTGTGTAAAATGTGCGCATCTAGGAATCGATAAGCAGAACCAAATTTTTTTTTATTTTTTTTTTTATGGGTACCCTGTACTTACTAAATTTAATTTGTTTCCTACTTGGAACCGAATGTCAGTACCCAACCGTAACTGTAGGATGCAACACAATCAGACATGAGGTCTCAAAACTTTATCACATCGATAATCAACAGACTCCCTAAATCACTGAGTGGAAGCAGTTTCTTCATTGAGTGTAGCAACCTATATGCAAGTGACTATGTGTAAGCTGTTCTTCATTGCATTTACCAGCAGCTAGCGATTCTCCATTGCACAAGCATGTTGAAATCTCTAAACATTCATTTGACTGGACAATAAATCATTTTCTAAAACACTGATTAAACAGTCATTCATAAACCATCTAGTAACTATTATTCAGTAACCACTTAGTAACCAAAAAGAGAATACTATAAGTATCACGCCTCTACATGAATGTATGTAATGGTTCAAGTTTACAAACAAGGGTTTTCTTCATCCTCTGTCTTCACTACAAAAACTGAAATCTAAGTAAGATGATATATCTTAGATCAAGGGGATATATGCTTATTTTTTGTCTGATAAGATAGTTCTTATTAAGCAGTTTATATGTTCGACTGTTTCACTTGTTTTAAGTGTTTTGGTCCTTAATTATCTAAATAAGATATAACAGCTTGTTACTGAGATTTTATGACCTATTCTGAGTAAGTGATGCTTGAAACTAGAATATCAAACGTTACACAGCTTTGTCATCAACACTTACAAGTATAAAACTGCTTTTTCAAAGTAATAATTTCTTATTTTAAGCACAACCAAGAAATCATAACTTTGACATAATTTTGTCCCTTCAATCAACTGTTTTATTATGAATGAAACAATAGAATGTATGTAACCATATAGTACATTGGCACAGAAATGTAAATTGACACTTAGCAGTACTTAAACACTTAATATGTAACATTTTAAATGTTACACATCACAACAACACAATTTAGTTTCTTCAGTGTATTGTATGTTTTCATCTGCTACAGACCATAATTTGATCGCAAGGTCAAATTACAAGGCTACTGTATCTGGGGAACACATCATGAGTTATGTTTCACTGTTGTACAGTTCTATTACATCCCCAAGATAGTACTTTATTTGTACAAAAGTTTGGCCTTTGCTACTAGTTGTGTAATAAGGAGTAAAATCCACCATCTTTTCAGCATCGACTAATTCAGTAGCCTGCGCAAGGTGTGGGATCTCAACTTGATAGGCCATGATGCTTCTATCAAAGTTTATAGTTTGAAATGGTTGGTATTCCAAACAATAAAGCCTTGAATCAACAAGATATATGTTTTTGACCAGTCCATATTCTGGCATATTACCATTTACTAGTTTGACAAGGATCATTGACTTCTGTGTTGTGTATTTATTGCCATTTATCATAAGCCACTTGACTGACACAGTGTGGTTTACTTCATCATAACCTAGGAAGTCTCTCAGTTTTCCTTGTAAATATTGAAGGTCTTGAATCTCAGATACAGGTCCCATCTCTCTTTCATTTGAAAAGATTGGGTGTAATGAAGGGTCAATATTTTGGCAGCTTTCATATAGCTGGTTCTGACTGATCAAAGACTTGCAAACATTTTTAAAATTGAGCTTCGAAGCTTATTGTTTAAAGAGGCAATGTTTAGATTCAAACCGCATACACATATGTCTAACCATTGGACCCAGTGATTTAATTTGTGATGGCAAATGTATCAGATAATGCTGTTTAGGTGTAATACTGCGTTCCGGGAAAAGCTCTTTCCAATGCTTCATATGAGTTTCAATCAGTGACTTCAATCTAGAAACAGTTGCAATGGTAAGAACAGGTGCAAACACTATCTGCACAATCTCTATTAGCTCATTTATTAGATGCACATATGCATTGTCATTCAAGCTTCGCAAAACAAATGGTAATGTCCTTAGCAGGACAAGCATTTGCCCAGACAACTGTTTTAATTTACCGTCACTTGACATTAATGTAGTTAGTGAAATTGGGGATGGCCGATCTCTCACATCCAGAGGGGAATAAGGGAAACCCAGAATAGCAGAATTCACAGAGTCCAGATCCATCACTCCTGACTGAACAAGATGGTGCAACACACTCTTGATTTCCAAAGGAGCTGCACCCTCCAGAATGACATGCATAATGTCTTGAGGAGTTTGTTGTATAATGTCAAAGGCAGGGAATTCAACTAATTTGCTCCTTCGATTGATCCCATATGTTGTTCTCAAGTTGTTGCGAAGCAAGTCTGTATCTGCCTTTTCTATTTCATGGGTCTGCCTGATATGCCTCTTCAATGTTCTTTTAGTAAATGCATCCACATTGAAGTGTGACTGCATGTCCTCAAATGAACACTCACAGTGTCTGCATTTACTATAGGCAAAGCCAACGCCCTCCTTGAACCCTGCCAGTTCATGCTGTGCCAGAGTGTCACCACAGACAGAGACCACGGCACCAAAAATAGTTTTCTGTCCATTAATTGTTTGCATTTGAACACCATTGTACACTGCATCCATGTCCTCTTTGATTCTGTTCAATATTACATCTATACCACACTGATGGAGGTCTACGGATCTAGCCATGGCAAGTAATCTAATAGCAGCCAGTTTAGACCTGTATTTTGGATTAATGTTTGCTAGGGTGTAATACACCATCAATAGTTTATTTTTTGGCGTGAAGGATCCGAGTGGATTACAAATCTCTATTTCACCTGTGTACAGAACAATTTGCAATGCATTTGGTTTCTCTGAAAAGAAGGGATGTGCTTTAAAAAAGAAGCCATCAACAATGTCCTGAAAAAATCCCTCTTTGCACCTTTGTGGTCCCCTCTCAATCATAGAGAATATCTTCGGGTGTGATAAGAATTGCTCTAGACTTTTGACCAATGGTATGTAATGAAAGACTTTGCTTTTAATGAAAAAGTCTATTGATGCTCCACGTTTCCTCTTGCATATAGTTTGAGAAATTGGAATTTCGTCTGCATCCAAAATGCTTAACTGCTTCTTCATAGCACTGTTCTGTCAAAAGGTTGTGGTAACACTTGTGAATGGGTCAACAAAACTGTCAAATACATCCATTACTTCTTTTTGGAGGTGTCCTGATGTGCTTTCCAAATGCTTCTTTAGCACCTGCTCTATCTGGCTCCTCAGGTTGCTCACCAGTGATGACTGGTACTGCTGCACTCCAGCAACAATGTCATTCATGCTTCTCTGAAAATAAGAAGAGTAACACAATTTCATGATACATGTAAAAAACAGTTTTGCTCATGACATGGACATTATCATAGGCAAATGACTGTAGTGAATAGGAGAAAATGGCAGGCAGACTGACCCCCAACCATAACAGGACCTTTTCAACAAGTTCTACTTTACTACGTGTAACTGTAAATAAGCAAATAAAAATTGTGGTCTGTTTTGCAAAATATTTTACCTGTGAGAGACGGTGCTTGGCCCGAGCATTTATCACAAAGGCAGTGGCCTGTGTGGTCAGATCCTAAAAAAGTTAAAATTGTATTGAGTATTCTGATTTTATCTGACATTCATAGTTACATGTCAGGCACAATGTTAATCACAGAATAAATAGTTCTTATAAATAGTCCTTTAAATTTTAAATTATCTTTGCTCACTACATCTAGCATGTTTTAGCTGTCACATAACATTTTGTCTTCATTCATACATGAAGTGTCAAATAATACTGATACAAACAATACAGACAATGTGTGGGATCTCAATCTGATATGAAATGGCTGAGAATTTATTGACTCAATATTCATTGTGATTCTTTGATGGTCAATTTCAGTGGACTATCACCCGGAAAGTAACTTACCGGTTGCACAGCTCTGTCTTGGTTTGTGTCCATTTGCCCTTCATCTGTGTCAGTTGTACAGAGTAGTGGAGTGATGCTGCAATCCTGTGAAAGTTAATCAGGTTGAATGTTGAGCTGTATCACACAGGGAACCAATAACTGGACATTTTTCTTAATTTCAGAGATTTATATCATTGATTTTTATATTTAAATATTTTTCAAACAAACCAAGCAGCATATTTTAATGTAAGTAAAGAATACTTATAATCAATTTTTCTTCGTTTGTGACGTAAGACTGTAAGACTCTCTGACTGATTGACGATGGTAGTTTGTGCCAGTAAGTGAAACTAATGTTGTCAAAGTGATGATATACGATAGGGAGCGTTTCCGTGTTTTATTTTGAAAATGCTCTGTACGTTTGACTTCACGGACTAGCCAGAGAGTCGCAACACAGGGCATCCGGTAAATTTCAAAATAAAACACAACATTGTAAATCATCCCTTTGTCAACATTACTTTCACCCACTGGAACAAGCAAAAAGTCAAAAGTCAGTCAGAGGGTCCCTAAGCCATAGAATATCTTTGCTAAACCTAACAGGATGTCATGGAAGAAAAAAAATGGGGCTAATAGTTCCTCACCTGCTCCTGCAGCAGTTCTGTTGGCAGCTCTTGGCCTCCCTCTTGTGGATGTTCCGTTGTATGGTTGCCATCTCCTGGATTGGTGCTTTGAAGAAGATGTTTGGAGTGTCTTCTCTTTACGTGATGATAGAATGAGTTATACGCTCGATATTCCTCAGTACACCCGTCAATACCACGCAGCAACCTGAAATCCGGACTGCGGCTGTGCATTCGATTGATGTGGCTCAGTAAAAGTTTCAGCAAAAAAGTGATGAAAACAAGGCAGATAACGCACCGCCAAATCACAGACAGCAACTGTCCATTCCACTTATTTCAGCTGACAAAGCGGCCCCTGTGCACAGCCCCGCTTCATTCTCAGCACATTTGACAAATGGCGCATTTCTCTCAGGGAGAGGAGCGGAAAAGTGACACAAGCCCAGCGCAGCCTGCCAGCTGCCCGGTTTGGCCACACAACAGCCAGGGATTGACCCCCAAACACATTTCAGCTGGGAAACCGGCCTTCCTGCACTGCGCAGCATCATTCCCTCCGCAGTGGGGGAAAAAAAAAAAAGAATACTTCTGGATAAAACATTTGACTCTCATTGAACACTGCTGTCTGATTACAGTAATTTGAAAACATTGCTGAAACTTTTTATCAGTTAGTTCATCATTTAATCTTACTTAGATATGAAGGACATGAGAATGAGGAAACACATGACTGTTAACATTGTACTTACTTAATACATTTTTATGTTAATTTTTTTCTCCATATAGCCTACTTTAGGTGGTGCCAACTGTCTTACCTGGCCAGACCAGCTCAGCAGCTGCAGCCTTTCATCCCACTACACCTCCTCTCTCACTGCTGCTTCGTTGATAAGCTCTCTCAGTAGACTCAAACCAAAATCCTTCAGAGACGGTATTGTCACTCTTAATCATTTTTATTTCATGTTTATTTTGTGTCTTAATTTGATCTACAATTTTAAAATTATTACATTAAAAACTTTTACAATGAAATGATGATAAAAGTTTTTTTGGAATTGATTTATAGACAACTGTTTGCTGTTTCCCAAACAGATTCAGACTATACAAGTTCACTAGGAAAGAAAGGGCAATCCTCAGAAAAGAAAGTCTTGGATTGTGGCCAACTGTCTTTAACTGGGGAGTACAACAGGTTTGTTGTTCTTTAGGAATTTAGGAATTCTTTTCATGGTTTCTCTGAAATTATTCAAAGCATTATTGTGCTATATTTTAAATCTAATAATTCAAATGATCTTATTCATGCTATCAGTAAAATGAGATGTAAGCAAACATAAACTAATTCAATTAATTCATTGATATTGCAGCTCTATTGAAATGTACTGTATTTTCACATGAACTCGAAATTTAGCTTTTTGACATCAACTACAGCAAATATATTTAAAGACTGTACAATACACAGTCTTAATATAATACATTTTACACTTATGTTTTTATTTCTATCCTCAAATTTATATAAATTGTGATGACAAATAATAATTAGTAACATCTCAAAGGGCAGGTTGCTAATCCCAAATATTTCAACATTAGTCATTATGATAGGTGGTCACTGTTAGGGAAGAATTTCACCTCTCCGTATAGTTTGTGTAGTTAAAGGTCAATCCCTCTTCATTTATAGGTGAAAGTTGAGAATTAGATGTTTTCTTTTAGATATATTGCTAGAGACAGTTTATCTGACCTGTACTCTCTCCTAGGGCATGCCAAGGTCATGTTCATTCCCCTGGCGCCTTCGCCAGATAACACTCTGAGTGAGAGAGAGATTGTTGTTGTTCTCGTGTCACCTAGATGGTGTGAGTCTTTATCTTAATGTTTATGCCCAATAGCCAATGGAATGTTAGCACATCTCCCTTTGTGGGCTCGGTCCACCTTCCTAGTATATGAATCTGAACTTTGCAGCTTGGCCCTCAGAATTGAGGTGACATCATGCACTCATGTTGTGTCGGTGACTCTTCTGTTCTCCTTGATCAAGTCTATTAAACTCCTTCAGTATAAGACATCCAAGACTCCAGTGCTTCTTTTTCCTGCATCATCACAGAATTTCCCCCTAACAACTGGCGTCATGAACAGGATCTCAACAGAACAACAACTCGATAAGTGCATATGTATAATTTTATATATCATGCCTTACCTTGTCTGAGTTTGACGAGATCATGAACTATAATGTTAAAATGGGAGACAAAACAGTTGCCATTCTATTGAAGTGATGTATTAATTTTATTATTAATTCTGTGTAAGAGAAATGCTTTAATATAGAGTGAAATTAGACCAATTTCGCAAGTGCATGTGGGGTGTGAGGAAGAGCGTGAGGTGAGCTATATCACCAGCAGAGCCACTGGATGGTTACTGCGACCGTTTCTGGGTGTGGTTGAAAAACCAGGCCCGACACAGAGGGACCGAGGTGCGATCTCTGGCTATAGAAAAAGAAATTTTTCGGGGTAGAATGAAATAGGGTCTACTTCGCCGAGGTCTAAATCCAGGACCACCCACTCTGTGTCCAACGAGAAACAAAATAGCCCCGGAAGATAAGCCCAGAGGCAAGAGGCGCAAATAAATAGTGCATACACAGGACGCTTCACACCAACATCACTGTAAATTAGTGTAAGCCCGGAGACCTGTATGCGTCTGAAGTTGTTTTTTGTATGTTTGTATGTTCTTGTAGGTTGTATGTTGTATGAGTGTATTTGTTTGAAGTCACAATGGGAGGTCATCTGTCCAAAACAGGGAGTGAAACAAATCCTCACACCAAATTGGCACACACATCTAATAGACAGAATGACACAAATACACCACACTCCAACTGTAATCGAACTGATGTAGAGGCGCATGGTGTAGGTAGTATGCAACCAGAGCACCTCCAGAGAATATTCTCCTCGAGAACACCAGCTGGCGTAGTTGGTCGTTTAAAAGGTTGGAAATACGTGTATCCATTTACTAACCTCATGCAAGACTGGACACATGGAGAGTGGCCCATGGTTGGTTCGTTTGAAGCAGATAAATTGAAAGTGATCAAAATGAACATGGACCCCGCCTTGGGCAATTCAGTATGGAGCTATCCATACATGAAAGAATGTGTACAGATGTGGATGAGTATGGCAAATCAGAGGAATGGAATGGATGTGTGTAAGGAGGAGAAAATTTCGGATGAACTGAGAAGTGTGATTGAGCAAACAGTTGAACGTGTGAATGTGTCTATGATGCCTGGACTGGAAGTTGGTTTACAAACAAGAGCATCTGAAATGACAAGAGCCAAAGAGGAACAGGATCTGAACAACCTTATTTGTTGCAAGCAGCTACTATTCAAATTTCTACTAATCCACGAGATGACCCGTTTTTGCCTGTCCAGGTTAATGGCAATACTGTTGAAATTATGATTGATAGTGGTGCAACTATTTCTACCATAAAATCTGATGAACATGTGTGTGTTCCCACAAATAACTTTGTCAAAACTGTTGGTGTTTCAGGTGTTCCGCAGAAAGAGCCAATGTCCAAATGTACAAATGTCACAGTTGAAGGTAATGATATGGCACATTCATTTCTCATTTCTGACTCAAGCCCCATAAATCTCATGGGAAGAGATTTGCTCTGTAAGTTGCATGCATCTATCCATTTTACACCTGATGGTTTGTTTCTGAGTCTCCCTGATGAAAAAGCTCCACATGCATTTCAATTTCTAAAAACTGCAACTGATTGTGTGTATTGTTGGGACCTGCCAAATTTCAATTTGCTCTCTATGTTTACAGTGCCCAGTATCCAAACTATTGCGAAAACCTCTCCTCCGTGTGCTGCTTTAATGTCCCACGAGGCCTATGCTACAGTGTCACTGCACAGCAGCCTTCAATCCTTCGGCGCAGTATAAACAGGTAGCTGACATGGTAATAAATCGACAACAGGGTTTGGTGAGTGAGCAATGTCTGTTTGTTGGTCCACAAGGATGTGCAATTCCAATTCAACTTTCTGGTCGTCAAAGTGCATTGTTTGATGTTGAATTTTCTTCTCCCCATGTCACAGTTGCAGTATCCTCTGGCTGTGAACCAAAACATCTTGGAGCCATGGTGGTGCGTTGTCAGGCCTTGAGGTGAGCCGTATCTACTCTGCCAGCCCAAACAATCACATATTTGGGTGACGAATTGTACATGATAACACTGACTGAACATGTTGACCTGACACACAGTGTTTTTGTTTTGCATAAACCACCACCTCCACCAATCTATGGCCCTCCCTCAGAGCTCGCTGAGGTTCCATCCATTTTGTGGGCTAAGCATAAAAATCATGTTGGTTTGGTACTTTCAGCCCCTCCACAACATGTTACACTCAAACCTAATGCATCATTGCCACGTATTAGACAGTACAAGTTATCACCACAAGCCATTGCAGGTATTGAACATGTCATTCAGTCTCTTTTGGATCAGGATGTGTTAACTCCAACCACCAGTCCATGTAACACACCTATGTTGCCCATCCCAAAACCTAATCGTCCTGGTGAGTGGTGTTTTGTGCAAGACCTTCAAGCTATCAATAACATAGTGATTCCTCCTGCTGTTTTAGTTCCTGACACAGTTTCCATTTTGACGTCATTGCCGTTCAATTCCACACACTACACAGTCATTGATTTGTGCTCAGCCTTTTCTCAATTCCTTTGCATCCAGACAGCCAGTATCTGTTTGCATTCACGTTCAAAGACAGGCAGTATACATGGAAACAGTTACCTCAGGGTTTCGTTTCGAGCCCCACAGTTTATGCGGCAGCGGTGAAAAAAGATCTGGATGACCTTACATTGCCGGGGGGCTCAACACTTTTGCAGTATGCTGATGATCTTCTTGTCGCCTCACCATCTGAGGAGGCGTGTCACACTGACTCCATCTTGCTTTTGAGGAGACTTGCTGAATGTGGACATCGGGCCTCCTTGGCTAAGTTGCAGTTTTATAAACCTGAGGTCACCTACTTGGGTCATGTTCTGAGAAATGGTGAAAGACTTTTGTCGCTGAGTGTATTAAGCTTTTGAGAAACATGCCTCCTCCCACCACAAAGAAGCAAATGCTTTCTTTCCTGGGCATGACGAATTACTGCAGACATTGGATTTTTGAGTATGCATCTTTGGACTCTATTTTGAGAGCCGCTACGCTGCAAACTGCACCCACATGCATTCAGTGGACTGATGAAATGCTTCAAGCCTTTAACAGCCTAAAACAGGCCCTCACCACGGCTCCACGGCTGTGATTAGTGAATGCACCTCCCCCAGACCAGATTTGCTGCAAACTCCGATTCCAAATTCTGACATGGTTCTTTACACTGACAGCTCTGCTAGCCGACCATCTGATAACGTTCATTTGGCCGGCTATGCTGTTGTCACTGATTTTGATGTTCTGGAAGCTAATGCGTTGCCACAACACACCTCTGCTCAAGCAGCGGAACTAATCGCACTCACGAGAGCATGCGTACTCGCCAGCGGGAAGGTGGCAACTGTTTACACCGATTCCAGATACATTTTCGGTGTCGCTCATGACTTTGGCCAAATTTGGAAAATGCGTGGTTTTGTCACATCTTCTGGTAAACCGTTACAACATCACATGTTGATCAATGACCTCCTGAATGCGATTTTGCTTCCCTCTAAACTCGCTATTGTGAAATGTGCTGCACACATGAACAGTAATGATCCTGTCTCACAAGGAAATGCATGGGCTGATGCTTCAGCTAAACAAGCTGCACTTTCCTCTTCCTCTTTGGTTCACCAATGTGTTTCCGCTCAACCTTGCGAACCTATCTCACTGCCTCTCACTGATGACGTTGTGGCCCTACAGGGTCAGGCCGATGACAGAGAACGTAGTCTTTGGTTAGCTAAGGGTTGTGCTATTGACAAGGAGTCTGGCTTGTGGCTCCACCCTGATGGACGACCTGTTTGTCCTTGTGCTCTCCTACATGTGCTTGTGCGTGTTGCACATGGCCCATCACATGTAGGAAGAGGGATGATGAATGATGTCATACACTCGCAGTGGTTCACTCCAGGTATCACACAGGTATCTCAAACACTTGTAGATGGCTGTATGATATGTCAACAGAACAGAAAAATGAACAGCACTGTAAGACATGACCATTTAGAGCCTCCATCAGGTCCCTTTGTAAATATGCAAATAGACTTTGTACATATGCCAAACTGTCAAGGTTACAAACACTTGCTTGTGATCACTGACCGTTTTTCTAAATGGGTAGAATGCTATCCAACACGAAAAGAAGATGTGCGAACTGTTGTAAAATGTTTGTTGAAGGAACTGATTCCAAGATTTGGAGTGCCACACGCAATTGACAGTACACCAAATGCAACAACAGGGCTGAGCCCACATGAAGTGTTGATGGGCAGACCCATGTCCACAGGTGTAAGTCCTCCTTTGACACCAAGCAAAACCACTCTGATTTGGATGGATGAGTACATGTCTGACTATGTAAAAAAGCAGAAATTTTGAGAAAGTATCACTTACAGGTGGCTGACAGACTCCCGAGACCTTCAGATGAGCCCATTCACCCCTTTAGAGAAGGGGATTTTGTACTAATAAGATCTCTGGAAAAAGTGTCTTTGTCTCCTAGGTGGAAGGGACCATACCAGGTGTTGCTGTGGACGAGAACAGCTCTAAAGGTTGAGGGCAAACCAGAATGGGTGCACGCAAAGGTGCAGGTTTGCTCCAAGAGCAGAGATTGCAGCAGCAGCGAGCCATGGCTAGTGATCAGGGGAACAATTCTCTTTGTTGTTGTCTTGTGTGGATCTCTTTTGCTCTGGTTACAGATGGCGAACAATCAGAGTAAGGTGACAGGCAGTCCATACTCCAACAACACTGATTCAGAGCTGACTGAGAGGGGAGCTCCCAGCTGAGAGATCCTGCAGACGATGCAGGGACCTCTTGTGGTGAGAATGAACTGATGAACCCTCCAGCACTCCGCACTGACATAAATTTGAATAAAGATGTTGCATTTGACACAAATGACTATGCTGAGATGTCCACGGATCACACAGAAAGAAAGACTGTTGTTCATCTTCGATCCAGACGATCTCCAACCACTGTTGTGTTTCAATGCCCAATTGAGAGATGTGTTTTTGGCAGTTGTTATGTTGCTAAACCTGCAGTTCATCCCACAGGGAAAGCTTTTTGGTTCTAGCAGGAAAGTTATCAAAATTAGTTACTGATTTAATACACTCTACACATACCATCTCATTTAATCACACCATAGTTTAATCACGCATTTGGAGTAATAAAGTATTGCCATACATGGTTTGGCAATCACCGAGATGGATTCCATACCACCATGCATCGTATGTGCTAGTAACCTCTCCATGGTGGTGGCCCTCTACTGTGCGCTTAGCACGTGGGTTGAAGATCACTCCTCTGTCGACTGTTACTCTTACATGGTGATTTATCAGTGATTGTACTGTTGTGTTTTCATTTTGAAAGTTTCATTTTCTCTCTATTGTTGGTTCATGTGTTGTAGTAAGTGATTGATCGCCCCTATGACATCATCTGGATAAGACATGACTTATTTGGGTTTTCCTCCCTGACATGAGGTTTTTACCATAGGTCTGTCTCCATGCTTAGTGCAGTTAGCGCAGGTGTCTTTTTCCCTCCTCTCGCCCATGACAGGGGGGGTTTTTGGCTCCTGTGAGTAGGCCCATGTGACTGTGGTTTCCACCGTGAGCCTTTGAACACTCCAGTGTTTAGGGGCTCTTTATCCCATTGAGGGTTTGCCTCCAGCGGTCCTTGTTGATGGGAAGGTCGGTCACATGTTAGATAGGCAGACATGCTATATAAGAGGGGTGACTCACTGTTTGACACAAATGTTTCTGTTTGTTTAAATGTGATTTATTTTACAACACTATCTTGAGTGTTATTGAAGCATTTACTTGTTTGTTATGTTTACATATGTTGTGATTTACATTTTCACGTTTGATCTCTTTGATGCTCTTGTATTGCATGATGTTCTTTGATTCTGACGGGTTGACTTTAACTCACCCTTAAGGTGCTAAAATGTAGACTATTGATCTTATGATCAATAAGAGGGGATTGTTAGGGAAGAATTTCACTTCTCCCTATAGTTTGTGTAGTTAAAGATCAATCCCTCTTCATTTATAGGTGAAAGTTGAGAATTAGATGTTTTCTTTTAGATATATTGCTAGAGACAGTTTATCTGACCTGTACTCTCTCCTAGGGCATGCCAAGGCCATGTTCATTCCCCTGGCGCCTTCGCCAGATAACATTCTGAGTGAGAGAGAGATTGTTGTTGTTCTCGCGTCACCTAGATGGTGTGAGTCTTTATCTTAATGTTTATGCCCAATAGCCAATGGAGTGTTAGCACATCTCCCTTTGTGGGCTCGGTCCACCTTCCTAGTATATGAATCTGAACTTTGCAGCTTGGTATAGTTGGGTATAGTATATTGGGTTCTTGCCAATCTACATCCAAAGTCCCACTCATCCCTTCATGCCATACAATTAGCTGTTTTATGCAAAGTAAACACAGTTAAAGAGAATGGGTATTATGAAGTCTTACATCCACTTATTGAAGACCTTGTATCACTTGAGGAGAATGGAGTTTATGTTGAAAAGCTGGGAGCAAGCATAAAGGGGACTGTACTATATGTTGCAGCAGATGACTTAGCTGCCCATGCCTTGGCGGGATTTCAACAGAGCTTCATTGTGGAGAAAATGTGCAGGTTTTGTATGGCCACACGAGAAGAAATCCAAACAAAAAATGGCAGCTCAGGTTTTTACATACTCAGAACCAAGGATGCTCATGACAGACAGGTTCAGGAAGTCAAGCAGGACCCATCTAAAGCAGCACTTTATGGAGTCAAAGGCGAATGTGTGCTTAGTGAAAGCTTGAAATATTTTCATGCTGTGGATGGATTTCCTCCAGATATTCTTCATGATTTTTTTGGAGGGAGTGGTCCCATTTGAATTGTACCTGTGCATTCAAGATCTGATAAAAAAGAAGTACATCTCTCTTGAGACTCTAAATCAGGCCATCACAGAATTCCCATATTCCTTTTCTGACAGAACGGACAAACCTCAGCCAGTTCCAAAGACATTTGCCTCAAAGAAAACAAATATATTTTTTATGCTTTTTGTGAAGGCTTAGTGCTGAAATGTGGCCATTTCTGCCTGCTTATAGTCTTTAAGTAGAGCTCTATAAGACAGTATTCCGGAGTGCTGGCTTCTTCTATGTGATTTTGAATTATGATTTCTGCAGACACTTTGATTACAAGAATGAACACACTATAACCGTGTCATAACATCCTACCTAGATTTATGTGTGTTCTTATTTTTTGAATTTTTTGAAGGATTCGGACACTACAGATGACTTCACCCAGGTGCCTGCTGGGGTTCTTAGAGTCATGACTAAGGACACACTACCATCGATGAACAGCATTTCAATCGTCCTTGAAGGAAACATTGTCATGGATGAGATTTCCACAATCTCTCAAGCATTTTGTCCTCTGTTTGGCCTAATATATGCACTCCATCTGGATTACCCCAAAAGTATGAAGAACACATTTGAGTTCATCCAGAAGATAATGTTGAACCTCGGACAACAAAAGCTCAGCCCAAAAATGCAAACATTAAAAAATGCTCTTTTGGGCTAGATGTTGTGGCTAGGGATAGTTATACTGGTTGTTTACATAAGTTTGATGTGTGAATGAGTGTGAGTATGATGGGGCTGAACAGTTAAAACAAAACATTATTGCATATTTTATGCATTTATTTTTATTGAGGTGAATATTATATTTTACTGACATCTTTCTTTTTTGATAATGAAACTGTGCTGTGACAGATTTTTTTTTTCTTGTGGAGTGGCAGAAGTCTCCATATTGTACTCTTGAGAAATAAGAAAATATTGATATACAACACAGTGAGAATGATCCCTCTCACAAAAATTATGAATTTTGAAATATTTCATACTCATCTGACTCAGTATTATGAGTGTGCAGTTACTGCTACATCATAATTGTGGAAAGGGAGGAGGTATTTGGAGGGCCATCAGTAAAAAAAAAAAAAAGTTAATGAAGACCAAAAGTAAACTCAAGTATCTATGCATGCTTTTTTGTATTTGTTTGCTGTTGTTTGCATTTGCGATGGGAAAGCATAAAAAAGTTAAAGGCAGCAGAAGACATCCTTGTAGGTCACATGACCCTGCCTTTACCATTAAGCGTTAATTTCTAATGAGTAAAAACTGTTGAAAATGAGCATAGAGTATGTGATGTTTAGTTTTAGAATGTAGTGTGCTTCTGCAACACAGGTTTAATATGTATCAAAGGTGTTAAATTGCTAAGAGCTAACTTCCATTTAGCTGCTTTGAAGATGTATGTACAAGTACAGTTCTGTGTAATAATCCAGTTTTAATTATCAGATTTTCATCAGGTTCTGTTCTGGTTATAACCTTTTACAGACTAAATGTTGCCAGGTCTGTTTGTTGCCGTGAGACATTTAGGAAAGTGTCCATTGTGAATCGAAAGCCTTCTGTTAGCTTACACACAGACCAATCAGCACACCACACTCACACTCATTCTCACTCCTAAGGTTCACTCATTCTGTCATACATCATGCAATGATTTTCGCTGATACTCACTGACATACACCTGTCTCACTTGCTCGCACACTCACTCACTCATGCACGCATGCACGCTCATACTCAATCTCTCTCACAAACACACATAACTCACTGACTGACCTGGTTCTCTGCTAACAGAAGGGTTTGGACTTGGGCTGAATAATTAATTGCAGTATTAACAAATATCTCCATATGGTCAACTACTAATATTCAAATTGCAGTAGGCCAATATGTAATTTTTCGTGTTTCGTTTTGTGTGTGTCAGAACGGGGGAGCGGGGCGCATCTTACGACTGCGGAGGTTGTATCAGAGTCCCAGAGGAAAAGCAAGGGGAGGGGGCGAGCGAGGGATAGACTGATGATCCCAGGTCACACACAACACAACCTGCTTCCAAATAAATAGTATTCCATCCACAAAATTAGTGTACATCCATATAATGTTATCTAAATATTATTAATCGGGTTATGTGAAAAATGAAAAAAAAAAAAAGAAAAAACGAGTCAGTGCATGCACGTCAGCACGTGAGTTTGTTTACGTCACGTCAGTCTTCCTGGGCCCAAAGTGCCCACTTTGTGCATTGGGCTTGTCCGCTGTCACTTTTGCACTCCGCTCGCTGAGAGACCCGCGGCTTTTTTTCCCCCCCACTTCTGACGGTTTCTCAGCTGAAATGTGTTTGGGGGTCAATCCCTGGCTGTTCTGTGGCCAAACCGGGCAGCTGGCAGGCTGCGCTGCGCTTGTGTGACTTTCCGCTCCTCTCCCTTACAGGATTCCGCCATTTGTCAAATGTGCTGAGAATGAAGCGGGGCTGTGCACAGGGGCCGCCTTGTCAGCTGAAATAAGTGGCATGACCACTCCCTGGCTCCTCCTGTGCCCAAAGTGCCCTCTTTGTGCATTGGTCTTGGCTGCTGTCACTTTTGCGCTCCGCTGGCTGAGAGACCCGCGGCTTTTTTTTTACCCACTGCGGAGGGAATGATGCTGCGCAGTGCAGGAAGGCCGGATTCCCAGCTGAAATGTGTTTGGGGGTCAATCCCTGGCGGTTGTGTGGCCAAACCAGGCAGCTGGCAGGCTGCGCTGGGCTTGTGTCATTTTTCCGTTCCTCTCGCTGAGAGAAATGCGCCATTTGTCAAATGTGCTGAGAATGAAGCGGGGCTGTGCACAGGGACCGCATTGTCAGCTGAAATAAGTGGAATAGCGAATTCCTGGCTCTTCCTGTGCCTAAATTGCCCTATTTGTTCACTGGGCTTGGCTGCTGTCACTTTTGCGCTCCGCTGGCTGAGAGACCCGCGGCTTTTTTTTCCCAATGCGGAGGGAATGATGCTGCGCAGTGCAGGAAGGCCGGGTTCCCAGCTGAAATGTGTTTGGGGGTCAATCCCTGGCTGTTGTGTGGCCAAACCAGGCAGCTGGCAGGCTGCGCTGGGCTTGTGTCACTTCCGCTCCTCTCGCTGAGAGAAATGCGCCATTTGTCAAATGTGCTGAGAATGAAGCGTGGCTGTGCACAGATTCCGCCTTGTCAGCTGAAATAAGTGGCATGACCATTCCCTTTGTGAGGGCTTCCACCTTAAGCTCCACCCTGTCATAGGGTAGCGGTAGCTCCCCCTGCCTTTATAAGGGCAGGTGTAGACAATTAGTGCCTCTTCGTTTGAGGCCTGGTCGTGAGGCAAGAGTGCTGGTGTCCGTGAAGGTGAGGAAGATTAAAAGGGAAAGAAATGATATATTGCCGGGTGGGTAAATTAATGGTTTGTTGCATATTTAGCGGTGGTGTGACTATTCGGAGGGATCCAGGTTTGGCATGTTCTGTGGTCCTGTGTGGACGAGGAAAAAGTTCAGCTCTCCCCTCTCCCTTGTTAAGCCGGAGTGAGCCCTTCAACTGTTGTGTTGCGTTCAGCAGAGTCCCATGTTGAAGGTAACTGAAATCAGTCGGGTAAAGTAGGAGGGTTATGCCCTCCGAGGTATGCTGACAGGACTGACTTTTGTTATATTTTTTTTATTATTCGCAGATTTAAGGCCAGACTGCTGCTTTGCCAGAGCCAGTTTACGAAGACTGTCAACTGACGTGTTTACTGAGCATACAACTAAAAGAATTTGCATCGTTGAATATTGTTCCTTTATACTGTTGATCCCCACGATATGGATCATATGTGAACCTGAACCAACTGATTTATTTTATTGTGTTTTTGTTTTAGCAGGCAGTGGGACGGCCGGCGGGGAGTAGTCGTGGGATATGCAAGCCCCCCCCCCCTGCATGCAGTGTGGTATGTGTGAAGGGTAGTGGTCACCTCACTGGTTTATGAGATTGATTTTACTTGGAGTGTAGATTGTAGTGATTGCAGTGGTTCGAGTGCACATGCGGTGGTTTTCAACTGGGGGCCATGAGATAGAATCTCCCCGCGGTAAGTACCCTGCCTTGCTCATTGCGTAGTCATTTCATCCTTTTATGAAAACTCATGCTATTGTGAAGTTGCCATTTTATATAGTTGTTATTTTAATTCATCATTCTTCTGTGGAATAAAATTATGTGATTTAGCCTGATGATGGTTTCCCCTTTTTTTCTTTCTTCAGGTTCATTTCCAGTATGATTTACCCTCTTTAAAATAAATATTACTTTCAGAACTGAATGCACGTCTCCCGCTCTTCTTGAACCCTTAAAAAAAATTGTGTCCACCCTCAGTTGGTGGGATCCTAGGGCTGGCCTAGTTCTATTTTACATACCAGTCTCCCTTTTTAAATCTGAGGAGGGGTCACACCTGGCTCCTCCTGTGCCCAAAGTGCCCTCTTTGTGCATTGGGCTTGGCTGCTGTCACTTTTGCGCTCCGCTGGCTGAGAGACCCGCGGCTTTTTTTTCCCACTGCGGAGGGAATGATGCTGCGCAGTGCAGGAAGGCCGAATTCCCAGCTGAAATGTGTTTGGGGGTCAATCCCTGGCTGTTGTGTGGCCAAACCAGGCAGCTGGCAGGCTGCGCTGGGCTTGTGTCATTTTTCCATTCCTCTCGCTGAGAGAAATGCGCCATTTGTCAAATGTGCTGAGAATGAAGCGGGGCTGTGCACAGGGACCGCATTGTCAGCTGAAATAAGTGGAATGGCCAATTCCTGGCTCTCCTTGTACCTAAATTGCCCTATTTGTTCACTGGGATTGGCTGCTGTCACTTTTGCGCTCCGCTGGCTGAGAGACCCACGGCTTTTTTTTTCCACTGCGGAGGGAATGATGCTGCGCAGTGCAGGAAGGCCGGGTTCCCAGCTGAAATGTGTTTGGGGGTCAATCCCTGGCTGTTGTGTGGCCAAACCAGGCAGCTGGCAGGCTGCGCTGGGCTTGTGTCATTTTTCCGGTCCTCTCGCTGACAGAAATGCGCCATTTGTCAAATGTGCTGAGAATGAAGCGCGGCTGTGCACAGGGACCGCATTGTCAGCTGAAGTAAGTGGAATGGCCAATTCCTGGCTCTCCTTGTACCTAAATTGCCCTATTTGTTCACTGGGATTGGCTGCTGTCACTTCTGCGCTCCGTTGGCTGAGAGACCCACGGCTTTTTTTTCCCACTGCGGAGGGAATGATGCTGCGCAGTGCAGGAAGGCCGGGTTCCCAGCTGAAATGTGTTTGGGGGTCAATCCCTGGCTGTTGTGTGGCCAAACCAGGCAGCTGGCAGGCTGCGCTGGGCTTGTGTCATTTTTCCGGTCCTCTCGCTGAGAGAAATGCGCCATCTGTCAAATGTGCTGAGAATGAAGCGGGGCTGTGCACAGGGGCCGCATTGTCAGCTGAAATAAGTGGCATGACCATTCCCTAGCTCCTCCTGTGCCCAAAGTGCCCTATTTGTTCACTGGGATTGTCTGCTGTCACTTTTGAGCTCCGCTGGCTGAGAGACCCACGGCTTTTTTTTCCCACTGCGGAGGGAATGATGCTGCGCAGTGCAGGAAGGCCGGGTTCCCAGCTGAAATGTGTTTGGGGGTCAATCCCTGGCTGTTGTGTGGCCAAACCAGGCAGCTGGCAGGCTGCGCTGGGCTTGTGTCATTTTTCCGTTCCTCTCGCTGAGAGAAATGCGCCATTTGTCAAATGTGCTGAGAATGAAGCGGGGCTGTGCACAGGGGCCGCATTGTCAGCTGAAATAAGTGGCATGACCATTCCCTGGCTCCTCCTGTGCCCAAAGTGCCCTCTTTGTGCATTGGGCTTGGCTGCTGTCACTTTTGCGCTCCGCTGGCTGAGAGACCCGCGGCTTTTTTTTCCCACTGCGGAGGGAATGATGCTGCGCAGTGCAGGAAGGCCGGGTTCCCAGCTGAAATGTGTTTGGGGGTCAATCCCTGGCTGTTGTGTGGCCAAACCAGGCAGCTGGCAGGCTGCGCTGGGCTTGTGTCATTTTTCCATTCCTCTCGCTGAGAGAAATGCGCCATCTGTCAAATGTGCTGAGAATGAAGCGGGGCTGTGCACAGGGGCCGCATTGTCAGCTGAAATAAGTGGAATGGCCAATTCCTGGCTCTCCTTGTACCTAAATTGCCCTATTTGTTCACTGGGATTGGCTGCTGTCACTTTTGCGCTCCGCTGGCTGAGAGACCCACGGCTTTTTTTTCCCACTGCGGAGGGAATGATGCTGCGCAGTGCAGGAAGGCCGGGTTCCCAGCTGAAATGTGTTTGGGGGTCAATCCCTGGCTGTTGTGTGGCCAAACCAGGCAGCTGGCAGGTTGCGCTGGGCTTGTGTCATTTTTCCGTTCTTCTCGCTGAGAGAAATGCGCCATTTGTCAAATGTGCTGAGAACGAAGCGGGGCTGTTCACAGGGGCCGCATTGTCAGCTGAAATAAGTGGCATGACCATTCCCTGGCTCCTCCTGTGCCCAAAGTGCCCTCTTTGTGCATTGGGCTTGGCTGCTGTCACTTTTGCGCTCCGCTGGCTGAGAGACCCGCGGCTTTTTTTTCCCACTGCGGAGGGAATGATGCTGCGCAGTGCAGGAAGGCCGGGTTCCCAGCTGAAATGTGTTTGGGGGTCAATCCCTGGCTGTTGTGTGGCCAAACCAGGCAGCTGGCAGGCTGCGCTGGGCTTGTGTCATTTTTCCATTCCTCTCGCTGAGAGAAATGCGCCATTTGTCAAATGTGCTGAGAATGAAGCGGGGCTGTGCACAGGGACCGCATTGTCAGCTGAAATAAGTGGAATGGCCAATTCCTGGCTCTCCTTGTACCTAAATTGCCCTATTTGTTCACTGGGCTTGGCTGCTGTCACTTTTGCGCTCCGCTGGCTGAGAGACCCACGGCTTTTTTTTCCCACTGCGGAGGGAATGATGCTGCGCAGTGCAGGAAGGCCGGGTTCCCAGCTGAAATGTGTTTGGGGGTCAATCCCTGGCTGTTGTGTGGCCAAACCAGGCAGCTGGCAGGCTGCGCTGGGCTTGTGTCATTTTTCCGTTCCTCTCGCTGAGAGAAATGCGCCATTTGTCAAATGTGCTGAGAATGAAGCGGGGCTGTGCACAGGGGCCGCATTGTCAGCTGAAATAAGTGGCATGACCATTCCCTGGCTCCTCCTGTGCCCAAAGTGCCCTCTTTGTGCATTGGGCTTGGCTGCTGTCACTTTTGCGCTCCGCTGGCTGAGAGACCCGCGGCTTTTTTTTCCCACTGCGGAGGGAATGATGCTGCGCAGTGCAGGAAGGCCGGGTTCCCAGCTGAAATGTGTTTGGGGGTCAATCCCTGGCTGTTGTGTGGCCAAACCAGGCAGCTGGCAGGCTGCGCTGGGCTTGTGTCATTTTTCCGTTCCTCTCGCTGAGAGAAATGCGCCATTTGTCAAATGTGCTGAGAATGAAGCGGGGCTGTGCACAGGGGCCGCATTGTCAGCTGAAATAAGTGGCATGACCATTCCCTGGCTCCTCCTGTGCCCAAAGTGCCCTCTTTGTGCATTGGGCTTGGCTGCTGTCACTTTTGCGCTCCGCTGGCTGAGAGACCCGCGGCTTTTTTTTCCCACTGCGGAGGGAATGATGCTGCGCAGTGCAGGAAGGCCGGGTTCCCAGCTGAAATGTGTTTGGGGGTCAATCCCTGGCTGTTGTGTGGCCAAACCAGGCAGCTGGCAGGCTGCGCTGGGCTTGTGTCATTTTTCCATTCCTCTCGCTGAGAGAAATGCGCCATTTGTCAAATGTGCTGAGAATGAAGCGGGGCTGTGCACAGGGACCGCATTGTCAGCTGAAATAAGTGGAATGGCCAATTCCTGGCTCTCCTTGTACCTAAATTGCCCTATTTGTTCACTGGGATTGGCTGCTGTCAGTTTTGCGCTCCGGTGGCTGAGAGACCCGCGGCTTTTTTTTCCCACTGCGGAGGGAATGATGCTGCGCAGTGCAGGAAGGCCGGGTTCCCAGCTGAAATGTGTTTGGGGGTCAATCCCTGGCTGTTGTGTGGCCAAACCAGGCAGCTGGCAGGCTGCGCTGGGCTTGTGTCATTTTTCCATTCCTCTCGCTGAGAGAAATGCGCCATTTGTCAAATGTGCTGAGAATGAAGCGGGGCTGTGCACAGGGACCGCATTGTCAGCTGAAACAAGTGGAATGGCCAATTCCTGGCTCTCCTTGTACCTAAATTGCCCTATTTGTTCACTGGGATTGGCTGCTGTCACTTTTGCGCTCCGCTGGCTGAGAGACCCACGGCTTTTTTTTCCCACTGCGGAGGGAATGATGCTGCGCAGTGCAGGAAGGCCGGGTTCCCAGCTGAAATGTGTTTGGGGGTCAATCCCTGGCTGTTGTGTGGCCAAACCAGGCAGCTGGCAGGCTGCGCTGGGCTTGTGTCATTTTTCCATTCCTCTCGCTGACAGAAATGCGCCATTTGTCAAATGTGCTGAGAATGAAGCGGGGCTGTGCACAGGGGCCGCATTGTCAGCTGAAATAAGTGGCATGACCATTCCCTGGCTCCTCCTGTGCCCAAAGTGCCCTCTTTGTGCATTGGGCTTGGCTGCTGTCACTTTTGCGCTCCGCTGGCTGAGAGACCCGCGGCTTTTTTTTCCCACTGCGGAGGGAATGATGCTGCGCAGTGCAGGAAGGCCGGGTTCCCAGCTGAAATGTGTTTGGGGGTCAATCCCTGGCTGTTGTGTGGCCAAACCAGGCAGCTGGCAGGCTGCGCTGGGCTTGTGTCATTTTTCCATTCCTCTCGCTGAGAGAAATGCGCCATTTGTCAAATGTGCTGAGAATGAAGCGGGGCTGTGCACAGGGGCCGCATTGTCAGCTGAAATAAGTGGCATGACCATTCCCTAGCTCCTCCTGTGCCCAAAGTGCCCTCTTTGTGCATTGGGCTTGGCTGCTGTCACTTTTGCGCTCCGCTGGCTGAGAGACCCGCGGCTTTTTTTTCCCACTGCGGAGGGAATGATGCTGCGCAGTGCAGGAAGGCCGAATTCCCAGCTGAAATGTGTTTGGGGGTCAATCCCTGGCTGTTGTGTGGCCAAACCAGGCAGCTGGCAGGCTGCGCTGGGCTTGTGTCATTTTTCCATTCCTCTCGCTGAGAGAAATGCGCCATTTGTCAAATGTGCTGAGAATGAAGCGGGGCTGTGCACAGGGACCGCATTGTCAGCTGAAATAAGTGGAATGGCCAATTCCTGGCTCTCCTTGTACCTAAATTGCCCTATTTGTTCACTGGGATTGGCTGCTGTCACTTTTGCGCTCCGCTGGCTGAGAGACCCACGGCTTTTTTTTCCCACTGCGGAGGGAATGATGCTGCGCAGTGCAGGAAGGCCGGGTTCCCAGCTGAAATGTGTTTGGGGGTCAATCCCTGGCTGTTGTGTGGCCAAACCAGGCAGCTGGCAGGCTGCGCTGGGCTTGTGTCATTTTTCCGGTCCTCTCGCTGACAGAAATGCGCCATTTGTCAAATGTGCTGAGAATGAAGCGCGGCTGTGCACAGGGACCGCATTGTCAGCTGAAGTAAGTGGAATGGCCAATTCCTGGCTCTCCTTGTACCTAAATTGCCCTATTTGTTCACTGGGATTGGCTGCTGTCACTTCTGCGCTCCGTTGGCTGAGAGACCCACGGCTTTTTTTTCCCACTGCGGAGGGAATGATGCTGCGCAGTGCAGGAAGGCCGGGTTCCCAGCTGAAATGTGTTTGGGGGTCAATCCCTGGCTGTTGTGTGGCCAAACCAGGCAGCTGGCAGGCTGCGCTGGGCTTGTGTCATTTTTCCGGTCCTCTCGCTGAGAGAAATGCGCCATCTGTCAAATGTGCTGAGAATGAAGCGGGGCTGTGCACAGGGGCCGCATTGTCAGCTGAAATAAGTGGCATGACCATTCCCTAGCTCCTCCTGTGCCCAAAGTGCCCTATTTGTTCACTGGGATTGGCTGCTGTCACTTTTGAGCTCCGCTGGCTGAGAGACCCACGGCTTTTTTTTCCCACTGCGGAGGGAATGATGCTGCGCAGTGCAGGAAGGCCGGGTTCCCAGCTGAAATGTGTTTGGGGGTCAATCCCTGGCTGTTGTGTGGCCAAACCAGGCAGCTGGCAGGCTGCGCTGGGCTTGTGTCATTTTTCCGTTCCTCTCGCTGAGAGAAATGCGCCATTTGTCAAATGTGCTGAGAATGAAGCGGGGCTGTGCACAGGGGCCGCATTGTCAGCTGAAATAAGTGGCATGACCATTCCCTGGCTCCTCCTGTGCCCAAAGTGCCCTCTTTGTGCATTGGGCTTGGCTGCTGTCACTTTTGCGCTCCGCTGGCTGAGAGACCCGCGGCTTTTTTTTCCCACTGCGGAGGGAATGATGCTGCGCAGTGCAGGAAGGCCGGGTTCCCAGCTGAAATGTGTTTGGGGGTCAATCCCTGGCTGTTGTGTGGCCAAACCAGGCAGCTGGCAGGCTGCGCTGGGCTTGTGTCATTTTTCCATTCCTCTCGCTGAGAGAAATGCGCCATCTGTCAAATGTGCTGAGAATGAAGCGGGGCTGTGCACAGGGGCCGCATTGTCAGCTGAAATAAGTGGAATGGCCAATTCCTGGCTCTCCTTGTACCTAAATTGCCCTATTTGTTCACTGGGATTGGCTGCTGTCACTTTTGCGCTCCGCTGGCTGAGAGACCCACGGCTTTTTTTTCCCACTGCGGAGGGAATGATGCTGCGCAGTGCAGGAAGGCCGGGTTCCCAGCTGAAATGTGTTTGGGGGTCAATCCCTGGCTGTTGTGTGGCCAAACCAGGCAGCTGGCAGGTTGCGCTGGGCTTGTGTCATTTTTCCGTTCTTCTCGCTGAGAGAAATGCGCCATTTGTCAAATGTGCTGAGAATGAAGCGGGGCTGTGCACAGGGGCCGCATTGTCAGCTGAAATAAGTGGCATGACCATTCCCTGGCTCCTCCTGTGCCCAAAGTGCCCTCTTTGTGCATTGGGCTTGGCTGCTGTCACTTTTGCGCTCCGCTGGCTGAGAGACCCGCGGCTTTTTTTTCCCACTGCGGAGGGAATGATGCTGCGCAGTGCAGGAAGGCCGGGTTCCCAGCTGAAATGTGTTTGGGGGTCAATCCCTGGCTGTTGTGTGGCCAAACCAGGCAGCTGGCAGGCTGCGCTGGGCTTGTGTCATTTTTCCATTCCTCTCGCTGAGAGAAATGCGCCATTTGTCAAATGTGCTGAGAATGAAGCGGGGCTGTGCACAGGGACCGCATTGTCAGCTGAAATAAGTGGACTGGCCAATTCCTGGCTCTCCTTGTACCTAAATTGCCCTATTTGTTCACTGGGATTGGCTGCTGTCACTTTTGCGCTCCGCTGGCTGAGAGACCCACGGCTTTTTTTTCCCACTGCGGAGGGAATGATGCTGCGCAGTGCAGGAAGGCCGGGTTCCCAGCTGAAATGTGTTTGGGGGTCAATCCCTGGCTGTTGTGTGGCCAAACCAGGCAGCTGGCAGGCTGCGCTGGGCTTGTGTCATTTTTCCGTTCCTCTCGCTGAGAGAAATGCGCCATTTGTCAAATGTGCTGAGAATGAAGCGGGGCTGTGCACAGGGGCCGCATTGTCAGCTGAAATAAGTGGCATGACCATTCCCTGGCTCCTCCTGTGCCCAAAGTGCCCTCTTTGTGCATTGGGCTTGGCTGCTGTCACTTTTGCGCTCCGCTGGCTGAGAGACCCGCGGCTTTTTTTTCCCACTGCGGAGGGAATGATGCTGCGCAGTGCAGGAAGGCCGGGTTCCCAGCTGAAATGTGTTTGGGGGTCAATCCCTGGCTGTTGTGTGGCCAAACCAGGCAGCTGGCAGGCTGCGCTGGGCTTGTGTCATTTTTCCATTCCTCTCGCTGAGAGAAATGCGCCATCTGTCAAATGTGCTGAGAATGAAGCGGGGCTGTGCACAGGGACCGCATTGTCAGCTGAAATAAGTGGAATGGCCAATTCCTGGCTCTCCTTCTACCTAAATTGCCCTATTTGTTCACTGGGATTTGCTGCTGTCACTTTTGCGCTCCGCTGGCTGAGAGACCCACGGCTTTTTTTTCCCACTGCGGAGGGAATGATGCTGCGCAGTGCAGGAAGGCCGGGTTCCCAGCTGAAATGTGTTTGGGGGTCAATCCCTGGCTGTTGTGTGGCCAAACCAGGCAGCTGGCAGGCTGCGCTGGGCTTGTGTCATTTTTCCATTCCTCTCGCTGAGAGAAATGCGCCATTTGTCAAATGTGCTGAGAATGAAGCGGGGCTGTGCACAGGGACCGCATTGTCAGCTGAAATAAGTGGAATGGCCAATTCCTGGCTCTCCTTGTACCTAAATTGCCCTATTTGTTCACTGGGATTGGCTGCTGTCAGTTTTGCGCTCCGGTGGCTGAGAGACCCGCGGCTTTTTTTTCCCACTGCGGAGGGAATGATGCTGCGCAGTGCAGGAAGGCCGAATTCCCAGCTGAAATGTGTTTGGGGGTCAATCCCTGGCTGTTGTGTGGCCAAACCAGGCAGCTGGCAGGCTGCGCTGGGCTTGTGTCATTTTTCCATTCCTCTCGCTGAGAGAAATGCGCCATTTGTCAAATGTGCTGAGAATGAAGCGGGGCTGTGCACAGGGACCGCATTGTCAGCTGAAATAAGTGGAATGGCCAATTCCTGGCTCTCCTTGTACCTAAATTGCCCTATTTGTTCACTGGGATTGGCTGCTGTCACTTTTGCGCTCCGCTGGCTGAGAGACCCACGGCTTTTTTTTCCCACTGCGGAGGGAATGATGCTGCGCAGTGCAGGAAGGCCGGGTTCCCAGCTGAAATGTGTTTGGGGGTCAATCCCTGGCTGTTGTGTGGCCAAACCAGGCAGCTGGCAGGCTGCGCTGGGCTTGTGTCATTTTTCCATTCCTCTCGCTGACAGAAATGCGCCATTTGTCAAATGTGCTGAGAATGAAGCGGGGCTGTGCACAGGGGCCGCATTGTCAGCTGAAATAAGTGGCATGACCATTCCCTGGCTCCTCCTGTGCCCAAAGTGCCCTCTTTGTGCATTGGGCTTGGCTGCTGTCACTTTTGCGCTCCGCTGGCTGAGAGACCCGCGTCTTTTTTTTCCCACTGCGGAGGGAATGATGCTGCGCAGTGCAGGAAGGCCGGGTTCCCAGCTGAAATGTGTTTGGGGGTCAATCCCTGGCTGTTGTGTGGCCAAACCAGGCAGCTGGCAGGCTGCGCTGGGCTTGTGTCATTTTTCCATTCCTCTCGCTGAGAGAAATGCGCCATTTGTCAAATGTGCTGAGAATGAAGCGGGGCTGTGCACAGGGGCCGCATTGTCAGCTGAAATAAGTGGCATGACCATTCCCTAGCTCCTCCTGTGCCCAAAGTGCCCTCTTTGTGCATTGGGCTTGGCTGCTGTCACTTTTGCGCTCCGCTGGCTGAGAGACCCGCGGCTTTTTTTTCCCACTGCGGAGGGAATGATGCTGCGCAGTGCAGGAAGGCCGGGTTCCCAGCTGAAATGTGTTTGGGGGTCAATCCCTGGCTGTTGTGTGGCCAAACCAGGCAGCTGGCAGGCTGCGCTGGGCTTGTGTCATTTTTCCATTCCTCTCGCTGAGAGAAATGCGCCATTTGTCAAATGTGCTGAGAATGAAGCGGGGCTGTGCACAGGGACCGCATTGTCAGCTGAAATAAGTGGAATGGCCAATTCCTGGCTCTCCTTGTACCTAAATTGCCCTATTTGTTCACTGGGATTGGCTGCTGTCACTTTTGCGCTCCGCTGGCTGAGAGACCCACGGCTTTTTTTTCCCACTGCGGAGGGAATGATGCTGCGCAGTGCAGGAAGGCCGGGTTCCCAGCTGAAATGTGTTTGGGGGTCAATCCCTGGCTGTTGTGTGGCCAAACCAGGCAGCTGGCAGGCTGCGCTGGGCTTGTGTCATTTTTCCGGTCCTCTCGCTGACAGAAATGCGCCATTTGTCAAATGTGCTGAGAATGAAGCGCGGCTGTGCACAGGGACCGCATTGTCAGCTGAAGTAAGTGGAATGGCCAATTCCTGGCTCTCCTTGTACCTAAATTGCCCTATTTGTTCACTGGGATTGGCTGCTGTCACTTTTGCGCTCCGCTGGCTGAGAGACCCACGGCTTTTTTTTCCCACTGCGGAGGGAATGATGCTGCGCAGTGCAGGAAGGCCGGGTTCCCAGCTGAAATGTGTTTGGGGGTCAATCCCTGGCTGTTGTGTGGCCAAACCAGGCAGCTGGCAGGCTGCGCTGGGCTTGTGTCATTTTTCCATTCCTCTCGCTGAGAGAAATGCGCCATCTGTCAAATGTGCTGAGAATGAAGCGGGGCTGTGCACAGGGGCCGCATTGTCAGCTGAAATAAGTGGCATGACCATTCCCTAGCTCCTCCTGTGCCCAAAGTGCCCTCTTTGTGCATTGGGCTTGGCTGCTGTCACTTTTGCGCTCCGCTGGCTGAGAGACCCGCGGCTTTTTTTTCCCACTGCGGAGGGAATGATGCTGCGCAGTGCAGGAAGGCCGAATTCCCAGCTGAAATGTGTTTGGGGGTCAATCCCTGGCTGTTGTGTGGCCAAACCAGGCAGCTGGCAGGCTGCGCTGGGCTTGTGTCATTTTTCCATTCCTCTCGCTGAGAGAAATGCGCCATTTGTCAAATGTGCTGAGAATGAAGCGGGGCTGTGCACAGGGGCCGCATTGTCAGCTGAAATAAGTGGCATGACCATTCCCTGGCTCCTCCTGTGCCCAAAGTGCCCTCTTTGTGCATTGGGCTTGGCTGCTGTCACTTTGCGCTCCGCTGGCTGAGAGACCCGCGGCTTTTTTTTCCCACTGCGGAGGGAATGATGCTGCGCAGTGCAGGAAGGCCGGGTTCCCAGCTGAAATGTGTTTGGGGGTCAATCCCTGGCTGTTGTGTGGCCAAACCAGGCAGCTGGCAGGCTGCGCTGGGCTTGTGTCATTTTTCCGTTCCTCTCGCTGAGAGAAATGCGCCATTTGTCAAATGTGCTGAGAATGAAGCGGGGCTGTGCACAGGGGCCGCATTGTCAGCTGAAGTAAGTGGCATGACCATTCCCTGGCTCCTCCTGTGCCCAAAGTGCCCTCTTTGTGCATTGGGCTTGACTGGTGTCACTTTTGCGCTCCGCTGGCTGAGATACCCGCGGCTTTTTTTTCCCACTGCGGAGGGAATGATGCTGCGCAGTGCAGGAAGGCCGGGTTCCCAGCTGAAATGTGTTTGGGGGTCAATCCCTGGCTGTTGTGTGGCCAAACCAGGCAGCTGGCAGGCTGCGCTGGGCTTGTGTCATTTTTCCGTTCCTCTCGCTGAGAGAAATGCGCCATTTGTCAAATGTGCTGAGAATGAAGCGGGGCTGTGCACAGGGGCCGCATTGTCAGCTGAAATAAGTGGCATGACCATTCCCTGGCTCCTCCTGTGCCCAAAGTGCCCTCTTTGTGCATTGGGCTTGGCTGCTGTCACTTTTGCGCTCCGCTGGCTGAGAGACCCGCGGCTTTTTTTTCCCACTGCGGAGGGAATGATGCTGCGCAGTGCAGGAAGGCCGGGTTCCCAGCTGAAATGTGTTTGGGGGTCAATCCCTGGCTGTTGTGTGGCCAAACCAGGCAGCTGGCAGGCTGCGCTGGGCTTGTGTCATTTTTCCATTCCTCTCGCTGAGAGAAATGCGCCATTTGTCAAATGTGCTGAGAATGAAGCGGGGCTGTGCACAGGGGCCGCATTGTCAGCTGAAATAAGTGGAATGGCCAATTCCTGGCTCTCCTTGTACCTAAATTGCCCTATTTGTTCACTGGGATTGGCTGCTGTCACTTTTGCGCTCCGCTGGCTGAGAGACCCACGGCTTTTTTTTCCCACTGCGGAGGGAATGATGCTGCGCAGTGCAGGAAGGCCGGGTTCCCAGCTGAAATGTGTTTGGGGGTCAATCCCTGGCTGTTGTGTGGCCAAACCAGGCAGCTGGCAGGCTGCGCTGGGCTTGTGTCATTTTTCCGTTCCTCTCGCTGAGAGAAATGCGCCATTTGTCAAATGTGCTGAGAATGAAGCGGGGCTGTGCACAGGGGCCGCATTGTCAGCTGAAATAAGTGGCATGACCATTCCCTGGCTCCTCCTGTGCCCAAAGTGCCCTCTTTGTGCATTGGGCTTGGCTGCTGTCACTTTTGCGCTCCGCTGGCTGAGAGACCCGCGGCTTTTTTTTCCCACTGCGGAGGGAATGATGCTGCGCAGTGCAGGAAGGCCGGGTTCCCAGCTGAAATGTGTTTGGGGGTCAATCCCTGGCTGTTGTGTGGCCAAACCAGGCAGCTGGCAGGCTGCGCTGGGCTTGTGTCATTTTTCCATTCCTCTCGCTGAGAGAAATGCGCCATCTGTCAAATGTGCTGAGAATGAAGCGGGGCTGTGCACAGGGACCGCATTGTCAGCTGAAATAAGTGGAATGGCCATTCCTGGCTCTCCTTGTACCTAAATTGCCCTATTTGTTCACTGGGATTTGCTGCTGTCACTTTTGCGCTCCGCTGGCTGAGAGACCCACGGCTTTTTTTTCCCACTGCGGAGGGAATGATGCTGCGCAGTGCAGGAAGGCCGGGTTCCCAGCTGAAATGTGTTTGGGGGTCAATCCCTGGCTGTTGTGTGGCCAAACCAGGCAGCTGGCAGGCTGCGCTGGGCTTGTGTCATTTTTCCATTCCTCTCGCTGAGAGAAATGCGCCATTTGTCAAATGTGCTGAGAATGAAGCGGGGCTGTGCACAGGGACCGCATTGTCAGCTGAAATAAGTGGAATGGCCAATTCCTGGCTCTCCTTGTACCTAAATTGCCCTATTTGTTCACTGGGATTGGCTGCTGTCACTTTTGCGCTCCGCTGGCTGAGAGACCCGCGGCTTTTTTTTCCCACTGCGGAGGGAATGATGCTGCGCAGTGCAGGAAGGCCGGGTTCCCAGCTGAAATGTGTTTGGGGGTCAATCCCTGGCTGTTGTGTGGCCAAACCAGGCAGCTGGCAGGCTGCGCTGGGCTTGTGTCATTTTTCCATTCCTCTCGCTGAGAGAAATGCGCCATTTGTCAAATGTGCTGAGAATGAAGCGGGGCTGTGCACAGGGACCGCATTGTCAGCTGAAATAAGTGGAATGGCCAATTCCTGGCTCTCCTTGTACCTAAATTGCCCTATTTGTTCACTGGGATTGGCTGCTGTCACTTTTGCGCTCCGCTGGCTGAGAGACCCACGGCTTTTTTTTCCCACTGCGGAGGGAATGATGCTGCGCAGTGCAGGAAGGCCGGGTTCCCAGCTGAAATGTGTTTGGGGGTCAATCCCTGGCTGTTGTGTGGCCAAACCAGGCAGCTGGCAGGCTGCGCTGGGCTTGTGTCATTTTTCCATTCCTCTCGCTGGAGAAATGCGCCATTTGTCAAATGTGCTGAGAATGAAGCGGGGCTGTGCACAGGGGCCGCATTGTCAGCTGAAATAAGTGGCATGACCATTCCCTGGCTCCTCCTGTGCCCAAAGTGCCCTCTTTGTGCATTGGGCTTGGCTGCTGTCACTTTTGCGCTCCGCTGGCTGAGAGACCCGCGGCTTTTTTTTCCCACTGCGGAGGGAATGATGCTGCGCAGTGCAGGAAGGCCGGGTTCCCAGCTGAAATGTGTTTGGGGGTCAATCCCTGGCTGTTGTGTGGCCAAACCAGGCAGCTGGCAGGCTGCGCTGGGCTTGTGTCATTTTTCCGTTCCTCTCGCTGAGAGAAATGCGCCATTTGTCAAATGTGCTGAGAATGAAGCGGGGCTGTGCACAGGGGCCGCATTGTCAGCTGAAATAAGTGGCATGACCATTCCCTGGCTCCTCCTGTGCCCAAAGTGCCCTCTTTGTGCATTGGGCTTGGCTGCTGTCACTTTTGCGCTCCGCTGGCTGAGAGACCCGCGGCTTTTTTTTCCCACTGCGGAGGGAATGATGCTGCGCAGTGCAGGAAGGCCGGGTTCCCAGCTGAAATGTGTTTGGGGGTCAATCCCTGGCTGTTGTGTGGCCAAACCAGGCAGCTGGCAGGCTGCGCTGGGCTTGTGTCATTTTTCCATTCCTCTCGCTGAGAGAAATGCGCCATTTGTCAAATGTGCTGAGAATGAAGCGGGGCTGTGCACAGGGACCGCATTGTCAGCTGAAATAAGTGGAATGGCCATTCCTGGCTCTCCTTGTACCTAAATTGCCCTATTTGTTCACTGGGATTGGCTGCTGTCACTTTTGCGCTCCGCTGGCTGAGAGACCCGCGGCTTTTTTTTCCCACTGCGGAGGGAATGATGCTGCGCAGTGCAGGAAGGCCGGGTTCCCAGCTGAAATGTGTTTGGGGGTCAATCCCTGGCTGTTGTGTGGCCAAACCAGGCAGCTGGCAGGCTGCGCTGGGCTTGTGTCATTTTTCCGTTCCTCTCGCTGAGAGAAATGCGCCATTTGTCAAATGTGCTGAGAATGAAGCGGGGCTGTGCACAGGGACCGCATTGTCAGCTGAAATAAGTGGAATGGCCAATTCCTGGCTCTCCTTGTACCTAAATTGCCCTATTTGTTCACTGGGATTGGCTGCTGTCACTTTTGCGCTCCGCTGGCTGAGAGACCCGCGGCTTTTTTTTCCCACTGCGGAGGGAATGATGCTGCGCAGTGCAGGAAGGCCGGGTTCCCAGCTGAAATGTGTTTGGGGGTCAATCCCTGGCTGTTGTGTGGCCAAACCAGGCAGCTGGCAGGCTGCGCTGGGCTTGTGTCATTTTTCCATTCCTCTCGCTGAGAGAAATGCGCCATTTGTCAAATGTGCTGAGAATGAAGCGGGGCTGTGCACAGGGGCCGCATTGTCAGCTGAAATAAGTGGCATGACCATTCCCTGGCTCCTCCTGTGCCCAAAGTGCCCTCTTTGTGCATTGGGCTTGGCTGCTGTCACTTTTGCGCTCCGCTGGCTGAGAGACCCGCGGCTTTTTTTTCCCACTGCGGAGGGAATGATGCTGCGCAGTGCAGGAAGGCCGGGTTCCCAGCTGAAATGTGTTTGGGGGTCAATCCCTGGCTGTTGTGTGGCCAAACCAGGCAGCTGGCAGGCTGCGCTGGGCTTGTGTCATTTTTCCATTCCTCTCGCTGAGAGAAATGCGCCATTTGTCAAATGTGCTGAGAATGAAGCGGGGCTGTGCACAGGGACCGCATTGTCAGCTGAAATAAGTGGAATGACCATTCCTGGCTCTCCTGTGCCTAAATGCCCTCTTTGTTCATTGGGCTTGGCTGCTGTCACTTTTGCGCTCCGCTGGCTGAGAGACCCGCGGCTTTTTTTTCCCACTGCGGAGGGAATGATGCTGCGCAGTGCAGGAAGGCCGGGTTCCCAGCTGAAATGTGTTTGGGGGTCAATCCCTGGCTGTTGTGTGGCCAAACCAGGCAGCTGGCAGGCTGCGCTGGGCTTGTGTCATTTTTCCATTCCTCTCGCTGAGAGAAATGCGCCATTTGTCAAATGTGCTGAGAATGAAGCGGGGCTGTGCACAGGGGCCGCATTGTCAGCTGAAATAAGTGGCATGACCATTCCCTGGCTCCTCCTGTGCCCAAAGTGCCCTCTTTGTGCATTGGGCTTGGCTGCTGTCACTTTTGCGCTCCGCTGGCTGAGAGACCCGCGGCTTTTTTTTCCCACTGCGGAGGGAATGATGCTGCGCAGTGCAGGAAGGCCGGGTTCCCAGCTGAAATGTGTTTGGGGGTCAATCCCTGGCTGTTGTGTGGCCAAACCAGGCAGCTGGCAGGCTGCGCTGGGCTTGTGTCATTTTTCCATTCCTCTCGCTGAGAGAAATGCGCCATTTGTCAAATGTGCTGAGAATGAAGCGGGGCTGTGCACAGGGCCGCATTGTCAGCTGAAATAAGTGGCATGACCATTCCTGGCTCTCCTGTGCCTAAATTGCCCTCTTTGTTCACTGGGCTTGGCTGCTGTCACTTTTGCGCTCCGCTGGCTGAGAGACCCGCGGCTTTTTTTTCCCACTGCGGAGGGAATGATGCTGCGCAGTGCAGGAAGGCCGGGTTCCCAGCTGAAATGTGTTTGGGGTCAATCCCTGGCTGTTGTGTGGCCAAACCAGGCAGCTGGCAGGCTGCGCTGGGCTTGTGTCATTTTTCCATTCCTCTCGCTGAGAGAAATGCGCCATTTGTCAAATGTGCTGAGAATGAAGCGGGGCTGTGCACAGGGCCGCATTGTCAGCTGAAATAAGTGGCATGACCATTCCTGGCTCCTCCTGTGCCCAAAGTGCCCTCTTTGTGCATTGGGCTTGGCTGCTGTCACTTTTGCGCTCCGCTGGCTGAGAGACCCGCGGCTTTTTTTTCCCACTGCGGAGGGAATGATGCTGCGCAGTGCAGGAAGGCCGGGTTCCCAGCTGAAATGTGTTTGGGGGTCAATCCCTGGCTGTTGTGTGGCCAAACCAGGCAGCTGGCAGGCTGCGCTGGGCTTGTGTCATTTTTCCATTCCTCTCGCTGAGAGAAATGCGCCATTTGTCAAATGTGCTGAGAATGAAGCGGGGCTGTGCACAGGGGCCGCATTGTCAGCTGAAATAAGTGGCATGACCATTCCCTGGCTCCTCCTGTGCCCAAAGTGCCCTCTTTGTGCATTGGGCTTGGCTGCTGTCACTTTTGCGCTCCGCTGGCTGAGAGACCCGCGGCTTTTTTTTCCCACTGCGGAGGGAATGATGCTGCGCAGTGCAGGAAGGCCGGGTTCCCAGCTGAAATGTGTTTGGGGGTCAATCCCTGGCTGTTGTGTGGCCAAACCAGGCAGCTGGCAGGCTGCGCTGGGCTTGTGTCATTTTTCCATTCCTCTCGCTGAGAGAAATGCGCCATTTGTCAAATGTGCTGAGAATGAAGCGGGGCTGTGCACAGGGCCGCATTGTCAGCTGAAATAAGTGGCATGACCATTCCTGGCTCTCCTGTGCCCAAAGTGCCCTCTTTGTGCATTGGGCTTGGCTGCTGTCACTTTTGCGCTCCGCTGGCTGAGAGACCCGCGGCTTTTTTTTCCCACTGCGGAGGGAATGATGCTGCGCAGTGCAGGAAGGCCGGGTTCCCAGCTGAAATGTGTTTGGGGGTCAATCCCTGGCTGTTGTGTGGCCAAACCAGGCAGCTGGCAGGCTGCGCTGGGCTTGTGTCATTTTTCCATTCCTCTCGCTGAGAGAAATGCGCCATTTGTCAAATGTGCTGAGAATGAAGCGGGGCTGTGCACAGGGACCGCATTGTCAGCTGAAATAAGTGGAATGGCCATTCCTGGCTCTCCTTGTACCTAAATTGCCCTATTTGTTCACTGGGCTTGGCTGCTGTCACTTTTGCGCTCCGCTGGCTGAGAGACCCGCGGCTTTTTTTTCCCACTGCGGAGGGAATGATGCTGCGCAGTGCAGGAAGGCCGGGTTCCCAGCTGAAATGTGTTTGGGGGTCAATCCCTGGCTGTTGTGTGGCCAAACCAGGCAGCTGGCAGGCTGCGCTGGGCTTGTGTCATTTTTCCGTTCCTCTCGCTGAGAGAAATGCGCCATTTGTCAAATGTGCTGAGAATGAAGCGGGGCTGTGCACAGGGGCCGCATTGTCAGCTGAAATAAGTGGCATGACCATTCCTGGCTCCTCCTGTGCCCAAAGTGCCCTCTTTGTGCATTGGGCTTGGCTGCTGTCACTTTTGCGCTCCGCTGGCTGAGAGACCCGCGGCTTTTTTTTCCCACTGCGGAGGGAATGATGCTGCGCAGTGCAGGAAGGCCGGGTTCCCAGCTGAAATGTGTTTGGGGGTCAATCCCTGGCTGTTGTGTGGCCAAACCAGGCAGCTGGCAGGCTGCGCTGGGCTTGTGTCATTTTTCCATTCCTCTCGCTGAGAGAAATGCGCCATTTGTCAAATGTGCTGAGAATGAAGCGGGGCTGTGCACAGGGACCGCATTGTCAGCTGAAATAAGTGGCATGACCATTCCTGGCTCTCCTGTGCCCAAAGTGCCCTCTTTGTTCATTGGGCTTGGCTGCTGTCACTTTTGCGCTCCGCTGGCTGAGAGACCCGCGGCTTTTTTTTCCCACTGCGGAGGGAATGATGCTGCGCAGTGCAGGAAGGCCGGGTTCCCAGCTGAAATGTGTTTGGGGGTCAATCCCTGGCTGTTGTGTGGCCAAACCAGGCAGCTGGCAGGCTGCGCTGGGCTTGTGTCATTTTTCCATTCCTCTCGCTGAGAGAAATGCGCCATTTGTCAAATGTGCTGAGAATGAAGCGGGGCTGTGCACAGGGCCGCATTGTCAGCTGAAATAAGTGGCATGACCATTCCCTGGCTCCTCCTGTGCCCAAAGTGCCCTCTTTGTGCATTGGGCTTGGCTGCTGTCACTTTTGCGCTCCGCTGGCTGAGAGACCCGCGGCTTTTTTTTCCCACTGCGGAGGGAATGATGCTGCGCAGTGCAGGAAGGCCGGGTTCCCAGCTGAAATGTGTTTGGGGTCAATCCCTGGCTGTTGTGTGGCCAAACCAGGCAGCTGGCAGGCTGCGCTGGGCTTGTGTCATTTTTCCGTTCCTCTCGCTGAGAGAAATGCGCCATTTGTCAAATGTGCTGAGAATGAAGCGGGGCTGTGCACAGGGGCCGCATTGTCAGCTGAAATAAGTGGCATGACCATTCCCTGGCTCCTCCTGTGCCCAAAGTGCCCTCTTTGTGCATTGGGCTTGGCTGCTGTCACTTTTGCGCTCCGCTGGCTGAGAGACCCGCGGCTTTTTTTTCCCACTGCGGAGGGAATGATGCTGCGCAGTGCAGGAAGGCCGGGTTCCCAGCTGAAATGTGTTTGGGGGTCAATCCCTGGCTGTTGTGTGGCCAAACCAGGCAGCTGGCAGGCTGCGCTGGGCTTGTGTCATTTTTCCATTCCTCTCGCTGAGAGAAATGCGCCATTTGTCAAATGTGCTGAGAATGAAGCGGGGCTGTGCACAGGGGCCGCATTGTCAGCTGAAATAAGTGGCATGACCATTCCCTGGCTCCTCCTGTGCCCAAAGTGCCCTCTTTGTGCATTGGGCTTGGCTGCTGTCACTTTTGCGCTCCGCTGGCTGAGAGACCCGCGGCTTTTTTTTCCCACTGCGGAGGGAATGATGCTGCGCAGTGCAGGAAGGCCGGGTTCCCAGCTGAAATGTGTTTGGGGGTCAATCCCTGGCTGTTGTGTGGCCAAACCAGGCAGCTGGCAGGCTGCGCTGGGCTTGTGTCATTTTTCCATTCCTCTCGCTGAGAGAAATGCGCCATTTGTCAAATGTGCTGAGAATGAAGCGGGGCTGTGCACAGGGGCCGCATTGTCAGCTGAAATAAGTGGCATGACCATTCCCTGGCTCCTCCTGTGCCCAAATTGCCCTCTTTGTGCATTGGGCTTGGCTGCTGTCACTTTTGCGCTCCGCTGGCTGAGAGACCCGCGGCTTTTTTTTCCCACTGCGGAGGGAATGATGCTGCGCAGTGCAGGAAGGCCGGGTTCCCAGCTGAAATGTGTTTGGGGGTCAATCCCTGGCTGTTGTGTGGCCAAACCAGGCAGCTGGCAGGCTGCGCTGGGCTTGTGTCATTTTTCCATTCCTCTCGCTGAGAGAAATGCGCCATTTGTCAAATGTGCTGAGAATGAAGCGGGGCTGTGCACAGGGGCCGCATTGTCAGCTGAAATAAGTGGCATGACCATTCCTGGCTCTCCTGTGCCTAAAGTGCCCTCTTTGTGCACTGGGCTTGGCTGCTGTCACTTTTGCGCTCCGCTGGCTGAGAGACCCGCGGCTTTTTTTTCCCACTGCGGAGGGAATGATGCTGCGCAGTGCAGGAAGGCCGGGTTCCCAGCTGAAATGTGTTTGGGGGTCAATCCCTGGCTGTTGTGTGGCCAAACCAGGCAGCTGGCAGGCTGCGCTGGGCTTGTGTCATTTTTCCATTCCTCTCGCTGAGAGAAATGCGCCATTTGTCAAATGTGCTGAGAATGAAGCGGGCTGTGCACAGGGACCGCATTGTCAGCTGAAATAAGTGGCATGACCATTCCCTGGCTCCTCCTGTGCCCAAAGTGCCCTCTTTGTGCATTGGGCTTGGCTGCTGTCACTTTTGCGCTCCGCTGGCTGAGAGACCCGCGGCTTTTTTTTCCCACTGCGGAGGGAATGATGCTGCGCAGTGCAGGAAGGCCGGGTTCCCAGCTGAAATGTGTTTGGGGGTCAATCCCTGGCTGTTGTGTGGCCAAACCAGGCAGCTGGCAGGCTGCGCTGGGCTTGTGTCATTTTTCCATTCCTCTCGCTGAGAGAAATGCGCCATTTGTCAAATGTGCTGAGAATGAAGCGGGGCTGTGCACAGGGCCGCATTGTCAGCTGAAATAAGTGGCATGACCATTCCCTGGCTCCTCCTGTGCCCAAAGTGCCCTCTTTGTGCATTGGGCTTGGCTGCTGTCACTTTTGCGCTCCGCTGGCTGAGAGACCCGCGGCTTTTTTTTCCCACTGCGGAGGGAATGATGCTGCGCAGTGCAGGAAGGCCGGGTTCCCAGCTGAAATGTGTTTGGGGGTCAATCCCTGGCTGTTGTGTGGCCAAACCAGGCAGCTGGCAGGCTGCGCTGGGCTTGTGTCATTTTTCCATTCCTCTCGCTGAGAGAAATGCGCCATTTGTCAAATGTGCTGAGAATGAAGCGGGGCTGTGCACAGGGGCCGCATTGTCAGCTGAAATAAGTGGCATGACCATTCCCTGGCTCCTCCTGTGCCCAAAGTGCCCTCTTTGTGCATTGGGCTTGGCTGCTGTCACTTTTGCGCTCCGCTGGCTGAGAGACCCGCGGCTTTTTTTTTCCCACTGCGGAGGGAATGATGCTGCGCAGTGCAGGAAGGCCGGGTTCCCAGCTGAAATGTGTTTGGGGGTCAATCCCTGGCTGTTGTGTGGCCAAACCAGGCAGCTGGCAGGCTGCGCTGGGCTTGTGTCATTTTTCCATTCCTCTCGCTGAGAGAAATGCGCCATTTGTCAAATGTGCTGAGAATGAAGCGGGGCTGTGCACAGGGGCCGCATTGTCAGCTGAAATAAGTGGCATGACCATTCCCTGGCTCCTCCTGTGCCCAAAGTGCCCTCTTTGTGCATTGGGCTTGGCTGCTGTCACTTTTGCGCTCCGCTGGCTGAGAGACCCGCGGCTTTTTTTTTCCCACTGCGGAGGGAATGATGCTGCGCAGTGCAGGAAGGCCGGGTTCCCAGCTGAAATGTGTTTGGGGGTCAATCCCTGGCTGTTGTGTGGCCAAACCAGGCAGCTGGCAGGCTGCGCTGGGCTTGTGTCATTTTTCCATTCCTCTCGCTGAGAGAAATGCGCCATTTGTCAAATGTGCTGAGAATGAAGCGGGGCTGTGCACAGGGGCCGCATTGTCAGCTGAAATAAGTGGCATGACCATTCCCTGGCTCCTCCTGTGCCCAAAGTGCCCTCTTTGTGCATTGGGCTTGGCTGCTGTCACTTTTGCGCTCCGCTGGCTGAGAGACCCGCGGCTTTTTTTTCCCACTGCGGAGGGAATGATGCTGCGCAGTGCAGGAAGGCCGGGTTCCCAGCTGAAATGTGTTTGGGGTCAATCCCTGGCTGTTGTGTGGCCAAACCAGGCAGCTGGCAGGCTGCGCTGGGCTTGTGTCATTTTTCCATTCCTCTCGCTGAGAGAAATGCGCCATTTGTCAAATGTGCTGAGAATGAAGCGGGGCTGTGCACAGGGGCCGCATTGTCAGCTGAAATAAGTGGAATGGCCAATTCCTGGCTCTCCTTGTACCTAAATTGCCCTATTTGTTCACTGGGATTGGCTGCTGTCACTTTTGCGCTCCGCTGGCTGAGAGACCCGCGGCTTTTTTTTCCCACTGCGGAGGGAATGATGCTGCGCAGTGCAGAAGGCCGGGTTCCCAGCTGAAATGTGTTTGGGGGTCAATCCCTGGCTGTTGTGTGGCCAAACCAGGCAGCTGGCAGGCTGCGCTGGGCTTGTGTCATTTTTCCATTCCTCTCGCTGAGAGAAATGCGCCATTTGTCAAATGTGCTGAGAATGAAGCGGGGCTGTGCACAGGGACCGCATTGTCAGCTGAAATAAGTGGCATGGCCAATTCCTGGCTCTCCTTGTACCTAAATTGCCCTATTTTGTTCATTGGGATTGGCTGCTGTCACTTTTGCGCTCCGCTGGCTGAGAGACCCACGGCTTTTTTTTTCCCACTGCGGGAGGAATGATGCTGCGCAGTGCAGGAAGGCCGGGTTCCCAGCTGAAATGTGTTTGGGGGTCAATCCCTGGCTGTTGTGTGGCCAAACGGCAGCTGGCAGGCTGCGCTGGGCTTGTGTCATTTTTCCCATTCCTCTCGCTGAGAGAAATGCGCCATTTGTCAAATGTGCTGAGAATGAAGCGGGCTGTGCACAGGGGCCGCATTGTCAGCTGAAATAAGTGGCATGACCATTCCCTGGCTCCTCCTGTGCCCAAAGTGCCCTCTTTGTGCATTGGGCTTGCTGCTGTCACTTTTGCGCTCCGCTGGCTGAGAGACCCGCGCTTTTTTTTCCCACTGCGGAGGGAATGATGCTGCGCAGTGCAGGAGGCCGGGTTCCCAGCTGAAATGTGTTTGGGGTCAATCCCTGGCTGTTGTGTGGCAAACCAGGCAGCTGGCAGGCTGCGCTGGGCTTGTGTCATTTTTCCATTCCTCTCGCTGAGAGAAATGCGCCATTTGTCAAATGTGCTGAGAATGAAGCGGGGCTGTGCACAGGGGCCGCATTGTCAGCTGAAATAAGTGGCATGACCATTCCCTGTTCCTCTCTGCCTTTTGCCCAAAGTGCCTCTTTTGTGCATTGGGCTTGGCTGCTGTCACTTTTGCGCTCCGCTGGCTGAGAGACCCGCCGCTTTTTTTTTGCCCACTGGCGGAGGGAATGATGCTGCGCAGTGCATGGAAGAAGGCCGGTTCCCAGCTGAAATGTGTTTGGGGGCAATCCCTGGCTGTTGTGTGGCCAAACAGGCAGCTGGCAGGCTGGCGCTGGGCTTGTGTCATTTTTTTTCCATTCCTCTCGCTGAGAGAAATGCGCCATTTGTCAATGTGCTGAGAATGAAGCGGGGCTGTGCAT